>CM059426.1:4045000-4362314 GCA_030390025.1 Squalus acanthias | reverse complement strand
AACCAAAAAAGATCAACACCAGGTTATAGTCCAACAGCTTTATTTGAAATCACAAGCTTTCGGAGCTGCAGCAGCAGAGTTGGTGGTCTCTGTGAGAGGAGAGGAGAAAGAGAAGAAAGGAAGGCCAAGGCCATCAACACCAGAGGAGATGCCTTTCCATCACTGCCTCCTCAATTGGCCTCCATTTTAGGAGAGGGAGAGAGGGGAGAAAACAACACCAACAACCATCAACTGTTTGGAAGGAGGGAGGAAGGAAAGAACAGCTACAGGTGGGTGTGATTCTGGTGCACTCTCCCAGAGACTTTGTTTTGTAGGTGGGGGGAGGAAAGAAGAAAAGAAGAGGGCCGGAATATCCAAGGGGTGTGTGTGTGTGTGTGGCTTTTGTAAAAACTAGGCCGCACACACCATATTAAACACCCCTTTCCCATTGCCTGGCCTGGGACAGCTGGAGCTGCCTAGGTGAAGTTCCCCAATTTAAGTTCATCTAATTGGGCATCGTTAAGACCTGGTGCAGGACTGAGCCTGGGCATCTCCAGCTTTCCCAGGTGAAGACATCTTCTCCCCCCACCAGAAGACCACCACCAAAGACTTTTATTTACATCGGAGAGTGCACCCCCTGCCAACACCCACCCACCCACCATCCTGAATGGCGACCGTGCCCTTGCGGCTTCCCTCCTTCCCACCCCCTCTCTCTCTCTCTTTGTCTCTTGTCTCTCTCTGCCTCTCTCTCTAAGAGGCACCTCAATTTACTTTTAATTAAGTACCCATTGAGCAGAGGGAGAAGGCCCCTCTCCTAATTAATTTATAAAGGGAGAGGTGTGCCTTCAATTTAAGAGCTCCCTCTGCTCAGGGGAAAAAAAAATACAAAACCGAGGCCATTAACACCTTCAGGCCTGTGACTTGGGGTGAGTGTAGCCCTTAAAGAGCCGTCCATTATGGCGAGCACATCTTCGTCGGTGGCGGGGGCAGCGAGGACATATGCGAGTGTGGCAGCCACGGCCACGGTCGCAGCCACGAGTCCTCCTGTTACCCCGTCACCTTTTACCCTCCTTACGAGGAAGAATGGGGTCAAGAGCTACACTCACCCCAACATGACTATAGAGGCGTGCGTGAAAGCCATGGCTGGGGTTGTCGGCCCTTCAGCCATCGTCGCCGCCTCTAAAATATACGGCAAGGCTGTGTTCTTCCTGGGATCGCAGCGGGCGGTGTCCCTGGCCATCGAGAAGGGGCTCACCGTGGGCGGGACCTTCCTGCCGGTGGACCCCCTTGAGGCCACCGCGCAAAGGATTGTGGTTTCCAACGTCCCGCCCTTTGTTCCGGGTGAGCTCCTCCTCCCCCACCTACGTCAACTGGGGGAGGTGAGGTCGGGGATCACACCCATCCCGCTCGGCTTCCGGGAAGCCAGCCTTCGGCACGTCTTCTCCTTCCGGCGCCAGCTTTTCGTCCGGCTGGCGCGGGAGGAGGACGCGGATGGCGCGTTCACGGTGCTCCACGGGGGGACCGCCCACCGCGTCTTCTGGACCTCGGACGGCGTGCGGTGCTACGCCTGTAAGGAGGTGGGGCACGTCCGCAAAAACTGCCCCGCCTCCAAGGCCGCCACGACACCTGGCGCGGCCAGGGTTGGCGCCGCCGCCCCCCCTCCCCCTGATACTGTCCGCGCGTCGACGGCGACGGATGCGCGGTCGAAATCGGAGGCCAACACCACCACGGCCTCCGGCGGGGAGGAGGGAGAGCGTCCGGGGGGAAGGAAGGCGCGTAGGAAAAATAAACACCTAAGGGCGGATCCCCTCGCGGAGGAAACATCGATTTGCCTGAACTCACGCCCGAGTATATCGCGGAGTTGGTCGGGACGCATGAGACTGGGGGGGGTCCTCGTGCCCGGGCCCGTGACCGTGACCGCAACTGCCGAGGCAGCTAAATCAAGACCTGCGGCCGGGCTCGGGCCCGAGGGGCCCAAGAAACCCAGTCGTCGGAAGGGGGCAGAGAGGGAGGCCCCAGCAGACATGGAGGCCTCCCCCTCTCCGGGCCCCAACTGTTAAAAAGAAAGCTCCGCCCCCAGCAGGAGGACTGCGAGGAGGAAGGTCCCTCCGCAAAAGGGGGGCAGTCGCCCGCCGCGGGTGCTGCGCCCCACCCCACCACCGTCATCGTCGCGCGCGATCGGCAGGGGTCGTCTGTCCCTCGGGAGGGTGAGACAGCCGAGTCTGTCCGACCTGTGCCTCCCGGGGATGGGGAAGAGACCCTGCCCGTGGGGGGGGGGGCGCGGAACAACCCGCGGAGGGAAATGTAGAACCTGAACCGTTGCTCCTCGCCGGGTCGGGCGTCCTGGGGACTGGGGCGGGCGAGGCCAAAGAGGCTGAAGCCGAGCCCGCCTTTTATAACCCAGACATCTCCCAGGGACTGCTCGACCTGGTGGAGGAGTGTAGCAATCCCCAGCCCGCTGGGTCGGAGGTTGGTGGCGGGGAGACGGAAAGCCCCCTGACTCCGTCTCTGTTGTTGGCGCCGGACGTGCTGGAGGAATTTGGGATTATTTTCTCCCCGGTTTCTCCGGTCGCCCCGGCGCCTGAGGCGGGGGGGGGCCCCGAACCGCCGCCGCCGCCTCCCGGCCCGGCGCCCCTGAAGGAGCCCAGGGTGGACTCCTCTGCCACCGATCCTGGGGGTGGGATCGTGACGGAGGCGGGGCCGGCCGGTGCGGCCGAGCCGTTCGCTGCACCCCGTGTGACGGACGGGTTGGCCGCCGGTGACGACCTCCCGGAGGAGGACGGGGACTCGGTGGTGGGCATCGAGGACGATTTGGAGTCCATCAGCAGCGAGGCGATGGACGCCCTCGTGCCCTTCACCGACTCTCCCCTCATCCCCGTAGGGGAACTCCGGGATTTTATGGCCATGAGCCAGGGTCGTCACAAGAAGATCCGGCTGGCCCTCGACAAGTGGTCGGAGCTGGCGCTGCTCGTCGTGTCCGTCCGCGCCGCCGTTAAAATCATGGGCGCGGACAAGGACGTTGGCCGGCTCGAGCTGCGTCGGCTCAAGACGTTCCACACTGGGCTGCTGAGGGAGTGGCGGTCCCTCCCCTCCGTTAGGTAGAGGTTGCACTATGCTTCTGAGATGAAGATAACCATAGCCAGCCTCAACATCAACGGCAGCAGGGAGGCGCGCCGTAGATTCAATAACTTCTCGGTCCTTCGGGACGGGAAATATGCGGTGTGCTTCCTGCAAGAAACCCACACCGTTCCGGGAGACGAGGCCACGTGGCTCCTGGAGTGGCAAGGAGGGGTCAGCATGAGTCACCTCTCCAACAATTCCTGCGGGGTGGCTGTCTTGCTGGCCCCGCATTTTCAGCCGGAGATCTTGAGGGTCAAGGAGCACGTGCCGGGCCGCTTGCTCCAGGTCACTGTTCGCCTGGGAGGCGTGCCGCTCCATTTAGTGAACGTGTACGCCCCCCGGACCGGTGCGCAGCAAGTGCGCTTCTTCGGAGAAGTGTCCGCTCTTCTGGGCTCCATCGACGTGGGCGAGTGCGTCATCCTCGGGGGGGATTTCAATTGTACCCTCGAGGCGCGGGACCGGTCGGGTCCCCCGCGAAGCCCGGCGGCGATGGAGAAGTTGCGGGACCTGGTCGGGTCCTTCGACTTGGTGGACGTCTGGCGAAATCTCCATCCCGACTCCAGCGCCTTCACGAGCGTGAGGTCTGGAGGAGGAAGGTCCAGAATCGACCGCCTTTACATTTCCCGGGCGTACGTCTCCTGCGTTCCGGCGGCTTCCATGCGGCCGGTGCCGTGCACGGACCACCACCTGGTGTGGGCGGAGCTCGCTCCGCTGCGCGCGCGGGGGGGGGTCCGCGTACTGGCATTTTAACAACCTGCTGCTGGAGGACGCGCGGTTCCGGGATTCGTTTCGCCGGTTCTGGGCCGACTGGAGAAGGAAGCGGGGAGGCTTCCCCTCCTTGAGGCTATGGTGGGACGTGGGCAAGGCTCACGTCCGTGTCTTCTGTCAGGAGTACGCGAAGGGGTCGACCAAGAGGCGGGAGGCCCGGGTCGGGCGATTGGAGAAAGAAGTGCTCGACCTGGAGTCCCGTCTCGGTCAGGTCGTCGAGGACCCGGCCCTGCGGAAGGTGTACGAAGAGAAGAAGGGCGCGCTGAAGGACCTGCAGCTGGTCGGGTCCCGAGGCGCGTACGTGAGGTCGCGGATCCAGTTCCTGCGGGACCTGGACCGCGGCTCCCCCTTCTTCTACTCGCTGGAAAAAAGACGGGGGGTCCGTAAGCAGCTCTTGGGGCTGCTGGCCGACGACGGATCTCTGGTCTCGGATCCGGAGGGCATCAGCGCGGAGGCCCGGGCCTATTACGGGGCTCTGTTCTCTTCGGATCCGTCCAGCGAGGATGCGCGCAGAGTTTTGTGGGAGGACCTGCCGAAGGTCGGCCCGGAGGGCGCCGAGAATTTAGAAGCTCCGCTAAGCCTGGCGGAGCTGACCGGCGCCCTGCGCCAGCTCTCGAGGGGCAAGTCCCCGGGGCTGGACGGGCTGACCGTGGAGTTCCACAGGGCGTTCTGGGACGTCTTGGGGGACGACTACGCGCGGGTCCTGGGGGAAAGTCTGGCGACCGGGGAGATGCCCCTCTCTTGGCGCAGGGCGGTCATCGTCCTGCTGCCCAAGAAGGGCGATCTCCGCCTACTTAAGAACTGGCGCCCGGTCTCCCTCCTCAGCACGGACTACAAAATTTTCGCCAGGGCTATGTCTGCTCGCCTTGGCACCGTGCTGGCCCGCATGATCCACCCCGACCAGTCCTACACGGTCCCGGGCCGGAGTATCCACGATAACATCCATCTGGTCCGGGACCTGGTCCACCATTCCCAGAGGGCTGGTCTGTCGGTCGCCTTCCTTTCCCTGGATCAGGAGAAGGCGTTCGACAGGGTGGATCACGAGTATCTTTTCGGGACTCTGCGCGCATTCGGGTTCGGGACGCATTTCGTCGCCCGGATCCGACTTCTGTACGCCGCCGCGGAGTGTCTCATTAAAGTTAACGGGTCTTTGACGGCGCCCCTTCGCTTCGGGAGGGGGGTGCGTCAGGGATGCCCCATGTCCGGTCAGTTATACGCCGTTTGCGTGGAGCCTTTCCTGCGCCTCTTGCGGAAGAGGTTGACGGGACTGGCTCTGCAAGGGCCGGGCGTGGAGGTGGTCCTCTCGGCTTACGCCGATGACGTGCTCCTCGCGGTCACGGATCCCGTCGACTTGCGGAGGATGCGAGAATGCCAGCAGATTTACTCGGACGCATCCTCCGCCAAGATCAACTGGGAGAAATGTTCTGGACTCCTGGTGGGCCCATGGCGGGTGGACTCCCTGCCGGAGGAGTTCGGGCCTTTCGCCTGGAGCACCACGCACCTCCTCTACCTGGGAGTCTACCTCAGCCCGGCCGAGGACGCCTGGCCGGCGAACTGGCAAGAGCTGGAGGCCAAAGTCACCGCTCGCCTAGGACGCTGGACAGGACTGCTCCGAGTGTTGTCCTACAGGGGTCGAGCGCTGGTCATAAACCAGCTGGTGGCCGCCATGTTGTGGTACCGGTTGGTCACTTTGATCCCTCCCCCTGCGTTTGTCGCCAAGATGCAGAAGAAGCTCGTCGACTTCTTCTGGGACAAAAGGAAGCACTGGGTCTCTGCCGCGGTTTTGAGTCTCCCGCTTAGGGAGGGCGGTCAGGCGCTGGTGTGCCTTCGCACCCAGGCGGCGACTTTCCGTCTTCAGACGCTGCAGAGATACCTGTACGTGGAGAATCCTCCTAGGTGGCGTGCGCTGGCGACGTATTTCTTCCGCCAGCTGCACGGCCTCAATTACGACACGCAGCTCCTGTTTGTGAGAGTGGGTGGCACGCGTGCCAGCCTGCGGGAGCTGCCTGTCTTCTACCAGGAACTGCTATGGGTTTGGAACAGCGTCGCCTCCGAGCGCAGTTCTCCCCGTCAGGAGCGGCGGCCGTCCTTCGGGAGCCGCTGTTCAGGAATCCGCACCTCCACGACCGCGGGTTCGGCTGGCTGGCGGAGGGCAGGGCTGTGCCCGGTAAGGTGACCAGAGTCGGGGACCTGCTCGATGGCGGAGGAGCGGGCTGGATGGCGCCGGAGGAGTTGGCGAGGCGCATGTCTTGGGTCAACGTCCGGCTCGCGGTCAAAGCCATCGAGTCGCTAAAAGTGGCACTGGGCCCCGTCTCCACTAGGTGTGTCGAGGAGGCTCAAGCACGTGGGGCGATCCCGTCCGAACTGACCCCCGTTCGGACGGAATTCCTTATCGGCGCCCGGCCCCGAATCCTCCCTCGGGAGCCGCCGCCTCACCACTTGAGCCTTCTCGGAGAAATGCCCTCCGTGCCCTTTCAATCCGCACGGAGGCGTTTCCTGTACGGGCTGCTCCTGCACACTCTCCACTTTGCCATCTTCGTCTGCCGTCCGGACACGCCTTGGCGTACCATCCTGCCGTCCGGCGGAGGCGAAGGTCCCCATTGGAAGGCTCTCTACGCGGGAGTCTTCCCTTGTTCTATTGGGGACTTGGCCTGGAGGGTGTTGCACGGAGCAGTCCCGTGCAATAGGATTTTAAGTAGGTTTACGGACTCCCAGGCTGCTTGCCATTTCTGCGGCCTGGAGGAGTCCGTTTATCACATTTATGTTGAATGTGAGAGGTTGCAGCCCCTCTTTCATTATTTGAAGGGGCTGCTCCTCAATTTCTGGTTGCACTTCAGCCCCACGCTCCTGATCTACGGTCACCCGGTGCGGAGGGGAGCGGGTAGGTCGGAGGACCTCCTCGTAGGACTGCTCCTGGGCCTGGCCAAGAAAGCCATTAATTGGTCCAGGCAGCGGGCGGTCGAGGGGGTCGTTCGGCCCGATTGCCTGCCTCTCTTCCGCGGCCATGTTCGCGCCCGGGTGGCCCTGGAGATGGAGCACGCGGTGTCCGCCGGCACGCTTGAGTTTTTCCGCGACCGGTGGGCGCCGCGGGGACTGGAGTGCATCGTCACCCCGGACTTTCAAATTTTAATTTGATTTATTAAGTTTCATTTAAAGTTTTAATTGATTTACAGTAAATTTGGGTTCTGTCAACCAAAAAGAGCAACACCAGGTTATAGTCCAACAGCTTTATTTGAAATCACAAGCTTTCGGAGCTGAGCAGCAGCAGAGTGGTGGTCTCTGTGAGCAGGAAGAGGAGAAGGAGAAGGAGACCAGACAGCAGCACCACCACCCACAACCACAACCACAACTGAGGTGCCTGGAGAGAGAGGACAGGAGAGGAGAAAGAAAAGAAAGGAAGGCCAAGGCCATTAACAACAGAGGAGAGGCCTTTCCACACTGCCTCCTCAATTGGCCTCCATTTTAGGAGAGGGAGAGAGGGGAGAAAACATCACAACATCCATCATCTGTTTGGAAGGAGGGAGGAAGGAAAGAATATCAGCTACAGGTGGGTGTGATTCTGGTGCACTCTCCCAGAGACTTTGTTTTGTAGGTGGGGGGAGGAAAGAAGAAAAGAAGAGGGCCGGAACATCTAAGGGGTGTGTGTGTGAGTGTGTGTGGCTTCTGTAAAAGCTAGGCCGCACACACCATATTAAACACCCCTTTCCCATTGCCTGACCTGGGACAGCTGGAGCTGCCTAGGTGAAGTTCCCCAATTAATTATATCCAATTGGGCATCGTTAAGACCTGGTGCAGGACTGAGCCTGGGCATCTCCAGCTATCCCAGGTGAAGACATCTTCTCCCCCCACCAGAAGACCACCACCAAAGACTTTTTTACATCGGAGAGTGCACCCCCCTGCCAACACCCACCCACCCACCATCCTGAGTGGCGACCCTGCCCTTGCGGCTTCCCTCCTTCCCACCCCCCTCTCTCTCTCTCTCTCTTTGTCTCTTGTCTCTCTCTGCCTCTCTCTCTCTAAGAGGCACCTCATCTATTTTTAATTAAGTACCCATTGAGCAGAGGGGAGAAGGCCCCTCTCCCAATTCAATCAACTAAAGGGAGAGGTGTGCCTTCAATTTAAGAGCTCCCTCTGCTCAGGGAAAAAAAAAAACCGAGGCCATTAACACCTTCAGGCCTGTGACTTGGGGTGAGTGTAGCCCTTAAAGAACCCTCCATTATGGCGAGTACATCTTCGTCGGTGGCGGGGGCAGCGAGGACGTACGCGAGCGTGGCAGCCGCGGCCACGGCCGCAGCCACGAGTCCTCCTGTTACCCCGTCACCTTTTACCCTCCTTACGAGGAAGAATGGGGTCAAGAGCTACACTCACCCCAACATGACTATAGAGGCGTGCGTTAAAGCCATGGCTGGGGTTGTCGGCCCTTCAGCCATCGTCGCCGCCTCTAAAATGTACGGCAAGGCTGTGTTCTTCCTGGGGTCGGAGCGGGCGGTGTCCCTGGCCATCGAGAAGGGGCTCACCGTGGGCGGGACCTTCCTGCCGGTGGACCCCCTTGAGGCCACCGCGCAAAGGATTGTGGTCTCCAACGTCCCGCCCTTTGTTCCGGGTGAGCTCCTCCTCCCCCACCTACGTCAACTGGGGGAGGTGAGGTCGGGGATCACACCCATCCCGCTCGGCTTCCGGGAAGCCAGCCTTCGGCACGTCTTCTCCTTCCGGCGCCAGCTTTTCGTCCGGCTGGCGCGGGAGGAGGACGCGGATGGCGCGTTCACGGTGCTCCACGGGGGGACCGCCCACCGCGTCTTCTGGACCTCGGACGGCGCGCGGTGCTACGCCTGTAAGGAGGTGGGGCACGTCCGCAAAAACTGCCCCGCCTCCAAGGCCGCCACGACACCTGGCGCGGCCGGGGTTGGCGCCGCCGCCCCCCCTCCCCCTGATACTGTCCGCGCGTCGACGGCGACGGATGCGCGGTCGAAATCGGAGGCCAACGCCACCACGGCCTCCGGCGGGGAGGAGGGAGAGCGTCCGGGGGGAAGGAAGGCGCGTAGGAAAAATAAACACATAAGGGCGGATCCCCTCGCGGAGGAAACATCTGAATTGGCCGAACTCACGCCCGAGTATATCGCGGAGTTGGTCGGGACGCATGAGACTGGGGGGGTCCTCGTGCCCGGGCCCGTGACCGCAACCGCCGAGGCGGCTAAATCAAGACCTGCGGCCGGGCTCGGGCCCGAGGGGCCCAAGAAACCCAGTCGTCGGAAGGGGGCAGAGAGGGAGGCCCCAGCAGACATGGAGGCCTCCCCCTCTCCGGGCCCCAACTTGTTAAAAAGAAAGCTCCGCCCCCAGCAGGAGGACTGCGAGGAGGAAGGTCCCTCCGCAAAAGGGGGGCAGTCGCCCGCCGCGGGTGCTGCGCCCCACCCCACCACCGTCATCGTCGCGCGCGATCGGCAGGGGTCGTCTGTCCCTCGGGAGGGTGAGACAGACGAGTCTGTCCGACCTGTGCCTCCCGGGGATGGGGAAGAGACCCTGCCCGTGGGGGGGGGCGCGGAACAACCCGCGGAGGGAAATGTAGTACCGGAACCGTTGCTCCTCGCCGGGTCGGGCGTCCTGGGGACTGGGGCGGGCGAGGCCAAAGAGGCTGAAGCCGAGCCCGCCTTTTATAACCCAGACATCTCCCAGGGACTGCTCGACCTGGTGGAGGAGTGTAGCAATCCCCAGCCTGCTGGGTCGGAGGTTGGTGGCGGGGAGACGGAAAGCCCCCTGACTCCGTCTCTGTTGTTGGCGCCGGACGTGCTGGAGGAATTTGGGATTATTTTCTCCCCGGTTTCTCCGGTCGCCCCGGCGCCTGAGGCGGGGGGGGGGCCCCGAACCGCCGCCGCCGCCTCCCGGCCCGGCGCCCCTGAAGGAGCCCAGGGTGGACTCCTCTGCCACCGATCCTGGGGGTGGGATCGTGACGGAGGCGGGGCCGGCCGGTGCGGCCGAGCCGTTCGCTGCACCCCGTGCGACGGACGGGTCGGCCGTCGGTGACGACCTCCCGGAGGAGGACGGGGACTCGGTGTTGGGCAACGAGGACGATTTGGAGTCCATCGGCAGCGAGGTGATGGACGCCCTCGTGCCCTTCACTGACTCTCCCCTCATCCCCGTAGGGGAACTCCGGGATTTTATGGCCGTGAGCCAGGGTCGTCACAAGAAGATCCGGCTGGCCCTCGACAAGTGGTCGGAGCTGACGCTGCTCGTCGTGTCCGTCCGCGCCGCCGTTAAAATCATGGGCGCGGACAAGGACGTTGACCGGCTCGAGCTGCGTCGGCTCAAGACGTTCCACACTGGGCTGCTGAGGGAGTGGCGGTCGTCAGTGACCGCCCTCCCTCCCCTCCGTTAGGTAGAGGTTGCACTATGCTTCTGAGATGAAGATAACCATAGCCAGCCTCAACATCAACGGCAGCAGGGAGGCGCGCCGTAGATTCAATAACTTCTCGGTCCTTCGGGACGGGAAATATGCGGTGTGCTTCCTGCAAGAAACCCACACCGTTCCGGGAGACGAGGCCACGTGGCTCCTGGAGTGGCAAGGAGGGGTCAGCATGAGTCACCTCTCCAACAATTCCTGCGGGGTGGCTGTCTTGCTGGCCCCGCATTTTCAGCCGGAGATCTTGAGGGTCAAGGAGCACGTGCCGGGCCGCTTGCTCCAGGTCACTGTTCGCCTGGGAGGCGTGCCGCTCCATTTAGTGAACGTGTACGCCCCCCGGACCGGTGCGCAGCAAGTGCGCTTCTTCGGAGAAGTGTCCGCTCTTCTGGGCTCCATCGACGTGGGCGAGTGCGTCATCCTCGGGGGGGATTTCAATTGTACCCTCGAGGCGCGGGACCGGTCGGGTCCCCCGCGAAGCCCGGCGGCGATGGAGAAGTTGCGGGACCTGGTCGGGTCCTTCGACTTGGTGGACGTCTGGCGAAATCTCCATCCCGACTCCAGCGCCTTCACGAGCGTGAGGTCTGGAGGAGGAAGGTCCAGAATCGACCGCCTTTACATTTCCCGGGCGTACGTCTCCTGCGTTCCGGCGGCTTCCATGCGGCCGGTGCCGTGCACGGACCACCACCTGGTGTGGGCGGAGCTCGCTCCGCTGCGCGCGCGGGGGGGGGTCCGCGTACTGGCATTTTAACAACCTGCTGCTGGAGGACGCGCGGTTCCGGGATTCGTTTCGCCGGTTCTGGGCCGACTGGAGAAGGAAGCGGGGAGGCTTCCCCTCCTTGAGGCTATGGTGGGACGTGGGCAAGGCTCACGTCCGCGTCTTCTGTCAGGAGTACGCGAAGGGGTCGACCAAGAGGCGGGAGGCCCGGGTCGGGCGATTGGAGAAAGAAGTGCTCGACCTGGAGTCCCGTCTCGGTCAAGTCGTCGAGGACCCGGCCCTGCGGAAGGTGTACGAAGAGAAGAAGGGCGCGCTGAAGGACCTGCAGCTGGTCGGGTCCCGAGGCGCGTACGTGAGGTCGCGGATCCAGTTCCTGCGGGACCTGGACCGCGGCTCCCCCTTCTTCTACTCGCTGGAAAAAAGACGGGGGGTCCGTAAGCAGCTCTTGGGGCTGCTGGCCGACGACGGATCTCTGGTCTCGGATCCGGAGGGCATCAGCGCGGAGGCCCGGGCCTATTACGGGGCTCTGTTCTCTTCGGATCCGTCCAGCGAGGATGCGCGCAGAGTTTTGTGGGAGGACCTGCCGAAGGTCGGCCCGGAGGGCGCCGAGAATTTAGAAGCTCCGCTAAGCCTGGCGGAGCTGACCGGCGCCCTGCGCCAGCTCTCGAGGGGCAAGTCCCCGGGGCTGGACGGGCTGACCGTGGAGTTCCACAGGGCGTTCTGGGACGTCTTGGGGGACGACTACGCGCGGGTCCTGGGGGAAAGTCTGGCGACCGGGGAGATGCCCCTCTCTTGGCGCAGGGCGGTCATCGTCCTGCTGCCCAAGAAGGGCGATCTCCGCCTACTTAAGAACTGGCGCCCGGTCTCCCTCCTCAGCACGGACTACAAAATTTTCGCCAGGGCTATGTCTGCTCGCCTTGGCACCGTGCTGGCCCGCATGATCCACCCCGACCAGTCCTACACGGTCCCGGGCCGGAGTATCCACGATAACATCCATCTGGTCCGGGACCTGGTCCACCATTCCCAGAGGGCTGGTCTGTCGGTCGCCTTCCTTTCCCTGGATCAGGAGAAGGCGTTCGACAGGGTGGATCACGAGTATCTTTTCGGGACTCTGCGCGCATTCGGGTTCGGGACGCATTTCGTCGCCCGGATCCGACTTCTGTACGCCGCCGCGGAGTGTCTGATTAAAGTTAACGGGTCTTTGACGGCGCCCCTTCGCTTCGGGAGGGGGGTGCGTCAGGGATGCCCCATGTCCGGTCAGTTATACGCCGTTTGCGTGGAGCCTTTCCTGCGCCTCTTGCGGAAGAGGTTGACGGGACTGGCTCTGCAAGGGCCGGGCGTGGAGGTGGTCCTCTCGGCTTACGCCGATGACGTGCTCCTCGCGGTCACGGATCCCGTCGACTTGCGGAGGATGCGAGAATGCCAGCAGATTTACTCGGACGCATCCTCCGCCAAGATCAACTGGGAGAAATGTTCTGGACTCCTGGTGGGCCCATGGCAGGGTGGACTCCCTGCCGGAGGAGTTCGGGCCTTTCGCCTGGAGCACCACGCACCTCCTCTACCTGGGAGTCTACCTCAGCCCGGCCGAGGACGCCTGGCCGGCGAACTGGCAAGAGCTGGAGGCCAAAGTCACCGCTCGCCTAGGGCGCTGGACAGGACTGCTCCGAGTGTTGTCCTACAGGGGTCGAGCGCTGGTCATAAACCAGCTGGTGGCCGCCATGTTGTGGTACCGGTTGGTCACTTTGATCCCTCCCCCTGCGTTTGTCGCCAAGATGCAGAAGAAGCTCGTCGACTTCTTCTGGGACAAAAGGAAGCACTGGGTCTCTGCCGCGGTTTTGAGTCTCCCGCTTAGGGAGGGCGGTCAGGCGCTGGTGTGCCTTCGCACCCAGGCGGCGACTTTCCGTCTTCAGACGCTGCAGAGATACCTGTACGTGGAGAATCCTCCTAGGTGGCGTGCGCTGGCGACGTATTTCTTCCGCCAGCTGCACGGCCTCAATTACGACACGCAGCTCCTGTTTGTGAGAGTGGGTGGCACGCGTGCCAGCCTGCGGGAGCTGCCTGTCTTCTACCAGGAACTGCTATGGGTTTGGAACAGCGTCGCCTCCGAGCGCAGTTCTCCCCCGTCAGGAGCGGCGGCCGTCCTTCGGGAGCCGCTGTTCAGGAATCCGCACCTCCACGACCGCGGGTTCGGCTGGCTGGCGGAGGGCAGGGCTGTGCCCGGTAAGGTGACCAGAGTCGGGGACCTGCTCGATGGCGGAGGAGCGGGCTGGATGGCGCCGGAGGAGTTGGCGAGGCGCATGTCTTGGGTCAACGTCCGGCTCGCGGTCAAAGCCATCGAGTCGCTAAAAGTGGCACTGGGCCCCGTCTCCACTAGGTGTGTCGAGGAGGCTCAAGCACGTGGGGCGATCCCGTCCGAACTGACCCCCGTTCGGACGGAATTCCTTATCGGCGCCCGGCCCCGAATCCTCCCTCGGGAGCCGCCGCCTCACCACTTGAGCCTTCTCGGAGAAATGCCCTCCGTGCCCTTTCAATCCGCACGGAGGCGTTTCCTGTACGGGCTGCTCCTGCACACTCTCCACTTTGCCATCTTCGTCTGCCGTCCGGACACGCCTTGGCGTACCATCCTGCCGTCCGGCGGAGGCGAAGGTCCCCATTGGAAGGCTCTCTACGCGGGAGTCTTCCCTTGTTCTATTGGGGACTTGGCCTGGAGGGTGTTGCACGGAGCAGTCCCGTGCAATAGGATTTTAAGTAGGTTTACGGACTCCCAGGCTGCTTGTCATTTCTGCGGCCTGGAGGAGTCCGTCTATCACATTTATATTGAGTGTGAGAGGTTGCAGCCCCTCTTTCATTATTTGAAGGGGCTGCTCCTCAATTTCTGGTTGCACTTCAGCCCCACGCTCCTGATCTACGGTCACCCGGTGCGGAGGGGAGCGGGTAGGTCGGAGGACCTCCTCGTAGGACTGCTCCTGGGCCTGGCCAAGAAAGCCATTAATTGGTCCAGGCAGCGGGCGGTCGAGGGGGTCGTTCGGCCCGATTGCCTGCCTCTCTTCCGCGGCCATGTTCGCGCCCGGGTGGCCCTGGAGATGGAGCACGCGGTGTCCGCCGGCACGCTTGAGTTTTTCCGCGACCGGTGGGCGCCGCGGGGACTGGAGTGCATCGTCACCCCGGACTTCCAAATTTTAATTTGATTTATTAAGTTTCATTTAAAGTTTTAATTGATTTACAGTAAATTTTGATTTGACAAACCAAAAAGAGCAACACCAGGTTATAGTCCAACAGCTTTATTTGAAATCACAAGCTTTCGGAGCTGCAGCAGCAGAGTGGTGGTCTCTGTGAGCAGGAAGAGGAGAAGGAGAAGGAGACCAGACAGCAGGCCACCACCAACCCACAACCAACAACCACAACTGAGGTGCCTGGAGAGAGAGGACAGGAGAGGAGAAAGATAAGAAAGGAAGGCCAAGGCCATTAACAACAGAGGAGAGGCCTTTCCACACTGCCTCCTCAATTGGCCTCCATTTTAGGAGAGGGAGAGAGGGGAGAAAACACCAACAACATCCATCATCTGTTTGGAAGGAGGGAGGAAGGAAAGAATATCAGCTACAGGTGGGTGTGATTCTGGTGCACTCTCCCAGAGACTTTGTTTTGTAGGTGGGGGGGAGGAAAGAAGAAAAGAAGAGGGCCGGAACATCTAAGGGGTGTGTGTGTGAGTGTGTGTGGCTTCTGTAAAAGCTAGGCCGCACACACCATATTAAACACCCCTTTCCTATTGCCTGACCTGGGACAGCTGGAGCTGCCTAGGTGAAGTTCCCCAATTAATTATATCCAATTGGGCATCGTTAAGACCTGGTGCAGGACTGAGCCTGGGCATCTCCAGCTATCCCAGGTGAAGACATCTTCTCCCCCCACCAGAAGACCACCACCAAAGACTTTTTTACATCGGAGAGTGCACCCCCCTGCCAACACCCACCCACCCACCATCCTGAGTGGCGACCCTGCCCTTGCGGCTTCCCTCCTTCCCACCCCCCTCTCTCTCTCTCTCTCTCTTTGTCTCTTGTCTCTCTCTGCCTCTCTCTCTCTAAGAGGCACCTCATCTATTTTTAATTAAGTACCCATTGAGCAGAGGGGAGAAGGCCCCTCTCCCAATTCAATCAACTAAAGGGAGAGGTGTGCCTTCAATTTAAGAGCTCCCTCTGCTCAGGGAAACAAAAAAAAACCGAGGCCATTAACACCTTCAGGCCTGTGACTTGGGGTGAGTGTAGCCCTTAAAGAACCCTCCATTATGGCGAGTACATCTTCGTCGGTGGCGGGGGCAGCGAGGACGTACGCGAGCGTGGCAGCCGCGGCCACGGCCGCAGCCACGAGTCCTCCTGTTACCCCGTCACCTTTTACCCTCCTTACGAGGAAGAATGGGGTCAAGAGCTACACTCACCCCAACATGACTATAGAGGCGTGCGTTAAAGCCATGGCTGGGGTTGTCGGCCCTTCAGCCATCGTCGCCGCCTCTAAAATGTACGGCAAGGCTGTGTTCTTCCTGGGGTCGGAGCGGGCGGTGTCCCTGGCCATCGAGAAGGGGCTCACCGTGGGCGGGACCTTCCTGCCGGTGGACCCCCTTGAGGCCACCGCGCAAAGGATTGTGGTCTCCAACGTCCCGCCCTTTGTTCCGGGTGAGCTCCTCCTCCCCCACCTACGTCAACTGGGGGAGGTGAGGTCGGGGATCACACCCATCCCGCTCGGCTTCCGGGAAGCCAGCCTTCGGCACGTCTTCTCCTTCCGGCGCCAGCTTTTCGTCCGGCTGGCGCGGGAGGAGGACGCGGATGGCGCGTTCACGGTGCTCCACGGGGGGACCGCCCACCGCGTCTTCTGGACCTCGGACGGCGCGCGGTGCTACGCCTGTAAGGAGGTGGGGCACGTCCGCAAAAACTGCCCCGCCTCCAAGGCCGCCACGACACCTGGCGCGGCCGGGGTTGGCGCCGCCGCCCCCCCTCCCCCTGATACTGTCCGCGCGTCGACGGCGACGGATGCGCGGTCGAAATCGGAGGCCAACGCCACCACGGCCTCCGGCGGGGAGGAGGGAGAGCGTCCGGGGGGAAGGAAGGCGCGTAGGAAAAATAAACACATAAGGGCGGATCCCCTCGCGGAGGAAACATCTGAATTGGCCGAACTCACGCCCGAGTATATCGCGGAGTTGGTCGGGACGCATGAGACTGGGGGGGTCCTCGTGCCCGGGCCCGTGACCGCAACCGCCGAGGCGGCTAAATCAAGACCTGCGGCCGGGCTCGGGCCCGAGGGGCCCAAGAAACCCAGTCGTCGGAAGGGGGCAGAGAGGGAGGCCCCAGCAGACATGGAGGCCTCCCCCTCTCCGGGCCCCAACTTGTTAAAAAGAAAGCTCCGCCCCCAGCAGGAGGACTGCGAGGAGGAAGGTCCCTCCGCAAAAGGGGGGCAGTCGCCCGCCGCGGGTGCTGCGCCCCACCCCACCACCGTCATCGTCGCGCGCGATCGGCAGGGGTCGTCTGTCCCTCGGGAGGGTGAGACAGACGAGTCTGTCCGACCTGTGCCTCCCGGGGATGGGGAAGAGACCCTGCCCGTGGGGGGGGGCGCGGAACAACCCGCGGAGGGAAATGTAGTACCGGAACCGTTGCTCCTCGCCGGGTCGGGCGTCCTGGGGACTGGGGCGGGCGAGGCCAAAGAGGCTGAAGCCGAGCCCGCCTTTTATAACCCAGACATCTCCCAGGGACTGCTCGACCTGGTGGAGGAGTGTAGCAATCCCCAGCCTGCTGGGTCGGAGGTTGGTGGCGGGGAGACGGAAAGCCCCCTGACTCCGTCTCTGTTGTTGGCGCCGGACGTGCTGGAGGAATTTGGGATTATTTTCTCCCCGGTTTCTCCGGTCGCCCCGGCGCCTGAGGCGGGGGGGGGCCCCGAACCGCCGCCGCCGCCTCCCGGCCCGGCGCCCCTGAAGGAGCCCAGGGTGGACTCCTCTGCCACCGATCCTGGGGGTGGGATCGTGACGGAGGCGGGGCCGGCCGGTGCGGCCGAGCCGTTCGCTGCACCCCGTGCGACGGACGGGTCGGCCGTCGGTGACGACCTCCCGGAGGAGGACGGGGACTCGGTGTTGGGCAACGAGGACGATTTGGAGTCCATCGGCAGCGAGGTGATGGACGCCCTCGTGCCCTTCACTGACTCTCCCCTCATCCCCGTAGGGGAACTCCGGGATTTTATGGCCGTGAGCCAGGGTCGTCACAAGAAGATCCGGCTGGCCCTCGACAAGTGGTCGGAGCTGACGCTGCTCGTCGTGTCCGTCCGCGCCGCCGTTAAAATCATGGGCGCGGACAAGGACGTTGACCGGCTCGAGCTGCGTCGGCTCAAGACGTTCCACACTGGGCTGCTGAGGGAGTGGCGGTCGTCAGTGACCGCCCTCCCTCCCCTCCGTTAGGTAGAGGTTGCACTATGCTTCTGAGATGAAGATAACCATAGCCAGCCTCAACATCAACGGCAGCAGGGAGGCGCGCCGTAGATTCAATAACTTCTCGGTCCTTCGGGACGGGAAATATGCGGTGTGCTTCCTGCAAGAAACCCACACCGTTCCGGGAGACGAGGCCACGTGGCTCCTGGAGTGGCAAGGAGGGGTCAGCATGAGTCACCTCTCCAACAATTCCTGCGGGGTGGCTGTCTTGCTGGCCCCGCATTTTCAGCCGGAGATCTTGAGGGTCAAGGAGCACGTGCCGGGCCGCTTGCTCCAGGTCACTGTTCGCCTGGGAGGCGTGCCGCTCCATTTAGTGAACGTGTACGCCCCCCGGACCGGTGCGCAGCAAGTGCGCTTCTTCGGAGAAGTGTCCGCTCTTCTGGGCTCCATCGACGTGGGCGAGTGCGTCATCCTCGGGGGGGATTTCAATTGTACCCTCGAGGCGCGGGACCGGTCGGGTCCCCCGCGAAGCCCGGCGGCGATGGAGAAGTTGCGGGACCTGGTCGGGTCCTTCGACTTGGTGGACGTCTGGCGAAATCTCCATCCCGACTCCAGCGCCTTCACGAGCGTGAGGTCTGGAGGAGGAAGGTCCAGAATCGACCGCCTTTACATTTCCCGGGCGTACGTCTCCTGCGTTCCGGCGGCTTCCATGCGGCCGGTGCCGTGCACGGACCACCACCTGGTGTGGGCGGAGCTCGCTCCGCTGCGCGCGCGGGGGGGGTCCGCGTACTGGCATTTTAACAACCTGCTGCTGGAGGACGCGCGGTTCCGGGATTCGTTTCGCCGGTTCTGGGCCGACTGGAGAAGGAAGCGGGGAGGCTTCCCCTCCTTGAGGCTATGGTGGGACGTGGGCAAGGCTCACGTCCGCGTCTTCTGTCAGGAGTACGCGAAGGGGTCGACCAAGAGGCGGGAGGCCCGGGTCGGGCGATTGGAGAAAGAAGTGCTCGACCTGGAGTCCCGTCTCGGTCAAGTCGTCGAGGACCCGGCCCTGCGGAAGGTGTACGAAGAGAAGAAGGGCGCGCTGAAGGACCTGCAGCTGGTCGGGTCCCGAGGCGCGTACGTGAGGTCGCGGATCCAGTTCCTGCGGGACCTGGACCGCGGCTCCCCCTTCTTCTACTCGCTGGAAAAAAGACGGGGGGTCCGTAAGCAGCTCTTGGGGCTGCTGGCCGACGACGGATCTCTGGTCTCGGATCCGGAGGGCATCAGCGCGGAGGCCCGGGCCTATTACGGGGCTCTGTTCTCTTCGGATCCGTCCAGCGAGGATGCGCGCAGAGTTTTGTGGGAGGACCTGCCGAAGGTCGGCCCGGAGGGCGCCGAGAATTTAGAAGCTCCGCTAAGCCTGGCGGAGCTGACCGGCGCCCTGCGCCAGCTCTCGAGGGGCAAGTCCCCGGGGCTGGACGGGCTGACCGTGGAGTTCCACAGGGCGTTCTGGGACGTCTTGGGGGACGACTACGCGCGGGTCCTGGGGGAAAGTCTGGCGACCGGGGAGATGCCCCTCTCTTGGCGCAGGGCGGTCATCGTCCTGCTGCCCAAGAAGGGCGATCTCCGCCTACTTAAGAACTGGCGCCCGGTCTCCCTCCTCAGCACGGACTACAAAATTTTCGCCAGGGCTATGTCTGCTCGCCTTGGCACCGTGCTGGCCCGCATGATCCACCCCGACCAGTCCTACACGGTCCCGGGCCGGAGTATCCACGATAACATCCATCTGGTCCGGGACCTGGTCCACCATTCCCAGAGGGCTGGTCTGTCGGTCGCCTTCCTTTCCCTGGATCAGGAGAAGGCGTTCGACAGGGTGGATCACGAGTATCTTTTCGGGACTCTGCGCGCATTCGGGTTCGGGACGCATTTCGTCGCCCGGATCCGACTTCTGTACGCCGCCGCGGAGTGTCTCATTAAAGTTAACGGGTCTTTGACGGCGCCCCTTCGCTTCGGGAGGGGGGTGCGTCAGGGATGCCCCATGTCCGGTCAGTTATACGCCGTTTGCGTGGAGCCTTTCCTGCGCCTCTTGCGGAAGAGGTTGACGGGACTGGCTCTGCAAGGGCCGGGCGTGGAGGTGGTCCTCTCGGCTTACGCCGATGACGTGCTCCTCGCGGTCACGGATCCCGTCGACTTGCGGAGGATGCGAGAATGCCAGCAGATTTACTCGGACGCATCCTCCGCCAAGATCAACTGGGAGAAATGTTCTGGACTCCTGGTGGGCCCATGGCAGGTGGACTCCCTGCCGGAGGAGTTCGGGCCTTTCGCCTGGAGCACCACGCACCTCCTCTACCTGGGAGTCTACCTCAGCCCGGCCGAGGACGCCTGGCCGGCGAACTGGCAAGAGCTGGAGGCCAAAGTCACCGCTCGCCTAGGACGCTGGACAGGACTGCTCCGAGTGTTGTCCTACAGGGGTCGAGCGCTGGTCATAAACCAGCTGGTGGCCGCCATGTTGTGGTACCGGTTGATCACTTTGATCCCTCCCCCTGCGTTTGTCGCCAAGATGCAGAAGAAGCTCGTCGACTTCTTCTGGGACAAAAGGAAGCACTGGGTCTCTGCCGCGGTTTTGAGTCTCCCGCTTAGGGAGGGCGGTCAGGCGCTGGTGTGCCTTCGCACCCAGGCGGCGACTTTCCGTCTTCAGACGCTGCAGAGATACCTGTACGTGGAGAATCCTCCTAGGTGGCGTGCGCTGGCGACGTATTTCTTCCGCCAGCTGCACGGCCTCAATTACGACACGCAGCTCCTGTTTGTGAGAGTGGGTGGCACGCGTGCCAGCCTGCGGGAGCTGCCTGTCTTCTACCAGGAACTGCTATGGGTTTGGAACAGCGTCGCCTCCGAGCGCAGTTCTCCCCCGTCAGGAGCGGCGGCCGTCCTTCGGGAGCCGCTGTTCAGGAATCCGCACCTCCACGACCGCGGGTTCGGCTGGCTGGCGGAGGGCAGGGCTGTGCCCGGTAAGGTGACCAGAGTCGGGGACCTGCTCGATGGCGGAGGAGCGGGCTGGATGGCGCCGGAGGAGTTGGCGAGGCGCATGTCTTGGGTCAACGTCCGGCTCGCGGTCAAAGCCATCGAGTCGCTAAAAGTGGCACTGGGCCCCGTCTCCACTAGGTGTGTCGAGGAGGCTCAAGCACGTGGGGCGATCCCGTCCGAACTGACCCCCGTTCGGACGGAATTCCTTATCGGCGCCCGGCCCCGAATCCTCCCTCGGGAGCCGCCGCCTCACCACTTGAGCCTTCTCGGAGAAATGCCCTCCGTGCCCTTTCAATCCGCACGGAGGCGTTTCCTGTACGGGCTGCTCCTGCACACTCTCCACTTTGCCATCTTCGTCTGCCGTCCGGACACGCCTTGGCGTACCATCCTGCCGTCCGGCGGAGGCGAAGGTCCCCATTGGAAGGCTCTCTACGCGGGAGTCTTCCCTTGTTCTATTGGGGACTTGGCCTGGAGGGTGTTGCACGGAGCAGTCCCGTGCAATAGGATTTTAAGTAGGTTTACGGACTCCCAGGCTGCTTGCCATTTTTGCGGCCTGGAGGAGTCCGTTTATCACATTTATGTTGAATGTGAGAGGTTGCAGCCCCTCTTTCATTATTTGAAGGGGCTGCTCCTCAATTTCTGGTTGCACTTCAGCCCCACGCTCCTGATCTACGGTCACCCGGTGCGGAGGGGAGCGGGTAGGTCGGAGGACCTCCTCGTAGGACTGCTCCTGGGCCTGGCCAAGAAAGCCATTAATTGGTCCAGGCAGCGGGCGGTCGAGGGGGTCGTTCGGCCCGATTGCCTGCCTCTCTTCCGCGGCCATGTTCGCGCCCGGGTGGCCCTGGAGATGGAGCACGCGGTGTCCGCCGGCACGCTTGAGTTTTTCCGCGACCGGTGGGCGCCGCGGGGACTGGAGTGCATCGTCACCCCGGACTTTCAAATTTTAATTTGATTTATTAAGTTTCATTTCAAGTTTTAATTGATTTACAGTAAATTTGCGTTCTGTCAAACCAAAAAGATCAACACCAGGTTATAGTCCAACAGCTTTATTTGAAATCACAAGCTTTCGGAGCTGCAGCAGCAGAGTGGTGGTCTCTGTGAGCAGGAAGAGGAGAAGGAGAAGGAGACCAGACAGCAGGCCACCACCAACCCACAACCAACAACCACAACTGAGGTGCCTGGAGAGAGAGGACAGGAGAGGAGAAAGATAAGAAAGGAAGGCCAAGGCCATTAACAACAGAGGAGAGGCCTTTCCACACTGCCTCCTCAATTGGCCTCCATTTTAGGAGAGGGAGAGAGGGGAGAAAACACCAACAACATCCATCATCTGTTTGGAAGGAGGGAGGAAGGAAAGAATATCAGCTACAGGTGGGTGTGATTCTGGTGCACTCTCCCAGAGACTTTGTTTTGTAGGTGGGGGGGAGGAAAGAAGAAAAGAAGAGGGCCGGAACATCTAAGGGGTGTGTGTGTGAGTGTGTGTGGCTTCTGTAAAAGCTAGGCCGCACACACCATATTAAACACCCCTTTCCTATTGCCTGACCTGGGACAGCTGGAGCTGCCTAGGTGAAGTTCCCCAATTAATTATATCCAATTGGGCATCGTTAAGACCTGGTGCAGGACTGAGCCTGGGCATCTCCAGCTATCCCAGGTGAAGACATCTTCTCCCCCCACCAGAAGACCACCACCAAAGACTTTTTTACATCGGAGAGTGCACCCCCCTGCCAACACCCACCCACCCACCATCCTGAGTGGCGACCCTGCCCTTGCGGCTTCCCTCCTTCCCACCCCCCTCTCTCTCTCTCTCTCTCTTTGTCTCTTGTCTCTCTCTGCCTCTCTCTCTCTAAGAGGCACCTCATCTATTTTTAATTAAGTACCCATTGAGCAGAGGGGAGAAGGCCCCTCTCCCAATTCAATCAACTAAAGGGAGAGGTGTGCCTTCAATTTAAGAGCTCCCTCTGCTCAGGGAAAAAAAAAACCGAGGCCATTAACACCTTCAGGCCTGTGACTTGGGGTGAGTGTAGCCCTTAAAGAACCCTCCATTATGGCGAGTACATCTTCGTCGGTGGCGGGGGCAGCGAGGACGTACGCGAGCGTGGCAGCCGCGGCCACGGCCGCAGCCACGAGTCCTCCTGTTACCCCGTCACCTTTTACCCTCCTTACGAGGAAGAATGGGGTCAAGAGCTACACTCACCCCAACATGACTATAGAGGCGTGCGTTAAAGCCATGGCTGGGGTTGTCGGCCCTTCAGCCATCGTCGCCGCCTCTAAAATGTACGGCAAGGCTGTGTTCTTCCTGGGGTCGGAGCGGGCGGTGTCCCTGGCCATCGAGAGGGGGCTCACCGTGGGCGGGACCTTCCTGCCGGTGGACCCCCTTGAGGCCACCGCGCAAAGGATTGTGGTCTCCAACGTCCCGCCCTTTGTTCCGGGTGAGCTCCTCCTCCCCCACCTACGTCAACTGGGGGAGGTGAGGTCGGGGATCACACCCATCCCGCTCGGCTTCCGGGAAGCCAGCCTTCGGCACGTCTTCTCCTTCCGGCGCCAGCTTTTCGTCCGGCTGGCGCGGGAGGAGGACGCGGATGGCGCGTTCACGGTGCTCCACGGGGGGACCGCCCACCGCGTCTTCTGGACCTCGGACGGCGCGCGGTGCTACGCCTGTAAGGAGGTGGGGCACGTCCGCAAAAACTGCCCCGCCTCCAAGGCCGCCACGACACCTGGCGCGGCCGGGGTTGGCGCCGCCGCCCCCCCTCCCCCTGATACTGTCCGCGCGTCGACGGCGACGGATGCGCGGTCGAAATCGGAGGCCAACGCCACCACGGCCTCCGGCGGGGAGGAGGGAGAGCGTCCGGGGGGAAGGAAGGCGCGTAGGAAAAATAAACACATAAGGGCGGATCCCCTCGCGGAGGAAACATCTGAATTGGCCGAACTCACGCCCGAGTATATCGCGGAGTTGGTCGGGACGCATGAGACTGGGGGGGTCCTCGTGCCCGGGCCCGTGACCGCAACCGCCGAGGCGGCTAAATCAAGACCTGCGGCCGGGCTCGGGCCCGAGGGGCCCAAGAAACCCAGTCGTCGGAAGGGGGCAGAGAGGGAGGCCCCAGCAGACATGGAGGCCTCCCCCTCTCCGGGCCCCAACTTGTTAAAAAGAAAGCTCCGCCCCCAGCAGGAGGACTGCGAGGAGGAAGGTCCCTCCACAAAAGGGGGGCAGTCGCCCGCCGCGGGTGCTGCGCCCCACCCCACCACCGTCATCGTCGCGCGCGATCGGCAGGGGTCGTCTGTCCCTCGGGAGGGTGAGACAGACGAGTCTGTCCGACCTGTGCCTCCCGGGGATGGGGAAGAGACCCTGCCCGTGGGGGGGGGCGCGGAACAACCCGCGGAGGGAAATGTAGTACCGGAACCGTTGCTCCTCGCCGGGTCGGGCGTCCTGGGGACTGGGGCGGGCGAGGCCAAAGAGGCTGAAGCCGAGCCCGCCTTTTATAACCCAGACATCTCCCAGGGACTGCTCGACCTGGTGGAGGAGTGTAGCAATCCCCAGCCTGCTGGGTCGGAGGTTGGTGGCGGGGAGACGGAAAGCCCCCTGACTCCGTCTCTGTTGTTGGCGCCGGACGTGCTGGAGGAATTTGGGATTATTTTCTCCCCGGTTTCTCCGGTCGCCCCGGCGCCTGAGGCGGGGGGGGGCCCCGAACCGCCGCCGCCGCCTCCCGGCCCGGCGCCCCTGAAGGAGCCCAGGGTGGACTCCTCTGCCACCGATCCTGGGGGTGGGATCGTGACGGAGGCGGGGCCGGCCGGTGCGGCCGAGCCGTTCGCTGCACCCCGTGCGACGGACGGGTCGGCCGTCGGTGACGACCTCCCGGAGGAGGACGGGGACTCGGTGTTGGGCAACGAGGACGATTTGGAGTCCATCGGCAGCGAGGTGATGGACGCCCTCGTGCCCTTCACTGACTCTCCCCTCATCCCCGTAGGGGAACTCCGGGATTTTATGGCCGTGAGCCAGGGTCGTCACAAGAAGATCCGGCTGGCCCTCGACAAGTGGTCGGAGCTGACGCTGCTCGTCGTGTCCGTCCGCGCCGCCGTTAAAATCATGGGCGCGGACAAGGACGTTGACCGGCTCGAGCTGCGTCGGCTCAAGACGTTCCACACTGGGCTGCTGAGGGAGTGGCGGTCGTCAGTGACCGCCCTCCCTCCCCTCCGTTAGGTAGAGGTTGCACTATGCTTCTGAGATGAAGATAACCATAGCCAGCCTCAACATCAACGGCAGCAGGGAGGCGCGCCGTAGATTCAATAACTTCTCGGTCCTTCGGGACGGGAAATATGCGGTGTGCTTCCTGCAAGAAACCCACACCGTTCCGGGAGACGAGGCCACGTGGCTCCTGGAGTGGCAAGGAGGGGTCAGCATGAGTCACCTCTCCAACAATTCCTGCGGGGTGGCTGTCTTGCTGGCCCCGCATTTTCAGCCGGAGATCTTGAGGGTCAAGGAGCACGTGCCGGGCCGCTTGCTCCAGGTCACTGTTCGCCTGGGAGGCGTGCCGCTCCATTTAGTGAACGTGTACGCCCCCCGGACCGGTGCGCAGCAAGTGCGCTTCTTCGGAGAAGTGTCCGCTCTTCTGGGCTCCATCGACGTGGGCGAGTGCGTCATCCTCGGGGGGGATTTCAATTGTACCCTCGAGGCGCGGGACCGGTCGGGTCCCCCGCGAAGCCCGGCGGCGACGGAGAAGTTGCGGGACCTGGTCGGGTCCTTCGACTTGGTGGACGTCTGGCGAAATCTCCATCCCGACTCCAGCGCCTTCACGAGCGTGAGGTCTGGAGGAGGAAGGTCCAGAATCGACCGCCTTTACATTTCCCGGGCGTACGTCTCCTGCGTTCCGGCGGCTTCCATGCGGCCGGTGCCGTGCACGGACCACCACCTGGTGTGGGCGGAGCTCGCTCCGCTGCGCGCGCGGGGGGGGTCCGCGTACTGGCATTTTAACAACCTGCTGCTGGAGGACGCGCGGTTCCGGGATTCGTTTCGCCGGTTCTGGGCCGACTGGAGAAGGAAGCGGGGAGGCTTCCCCTCCTTGAGGCTATGGTGGGACGTGGGCAAGGCTCACGTCCGCGTCTTCTGTCAGGAGTACGCGAAGGGGTCGACCAAGAGGCGGGAGGCCCGGGTCGGGCGATTGGAGAAAGAAGTGCTCGACCTGGAGTCCCGTCTCGGTCAAGTCGTCGAGGACCCGGCCCTGCGGAAGGTGTACGAAGAGAAGAAGGGCGCGCTGAAGGACCTGCAGCTGGTCGGGTCCCGAGGCGCGTACGTGAGGTCGCGGATCCAGTTCCTGCGGGACCTGGACCGCGGCTCCCCCTTCTTCTACTCGCTGGAAAAAAGACGGGGGGTCCGTAAGCAGCTCTTGGGGCTGCTGGCCGACGACGGATCTCTGGTCTCGGATCCGGAGGGCATCAGCGCGGAGGCCCGGGCCTATTACGGGGCTCTGTTCTCTTCGGATCCGTCCAGCGAGGATGCGCGCAGAGTTTTGTGGGAGGACCTGCCGAAGGTCGGCCCGGAGGGCGCCGAGAATTTAGAAGCTCCGCTAAGCCTGGCGGAGCTGACCGGCGCCCTGCGCCAGCTCTCGAGGGGCAAGTCCCCGGGGCTGGACGGGCTGACCGTGGAGTTCCACAGGGCGTTCTGGGACGTCTTGGGGGACGACTACGCGCGGGTCCTGGGGGAAAGTCTGGCGACCGGGGAGATGCCCCTCTCTTGGCGCAGGGCGGTCATCGTCCTGCTGCCCAAGAAGGGCGATCTCCGCCTACTTAAGAACTGGCGCCCGGTCTCCCTCCTCAGCACGGACTACAAAATTTTCGCCAGGGCTATGTCTGCTCGCCTTGGCACCGTGCTGGCCCGCATGATCCACCCCGACCAGTCCTACACGGTCCCGGGCCGGAGTATCCACGATAACATCCATCTGGTCCGGGACCTGGTCCACCATTCCCAGAGGGCTGGTCTGTCGGTCGCCTTCCTTTCCCTGGATCAGGAGAAGGCGTTCGACAGGGTGGATCACGAGTATCTTTTCGGGACTCTGCGCGCATTCGGGTTCGGGACGCATTTCGTCGCCCGGATCCGACTTCTGTACGCCGCCGCGGAGTGTCTGATTAAAGTTAACGGGTCTTTGACGGCGCCCCTTCGCTTCGGGAGGGGGGTGCGTCAGGGATGCCCCATGTCCGGTCAGTTATACGCCGTTTGCGTGGAGCCTTTCCTGCGCCTCTTGCGGAAGAGGTTGACGGGACTGGCTCTGCAAGGGCCGGGCGTGGAGGTGGTCCTCTCGGCTTACGCCGATGACGTGCTCCTCGCGGTCACGGATCCCGTCGACTTGCGGAGGATGCGAGAATGCCAGCAGATTTACTCGGACGCATCCTCCGCCAAGATCAACTGGGAGAAATGTTCTGGACTCCTGGTGGGCCCATGGCGGGTGGACTCCCTGCCGGAGGAGTTCGGGCCTTTCGCCTGGAGCACCACGCACCTCCTCTACCTGGGAGTCTACCTCAGCCCGGCCGAGGACGCCTGGCCGGCGAACTGGCAAGAGCTGGAGGCCAAAGTCACCGCTCGCCTAGGACGCTGGACAGGACTGCTCCGAGTGTTGTCCTACAGGGGTCGAGCGCTGGTCATAAACCAGCTGGTGGCCGCCATGTTGTGGTACCGGTTGGTCACTTTGATCCCTCCCCCTGCGTTTGTCGCCAAGATGCAGAAGAAGCTCGTCGACTTCTTCTGGGACAAAAGGAAGCACTGGGTCTCTGCCGCGGTTTTGAGTCTCCCGCTTAGGGAGGGCGGTCAGGCGCTGGTGTGCCTTCGCACCCAGGCGGCGACTTTCCGTCTTCAGACGCTGCAGAGATACCTGTACGTGGAGAATCCTCCTAGGTGGCGTGCGCTGGCGACGTATTTCTTCCGCCAGCTGCACGGCCTCAATTACGACACGCAGCTCCTGTTTGTGAGAGTGGGTGGCACGCGTGCCAGCCTGCGGGAGCTGCCTGTCTTCTACCAGGAACTGCTATGGGTTTGGAACAGCGTCGCCTCCGAGCGCAGTTCTCCCCCGTCAGGAGCGGCGGCCGTCCTTCGGGAGCCGCTGTTCAGGAATCCGCACCTCCACGACCGCGGGTTCGGCTGGCTGGCGGAGGGCAGGGCTGTGCCCGGTAAGGTGACCAGAGTCGGGGACCTGCTCGATGGCGGAGGAGCGGGCTGGATGGCGCCGGAGGAGTTGGCGAGGCGCATGTCTTGGGTCAACGTCCGGCTCGCGGTCAAAGCCATCGAGTCGCTAAAAGTGGCACTGGGCCCCGTCTCCACTAGGTGTGTCGAGGAGGCTCAAGCACGTGGGGCGATCCCGTCCGAACTGACCCCCGTTCGGACGGAATTCCTTATCGGCGCCCGGCCCCGAATCCTCCCTCGGGAGCCGCCGCCTCACCACTTGAGCCTTCTCGGAGAAATGCCCTCCGTGCCCTTTCAATCCGCACGGAGGCGTTTCCTGTACGGGCTGCTCCTGCACACTCTCCACTTTGCCATCTTCGTCTGCCGTCCGGACACGCCTTGGCGTACCATCCTGCCGTCCGGCGGAGGCGAAGGTCCCCATTGGAAGGCTCTCTACGCGGGAGTCTTCCCTTGTTCTATTGGGGACTTGGCCTGGAGGGTGTTGCACGGAGCAGTCCCGTGCAATAGGATTTTAAGTAGGTTTACGGACTCCCAGGCTGCTTGCCATTTCTGCGGCCTGGAGGAGTCCGTTTATCACATTTATGTTGAATGTGAGAGGTTGCAGCCCCTCTTTCATTATTTGAAGGGGCTGCTCCTCAATTTCTGGTTGCACTTCAGCCCCACGCTCCTGATCTACGGTCACCCGGTGCGGAGGGGAGTGGGTAGGTCGGAGGACCTCCTCGTAGGACTGCTCCTGGGCCTGGCCAAGAAAGCCATTAATTGGTCCAGGCAGCGGGCGGTCGAGGGGGTCGTTCGGCCCGATTGCCTGCCTCTCTTCCGCGGCCATGTTCGCGCCCGGGTGGCCCTGGAGATGGAGCACGCGGTGTCCGCCGGCACGCTTGAGTTTTTCCGCGACCGGTGGGCGCCGCGGGGACTGGAGTGCATCGTCACCCCGGACTTTCAAATTTTAATTTGATTTATTAAGTTTCATTTAAAGTTTTAATTTGATTTACAGTAAATTTGGGTTCAACCAAAAAGATCAACACCAGGTTATAGTCCAACAGCTTTATTTGAAATCACAAGCTTTCGGAGCGCTGCTCCTTCATCAGGTGAAGTGAAAAGATGCATATAGGCACAGCATATATAGTCTGTGCTGTGCCTATATGCATCTTTTCACTTCACCTGACGAAGGAGCAGCGCTCCGAAAGCTTGTGATTTCAAATAAAGCTGTTGGACTATAACCTGGTGTTGTGCGACTTCTCACATTTGTGCCTTAAGACAGGTGTGTAGCGCCTGATTTAGCGCTCCAATCACCTCCAGGGGCGATAAAAGCCAAGTTTGCAGTCGGAGGCGATAATTAGCGGCAGGCGCTAAACTTTGCACCCGGCCGATGATCGCGCCCCAAACGGGGCGATACTGAATTTCTCCCCCTATATGTCTTACAAATGCAGGAACCAACAATTTCTGCGCTCTGAAACTGACCAGCTGCAACATGGCATCCTTTACACCACTTCTGCAGCTGTCAGGTTATCAGATAAATCAAAGCAGACTCAACTCACAACAGGGTGAGCTGGCGTGTTCCCCGAGCAGCGGGTAACCCGTGGCGGAGCACGCAAAATTTCAAGGTAGGCTCAAAGTAGCAATAAATTGGCTGTTAACAAGCCATTTAATTATATAAATTGTCTCCCTCGCCGCTTGGTGTTGGGTCAGTTCTGCGCAGACAGACCCGACACCTGGGAGACTCGCGTGGAGGCGGGTTGACAGCGGGTTTCCTATCTCCAAACACGCAATCTGAGCGCCGGCAAAATCCAGGCCCAGGGATCTTCTTGTGTGACTCAGCTACAAATTGCGCTCAAAATTGCACTAGTTCTCTGAAGTGAAGTTAGGAATCATAGAAATTTACAGCACAGAAAGAGGCCATTCGGCCCATCGCGTCTGTGCCAGCAAAGGTTCAAGTTGCTGCTCAAACCATTTGCATAATCCCAAACGTAAACTCTTCCATGAACCCGTGCAATTGGGCAGCGTTTTAGAATGTCATTGTTTATTTTTATTCCCAAAATATTCCTTGATGTGTTTAAGAGCGGTAACCTGGGGCAGAATTATTGTTACAGCTGAAAATGGGTTTATCACAAAAATAAGCATTTTTAATCAGAGTGTCTATTCCACCACCTGTGAGTAACCTGATTTTAAATAACTGAAAATGACTTTGGCCGTGACTTCGCCATCGGAGGCGGGATCGCGGCGGGAGAGGGCGTTAGCGGGTCCCGGTCCCCCTCCCGGCTCCAGCTGCTCTTTGAAAAGGATTTTCCCCTGATAGGGCTCGTTAAGCCCGCCCTGCGAGGTTCCCGGACAATTAAAAGGAAGCGGGTCTGATGACGTCATTTGATGACGCGTAATCAGCCGGTTTCCTTAAAGGGACCACGGCCACATTCATTTTGACAGTTATGCTTGTGGAGGGAGTCACAGCACGCAGGGAGGTCCTCTTCCCTTCCAATGGGTGAGAAGAGACCTCCCCAGGAGACCAATGCAGTCTGGTTGCACATTGATGCGGAGATGCCGGTGTTGGACTGGGGTGGACAAAAGTGAGAAGTCGCACAACACCAGGTTATAGTCCAACAGCTTTATTTGAAATCACAAGCTTTCGGAGCGCTGCTCCTTCGTCAGGTGAAGTGAAGAAATACAAATGGGCACAGCATAAATAGACAGAGAACAATGCCTGTGACCCCACCTCATTGTCTTTGTTGTATTTTGCTATCGTCTTTGATGCAATGTCTTCCTGACTGACCTGGTTGGATTTGATTGCCGTGATTGTCTCTCTGCCGAGGTGTGATAAAAGGCAATTAGAAAGATTAACTGTAGTCGTCTGGCATTGTTCTCTGCACAGGCATTGTTCTCTGTCTATATATGCTGTGCCCATTTGTATTTCTTCACTTCACCTGACGAAGGAGCAGCCGCTCCGAAAGCTTGTGATTTCAAATAAAGCTGTTGGACTATAACCTGGTGTTGTGCGACTTCTCACTTTGGTTGCACATTGCACAGGAGGACACAAGCACGGATGTCATCAGGAGGACCAGGCTGCAGTGGCGCAAGCCTTTCAATTATCTCAGTAGATCACGAAACGTTACTGCAAATCCACACTAAACCACATCTTGCTGTGCCACTCATCACATCCCCATTACTCTGCCTTCCCTACCCTACTCCTGCACATCCTTACTCACAACAACTTACCTTGCAGCTCCACCTATCCCTCTCTATCTACATTATCACTTCCCCATCTCACTAGTCACCCCTCACACTCCCCCTCATCCTAGTCTAATCATACCAACTAACAACACACAAGGGTAGGCATGTGAGTGTTTTATGCAATGTTCATGTAAATTTTCTGTTCGTGTGGTGTCAAACATTGAAACCTTTATTTTGAACACTTTCCCTTAGTGGAAGGATCTGAGCTTACCTTTGGAAGCGTCTTAGTGAGTTCCAGTGAAGGTTAAGACATAACTCTCCCCCCCCCTCACCCCAATTGTGATGAATGTGAAAGGAATGGCTTGGACATTGTAGGGATGCTTTATGGTGCTGGTGTGGGATGGTGTCAACCTGGCGCATCATGTGGCAGCCAGGGTGTACAGCGTCAACTGAAGTAAATCTGGCCATGGTGAGGCCATCCCTGGCCTCTCGGGCAGCAATGTGGTCGGGTGCTGATGCCCTGTGTCCTGTACAGCATCAGGTGATTGTGGAGAAGGTTGGTGCTGTTGTTGGTGTGCCTGGTGTTGTTGGTGTTGGGGCTGATCATGGAGTGATTCAGAGGACCAAGGTGAGATTTTTTCAAGGGCACCGATGTTGCTGGAATAGATGGCAGCTGAAGTTGAGATGACCGAAGCGATCTGTCTATGGTGAGAGAGTTTGCTCCAAGGAGGTGACACTGGATAGAGAGTTTACTCCAAACACTTCCAAACTGCATACAGCTCAAAAGTGTCTTCCAAGTCCTGAAGGCTCAAGCTTCTGACATTGGAAAGTGACCAGCTGTGAAATGGTATCTTTCATACCACTTTTGCAGCTGTCACCTATTCACAGCAATGGGGAGACATAGAGAACCCGACATACTTACTTGACGTGATCTCTGAACGACATGAACCTGATTAAAAAAGTGGGAAAATAGAAATAGGCTGTCAAAATAGTAGTTAACAAGCGTTTAACAAGCATTTAACTATCTTAAATGCCTCCCCCGCCGCTTGGTGTCGGGTCTGTTCTGATTCGCAGACCCGACACTTTGAAACTTACATGGAGGCGGGTTCGGAGCGGGCTCCCAACCTGCTGTCAATCATTTCGATTTTGACAGCAGACCCGCCTCCAAACCCGCCCTCTGAGCGCCGGCAAAATTCAGCCCTTTAAAAACTATACAGAACCAGTTTCTTAGTAAATTAAATATTTTTAATATTTAAAAACTTTTAAAAGGTGACTACTAGAGCCTTCGCGCCTCAAAAAAAATCTTTAATTTTAAGAGCCTCCTTGAAGGGCTGCACAATTGCCGAAAACTCGCCATGGCGATTAATTCGATTTGGGGGCGTGGCTGGTTTTGTGGGTGGGGCTGGCTTCCAGGACGATGGTTTTCAAAAGAGCGCAGAAACTCGATTTGCGCTGGATGTAACTTGCGCTTGAAATTCCTCGATCTTTTACGCTGGTTTGGTCGATTTCAGGCCACCGGTAAAACCAGTGCAACCTCGCAGAAACTCTACGCCAGTTTGTCCTTTCTCTGATTACATGGGCTATCCAAAATCTCTAGACAGTTTCCGTGTCTTCTGATCTCTGCTCTGAGTGAGGCTGCTAACTCATCAGCCTGATCCTCTGTGGCTTTGCTGACTCCTTTTTTTTTTACATTATTACTGTACTTCAGAGAGCAAGAGGGCCAAAGCTGTGTTATTACAGCCTTTCTTCATGTTGATCTAGGGCTGGTGGTTTAAAAAATAGACAATGGCCTCCCCTTCCCAGAGTGTATTTCTATAGTGTGTGTGGTCCTCATTCTCTTATATTAAATGACAAGGAATATTAGATATTGTGTGTACGGATGCCAATAACAACCTTCAGAGACTGGAGAGCTGTTTTGGTCAAATATTTAGACAAAAACAGAGGCAGACGTATATCTGAGACTTGATGGTCAAAAAAGAGTACTGGTGAGTTATTTGTCTCTGTAAAAGTTTTAATGTACAGTAAGAAAGGATAAAGATTACCTGCCGGTCAGGAACTCTTTATCTGGCAGCCATTCAGAGCATCTAAATAGGAATATGTAAACCCAAATGGAACTAACGCACCATTTGCAGAAACAATGCAAGATGAGCGGATGCCGAGGATTTCCAATCTATCAAAGTTAACGGATAGAAAATCCTGCGAGATCCACTGACCTCAAGAACAACAACAATGACGTGCATTTATATATTGCCTTTAACGTAGTCAAATGCCCCAAGGCATTTCACAGGAGCGATTATCAAACAAACTTTGACACCGAGCCACATAAGGAGATATAAGGACAGGTGACCAAAAGCTTGGCCAAAGAGGTCGGTTTTAAGGAGCGTCTTAAAGGAGGAGAGAGAGGTAGAGAGTCGGAGTAATTTAGGGAGGGAATTCAGAGTTTAGGGCCGAGGCAGCTGAAAGCACGGCCGCCAATGGTGGAGCGATTAAAATAGGGGATGTGCAAGAGGCCAGAATTGGAGGAGTGCAGGGCTGGAGGAGGTTTGTAGGGCTGGAGGAGGTTACAGAGATAGGAAGGGGCGAGGCCATGGAGGGATTTGAAAACCAGGATGAGAATTTTAAAATTCTCCACGCCTGAATTCCTGAATTCTGGCAAGCGAAGCACTTTGCTGATAAATCTGTAAAATGTACCCTTGCATGTCCCTGTGCATTACACACCTTGTACTTTACCTGTTTCCCCCTAAACCTCTCCGCCTATCCACCACTCGCTCCTCCTTTAAGAGGCTCCTTCAAACCTACCTCTTTGATTAAGCTCTTGTTTGTTAAACAAGACCTCCCTCCCATTAATGACTCCCTCTTACCACACCATACAGTACCTATCTAGGCGTTCCGTTACCCTCTCTTTCAAGATACTTTCCTATACTTGACCCTCAACAGTGGCCTATAGTTTCATGAGTTGTTCCAGTGCCCCTTCTTCTTTTAATATTCCCTGTTATCTTAACCACATTTTCTATTTACGCTTTCCCGACTGGTTTCTTAACCTGCCTTACCTTGGGGCTGAAATTCCAATCAGCCCGCTCTATGGTGGAATCAGTCAGCCGATGCCCAAGGATGGAGACCCTGATCTGCAAATAGCATAGTCAGGATCAATTATCTTTGTCTGGGAGATTTCCGGGGTCTTGGCTGAGGCCCTTAGCTGGCAAGAATTCTGTTAAGCTTTACTGAGGGCAGATTTCCCCGACACCAGCCCCCTTGAGGGAGCCCATCACTGCTGACAAGAAAGTTTAGGACGCTCACTACAGCGCCTCAAGGAGGAGCAGGAAATCCTAACAGGGGCAGAAGTTCCCTGAAGAGATACAGTGGTAAACCTCTCCACCTCATTCCTCTTCATTTTTTGCCAATGCAGTGGAAGAAAGTCCAGCTCATACACTTCGAGTAGCACTGCTGGTCCTCTAGTCCTCTTCTCCCCGAGTGACTGATGCATACATACATGCAACGTAATTGCTCAGCCAGTATCTTAACTGGCTCTATACTTGAAGTCAGTATCTAAGCTATTCACTTCATCTTACAATAGTAGAGAGGGTGAATATTGTGTTGTATGGCACTAGTAATGAATGCATTAAAACATTTGTATAAAAATCCTTTGTCTGCTGTTCAAACAAAGACGTTGGGCACGATCTTGCCAGCCCTGGGGAGGCGGGTTTGGAGGCGGGACTGCCGGGAAAATGGCAGAATCTGGGGGCGGGTACCCATCCCGCCCCCAAACCGCCTCTGCCATCTTCCCGGGAGGCGGGTAGCCGACCCGCGCCGGGTCCCGTCTCCTGGAGGCGGGAAGGGGATTACAGCCACTTAACTGCCTGTTAACAGGTAGTTAACAGGCAGATAAGAGGATTATCCCCATTTTACCCACACAAGTGCAGGCTTCCCGAAGGCTGCGAACCCCGCCAGGGTCAGCGAGGCGAGCAGTGGGTCTGCGGGGGTAGGAGGGGTGCAAAAGTGCGCTGTGAAGGTAAGTGATGGGTGCAAGTGTGGAGAGGTAAGTATGTGAGTTGAGTGGAAAGTGATAGAAAATGTTTACTTACCTTTGTTTCTTCCTGCAGGCTTCAACAGTTGGGGATGCGGAGAGTCTCGCACCTCACCGGCAGAGATGACAGATGGCTACTGCATTCTCCAATGCAACAACCATCTAATTTCTGCTAAAGAAAGAGGTTTGATGAGTCTTGAATACAAGGACGCATCAAACAACATAGAATGTCAGTGTTTGACAGCTTCACAGAGCTGTCAAACGATGACAATTCATCTGTCAAAAATTTTTGACAGATGAAACGTCATACGCTGACGTTCTCTGTAACCGGCTTCCCCTTAATTGGCCTGCTGAGCCAGCTGGGCGGGCTTAACAAGGTCAATCAAGGGAAAATAGCGTGGGTTGGCCACAAGTCAATGGAGGCGGGACTAAAACCCGACAAGTGGGAGTCCCGCCTCCAAAAGCTCCCCATTGGCAAAATCCAGTCCCTTAACATATATTTTAAGTGGCTTAGCCTCTTTAATAAATTAGCAGATAGGAATTTCATTGGAATTTGCTAATGCATTTGTTGTTAATACATTCCAGCACAATTTCAACCTAGAAGTATCCTCAACGCTCTATCACAGAATCACAGAATCACAGAATCCCCACAATGCAGATAGAGGCCATTTCGGCCCATCGAGCCTGCACCGACACATATCCCACCCTATCCCCGCAACCCCACGTATTTAATCCCCCTAACACTAAGGGTCAATTTATCATAGCCAAATCAACCTAACCCGCACATCTTTGGACTGTGGGAGGAAACCGGAGCACCCGGAGGAAACCCAGCTCTATAATGTGTAAAATGCAGATAATGCTAATTCATTTCGGTTTAAAAATATCACCCACTTTGACTAAATTAATATTAAAAATAGAAGATTTTCATGCATGTAGCACCATGGTATGTATCTCAGAAATGTTTCAAAACACAGCCCAAACCATGAATTACTGTAAAGTGCAGTCACTATTGGTATGTGGACAGACGTGACCGCCAATTAGTGTACAGCAAGATCCCATAAACAGCAGTTGGATCAGTGAGCAGTTAATTTGTTTTTGTTTGCTGCTCCTCTTTGATTAGTGATATTGGGATCTTTAACATCAACCTTAATCACAGCAACGGGTAGGCGGAACCGCAGTCTAATGCCTCTTCTGAAGGATGGTATTTCTGACAAACTAGCTTTCCCTCACTACAATATGAGCTTAGGTTATGCACTTAGGCACTGGAATGGCATTTGAAACTATGTTAAAAATTTCAGGTCTGCCTTAGATATTTTCTCAGGTACAGCAGTTCTGGTCACTCCTGTAAGTGGTCTAAGTATTTACATTCAGGAGTGCACTAGTACTGCCCAATATCTAATTATACCATAGCGTCATTGTGACAATAGGACTCCTTTGTGATTGAATGGGTTATTGGGCGGGAAATTCAGTATCGCCCCATTTGGGGCGCAATTATCGGCCGGGCGCAAAGATTAGCGCCTGTCACTAATTATCGGCACCGACTGCAAACTTGACTTTTATCGCCCCTGGAGGTGATTGGAGCGCTAAATCAGGCGCTTCACACCTGTCTTAAGGCGCAAAGGCCGAGGAGCGAGGCGCTACCTCAGAGCGCTGGCGAAGCTCATGTAATGTCAGTCAGCAATGGAACACACACACAATGGCACGGGCCAGTTCTTAAAGGGGATGGTTAATCTTGCTTTCCATCCACATCCTGCTAATTGCAGCCTTGAATCTCGGCCTGGAGAGACCTGCACATCAAATCTGCTGGAAAGAACAATGGAGAGTACCAGGCAAAGAGCTCAGAGTGCAGCCCCCACAGTCTCTTCTAAATCGATACAAGGAATGGCAAATCAAAATGAACCTGCAAAGTGCTGCTCAGTACCCAAAACTCCTTCACACAACGTTGAAACTCTCCAGAAGTCTCTCTCTCTCTCTCTCTCAGAATGCGTAGTTCAAAAATGGCACCAACAATAAAAGGCAGGAAGCGGTCACCTTTAAATAGCGCTCCCCCTTTCCCTTCATGACTGCAGAACGCTCCACTCAAACTGTCGTTGCTAGCGTCAGGCGGTAAGGCAGGGGGCGCCACTCAATATCCGCTCCGGGGTGATACCGGGGCGTTGCGCACTCAACTGACGTCACGATCTGCCGGCGCAGGAGATCGTGGCGGTAGTGTTTAGCGCCGCCGCAAAATGTCTAGTTAATTTCGCGAGCGGCGCAAACTTCGCCGCGCCTGGGCGCTAGATGCTTTGCGCCCCATTAGCGCCCTCTTAAGGCGCTAACGGGAGGCGCAACCAACTGAATTTTTCCCCCCATTGTGTCTTGCACTGCTTTGATCTTTTTGAAGGCGGACTGAAACACTTTAGTGAGATGAGACCAGATACGAATCATTAAGCTATTTTTATTTTACAGACAGCAAGTAGATATACAGAGTAAAAAATCGGATCAAACCTCACCTTGATTAAACTAACTACAGAACCCTCCTCGAGATCAAGAAAAATAATTAAAATAGGCCAGCTTCTTCTGGCTCTGGGCTTGAGATGAGTGAAGCTCAGCTTCCTCCTTCGGCCCAGCTGAATGGCTGACTGACCCGGTGTCTCTTTTCTCCTGTACTCTGAGGATTCACAGGTAGCAGGAGGGAGTAACTCCTGACTCCTTCCCTGTTCAGGGATTCACCAGTAAGCCTGTTAACTAGACTGACTGCCCTCTTTCTCAGGACTTTATTCTCAGTAGGCCTCATAGTGGGCTTACATGGATAGAACCAACTCCACCTCAATAGGAAGGAATGTACACTGCAACCTCTAAACTGAGTTTAAGTGACTAAAACACTCTTTTTCAGACTCTTCATCTGAATCCTAATTTACATTTCCCCAGTTCTGCTGTTCTTTGAGGTTTACTGGTTGAGGGCTACATTTAAGTTAGCAACATATTTAAAATAAATTACACCCTCTGTGGTAACCGTCAGAAATCCCAAAACTTTATAACTTACAACCTCTGAGCTTACCCAAGCAATATTACAAATCTCTCCTTGCTTTATACCTTCTCAGGCAGTGTTGTTACTTCACCAGTGATGTAAAGGTCAGATATTCTTATGGGTCATATGCTCTTGTTGGCCATAAAATCATGAAACCAATAAAAGCTTTTGATTTATCTTTTGATCACGTGTAGTGTCTTGGGGAAGGCAGTTGACCCAGATGACTTTAAGGAGTCGCTGTTTCCATGAAGAAAGTTTTGGAAAAATGATGTGAATCATTTGAAATACATTGATGACTTGTGAATGATGAAAGATGACGCTCGCTTTTCAGTATCTTTTCCCTCTGCAAACAAATTAAAAGTTTACCAATCACTTTTAAAATAGGGCAAAATAAATCTGAGAATTCCTTTTTTACACTGATAGGGAACAGCTGCTAGCTCTACATATACAGGTGGATCCTAAAACTACACATTTTGTGGAGATTTGAATTGCTCCTGGAGTTAAAAAGCCTGGAACAGGTAAGCACCGAGGAATGGAGATGGTCAATCGACGCCCCATATTATTTTATATTCTGTGCTGTGCAAGGGATTCAGTTTGCAAATGAGACTTTTGGGTTTCAGATAAATAAGACAAATCTTTCAAAACTCCATCCGATATTGTCTGTAACAAATCTCAGTATGCGTGGACCATTCACACGTATCAGTGACCTTGCTCTTCCTGTTCAATTTATCTTGCTTCATCTTCAAAGGAGATCTTGAGCGGTGCAACTATGGTTTGCATCGTTCCATTTGCCAGTGTCTTGAGCTTAATGACCTGCGAAAATTCAATTTCCACATTGCTTTCAAGATCGAGTAAGAATCAGCCTGCGAGAATGATAGTCGTCAATGGCAGGGTTAGATCTCAAAAACTTGACAGCTGGTTGCATTCAGCAGCAGCTTTTATGCTCAAACCTTTGCACAAATCTCCGAGCTACTCCACATTATGTATTGTTCTGGTGTCTATTCCTCTAACTTCCTGCGTAGATCCAAATCTTTAATTCCTCAAGTGATCCTACTTTAGGAAATAGGCTCGCAGCAATAGATACGAAGAGCAGCTCTAGTCATTATTAATAAATGGACAAGGCAATAAAGCATTCTGTAACAGGCTGCCCCTTATTTTATTACATGGGACGTGGCCTCCATCACATGGGCTCATGTCCAGAATAACTCGTCCTCGGTGGTTTAAATTATAGTGAACTAATGACCTCGCCCCTAACATACGTACACAGTGTAGAGAGGATCCTTCTAAAAAATCTTCAACACCAACCTCAATTTCCTTGAATTTTTTTTTACGTTTACTAGAGCAGGAAAGATAGTGAGGGGCCCTTCTGCACCCTGCAGACTCGACAGGAAAATAACATGCACTCTTTTGATAGAAAGTTTCAATAGTTGGATATTTGATAGATAGTTCTCTTGCTTCATAATTTTGATGGGCAGAACTGCCAAGTTGGTCAGTGCATTCATACAAATAAACTTGGCAATTGCAACTCATACAACTGTTCACATTTACGGAGGTAATATTCAGGGAAGGGCCATACAGTGGGCTATCACACAATCCTTTGCCCCTCAGAACAACAGAAACAACCCAGTGACAAGACAGATTTTATCCCTACCTACCCACCTCTCCGCCTTAACACCTCTCTCTCCTCCTTGAAAACCTACCTCGTCGACCAAACTTTTGGTCACCTGTCCTAATGGATCCGATATTTACAGGGAGACGGGGAGGGAGCGGGGTGGGGGAAGGTTTATCGGCTTGGAAAATACGGGGTTCCCGGAGGTCCTGCCGAATTTAATGGCTGGATCTGATTTACATTTTTTCAATCCGTTTTTTGGCCGCTGCCGGCCAGATTTAGAAGCTGGCTGTCGGTCGGGTAGGCCTGCGGCACCAAGTCACAGCCGGGGAGCAGGGCAGAGGTAGGGAGGGAGAGTTCGCAGGTCGGACATGAGGGGTGGGGGTGGTGCCGGAAATCGCGGGTCAGACATTGCGGGGAAACCCGGCCGTCTAGTGTTAAATCTGAATGAGAGCTAAAATTGGAGGCACACAGCCTCATTAAAATATTTAAATGAGGAACCCAGTCCCGGAGAGCAGGTTAGTCACCTACCCCCCAACCTGCCTCCGTTAAAACAGGCTGGGGTCAGGTTTCCCATCTTTTAATTTTACACCCCCCACCCGCCTCCCCCCGTGCACATCCTGGGGGGTTACTATTACCCCCAATATCTCTTTATGAGGCTTGGTGTCAAGTTTTGTCTGATAACACTCTTGTGAAGCGTATTAGGATGTTTTACTGCGTTGAAGGCACTATATAAATGCAAGTTGCTGTTGTTGCCCGGAGGAAACCTGGTGGGTGGGCAGTTAAAATCGCCCAGGTTACTTACCTGCCCTGGAGCCGCCGGGAGCTGACCAGTTCCAACTGGAACCTGCTCTACTGAGCAAGGATTCCTGCCCAAAGCCAATGGGGTCCATTTTTACATATGCATGACTGGTCCCAATTACTCCATCGGTATCCAACTGCAATATTAACTGGACAGACTGAGCGGGAAACCACAGTGGCTTTCCCTCCGGGCCCCACAAGGAAAGCTTCGGTCTCCCCAGCCGCATAATCGCCCCCCCCCTCCCCCTTCCCGATCGCGAGATTCCCGCAAATCGGCCCCAGCAACCGATCCTGCAACCTACCTGCCGTTGGCGGGAGGCCTCCTGGCCGTGCACGTTTCCCCAATTTCCCAGCAACATCCCACTTGGAATGGGTGGGAGATTTAAACGAGGCTCATTGTGCTGCGGGGTGGATGTTAAATTAACTGGTCAGCACGGCTTCCCGCTGGCAGTTACAACCCAGGCCGACGTAAACATCAGCTGTGGAAAACCACGATCAGCTGGATGTGAGGCAAGATGATAGTCTAACTTGATTCGAATATGTTGCTCTGGTCAGACAGCAGTGGAAGCAATGGGTTGCCTCACGTGACACTAGGCACAGGAGACTACAGCTAACAAACAAACTAAAAAATGGGTTCGAATATACCCTTGACAGATCGAATGTGTGTTGCCTCTGCATGCTGGAAAGAATTAAGTAACATTTTAACATAAAATTAAATTGACAATCTCATCCAGAGGCGCTATGATGATGGCTGGTGATAGGTGTGTACAAAACTCCACCGGTTTTGGCGTGAGTCCATGAGCCATGAATCAGCGAATCTGAGGTAAATGTATTAGAAAAATACTGTTCTGAACTAAATCTGACATCCATCAATCCTATAGTTCTGAGCAGGTATGATTGGTGGATGCTGAAATTCTGAGCTATTTGTAACTCAGTTGATTTAACAATGAACATAAGAACATAAGAATTAGGAGCAGTAGGCGGCCATTTGGCCCTTCGAGCCTGCTCCTCCATTCAATAAGATCATGACTGATCATCGACCTCAACTCCACTTTCCCGCACTATCCCCATATCCCTTGATTCCCCTAGAGTCCAAAAATCTATCGATCTCTGTCGTGAATATACTCAACGACTGAGCATCCACAGCCCTCTGGGTAGAGAATTCCAAAGATTCACAACTATTTCAGTGAAGAAATTTCTCCTCATTTCAGTTCTAAATGGCCTTATTCTGATACCGTGAGCCCTCTGAAATTAGAAGCCCTGGGCAATGGCACAAGTGAGTGAACTCAAAATTTTAGAAGCAGGAGTCAGAATCAGTGAATTCTGATGAAGGGTCCCAGACCTGAAACGTTAACTCTCTGTTTCTCCCTCCATGGATGCTGCCTGGCCTGCTGAGTGTTTCCAGCATTTTCTGTTGTTATGTCAGAATCAATGACCCGTCTCATTTAAGGTAAAGGAAGACTTGCATTTATATAGTGTCTTTCATGACCTCAGGATGTCCCAAAGCGCTTTACAGCCAATGAAGTATATTTTGAAGCGTAGTCACTGGTGTAATGTAGGAAATGCGGCAGCCAATTTGTGCACAGCAAGCTCCCACAAACAGCAATATGATAATGACCAGATAATCTGTTTTTAGGTGTTGGCTGAGGCATAATTATTGGTCAGGACACCAGGGATAACTCCCTTGCTCTTCTTCAAAAAACAGTAACATGATAATGACCAGGTAATTTTTAGGTGTTGGTTGAGGGATAAATATTGTCCAGGACACTGGAGAGAACCCCCCTGCTTTTTTCTAAAATGGTGCCATGGGATCTTTTACGTCCTCCTGAGACGGCACCTCCAACAGTGCAGCACTCCCTCAGTACTGCACTGGAGTATTAGTCTGCATTTTGTGCTCAAGTCTGCAGAGTAGGATTTGACCCCACAGAGGTACGAGTGCTACCAACTGAGCCACGGCTGAACTCAGTAAGGAGGGAGATTGGCCAAGGAGGCATTTTCAGACATTCTACCCTCTCAGCAAATAGAACAGTGAAATAAGTGTTGATGGGTTTGTGAATGAGCTAAGGCACGTGGCACTCAGTTAGTAAATTGTATGAAGTTTGAAGGTGAGTTTGTGAGTCCGAAAGGCCAATTTTAACCCTACCTGACCTGGCGGAAACCGAGCGGATGGCCGGTTTTCAATGTCCCGTGGAACTTACCTGCCGCTCTTCTGAGGAGGCGAGAGGGACACCCGCTGGAAGTCAGCGAGGTCCTTCTCCAAATATGCAGATTGTGCTCAGATGACATCATCGTAGCCCAACTGCCATCTTAACTGGAGGCCTGCAGATTGTTCGCTTCCCTACCAGGCCAAACTGGCAGCAAGAGGAACCGGGGCCAGAAGAGTCCTTTAACTGGCCATCTATCTCATTACTGTTTGTGGCATCCTGCTGTGTACAAAATGGCTGCTGTGTCTGACTACACAACAGTCACTGTAATTCATTGTGTGTAAAGCTGAGGGACGTGCTAAGATCTAAACGTAAGCCTCCCTTTCAGAGTCGTTCTTTTAAAAGTGGTTGCAGAAAGCTGTCGCCCACTTTAACAGCTTTAATTTTTAATCTAACGTTTAGTGGATTTGTTTTTAAAATGCTCCCGCCTTTATTAAAAGAATCAGTTGCCAAGTCTTTCAAGTGTTTGCCAAAGACACTGATAACATGAAATCACATCCACACCTAACGCATGTTAGACCAAGCATCATGTTGCGGGAGTCCCGATTGCATGTGATATCGTTTGCAACGAAAGCAGTGCGCTGCTGTTCTCCTTCAACAGGCACAACGACAACACCTGTCAACAGTGATTACTGAGGACATCATCAGGGAAACAATGTTTTTGAGCGTCACTGGGCCTGACATGTCGGGAAGCTGAATTAAGACCAGCAGGCACAATCATTAACCCATCTATGTTAAGTCAGCTCACTGATAACTCATGTACAACACAATGAAAGCAGCCCTTTAATGTAAGCTGCCCTTTAATGTAAGCTGGTTGCCTTCCTGCCCTGTTTATGCTGTGGGACAGGGTTGGCATCAATGGAAAAATTGTGCATGCACAAGGAGGCAATTACAGATAATTTGCAAAAGGGACTTTAAGGCATCCGTGCAAATCTCACAACTGTGTATTCAGTGAAAAAAAAGCAATGTGTCAGTCTAACCATGATGTCTGTCCAAACTGGTTAGACAGACACATTCTTGAATGCAACTTTACACTGAATACACATGAGCAACATTTGCTATCAAGAGAGCATTACCAACTGAGTTTTGCCTGATTCGTTTGGCAGACTTCTCGCCCCTTAAGTCAGATGGTTGCAGGTTTCAATCCTTCTAATTTAACCTGACACTGCACTGCTATAAAGTACTGAGGGAGGGAGATGTAGTCCCTTGGATATGTTCGAACAGGAGTAGGCCATTCAGCCCCTCGAGCCCGCTCTACCATTCAATGAGATCATGGCGGATCTGCACCTCAACTTCATATCCCTTGAAACAACAACAGAAAACGCTGGAAAAACTCAGCAGGCCAGGCAACATCCGTGGAGAGAGAAACAGAGTTAACGTTTCAGGTCGAAACCCTTCATCAGAACTGAGAAAAGAGCAGGAAATGAAACAGATGTCTCTCATTCTGCCAGCATTTCACACTTCACCTTTTGTTTCTTAACCTGTCCCATTACCATCTCATCTTGCCTTGAGCATCTCTTAATGTCTCTACTTACCATAGTTATTCCTCCCCCTAGTCTCCCCCTTGCGTTTTTATCTGTTTCATTTCCTGCTCTTTTCTCAGTTCTGATGAAGGATTTCGACCTGAAACGTTAACTCTGTTTCTCTCTCCACGGATGTTGCCTGGCCTGCTGAGTTTTTCCAGCGTTTTCTGTTGTTGTTTCAATTTTCCAGCATCCGCAGTATTTTGCTTTCATATCCCTTGATATCTTTACCTAATATCTATCTCAGTCTCGAAAACTCCAATTGTCCTAGCACCCAAAGCCTTTCGGGGGAGAGAGTTCTAGATTTCCACCATCCTGTGTGGGGGAAAAAACACTTCCTGATTTCCCTCCTAAATGGCCTAGCTTTAATTTTGAGATGATGTCCTCTTTTTCTTGATTCCCCCACCAGAGAAATAGTTTCACCATATCTACCCTTTCAAATTCTATTAACATTTTAAGCATCTCGATCAGATCACCTCAATCTTCTATACTCAAGAGAATACAAACCAAGTTTTTGCAACCTGTCCTCATAATTTAACCCCCAAAGCCCCTGTATAATTCTGGTGAATCTTCACTCCAGGCCCTCCAAGGCCAATATATCCTTCCTGAGGTCGGTGCCCAAACTGAATACAGTACTCCAGCTGGGGTCTGACCAAGGCTCTGTACAACTGAAGCATCACTTCCTCCCCTTTGTATTCCAGCTCCCTTGAGAGAAAGGCCAACATTCCATCAGCCTTTTTCATTGCTTGTTGTACCTGCCTACTCGCTTTTAATGATTTGTGAACTTGGATTCCCAAATCTCTTTGCTCCTCTACAGTTCCTAGTTTCTCACCATTTGGAAAATACTCCAATTTGTCTTTCTTGAGTCCAAAGTGGATACCTCACACTTGCCCACAGTTGAACTCCATTTGCCATAGTTTTGCTCACTCACTTAATCTGTCTATGTCCCTTCGTAACTTGCTCCCATCTGCACTATTTACTGTCCATCCTAAATTAGTGTTATCTGCAAATGTTGATATACAACTCTCTATTCCTTTATCCAAGTTATTAATAAATATGGTAAAAAGTTGAAGCCCCAGAACAGATCCCTGGGGAACACCACTTGTCACATCCTATTAAGCAGGGAATTGCCTGTTGAGGAGACTTAAAGAACTCAATGTCATTATTAGCAAAAGAACAGGAGTTGTCCTGGTCAACATTTACCATTCCACCTAAACAGACGGGCTGCTTGTTTATTTGCTGATTGTGGGATTTTACTGTACACACGTTAGCTGCCACCTTTGCTTATACAACAACACTAACTTCACTTCAAAGATACGAAGGGGTGAAATTGCCTATGCCGAACGGGCTCCTTGCGAGTTTGGAAAAGAAAATTGGATGTGGTGTAAAACAGGCTGCCGATTTGCTATGATCCCATTTCTCACTATTGGCGTACCCACGAGATGTTCCTCAGAGGCACTGTATAATTTCAGGTCTTTCTTTTACAGGGGGAGCAATGTGAAAACTGCATTTCCAACCAATACGCTTGGGTTGACACTACCGCCCACCTATTGGCCAACCCAAGGTTAAACATTTATGCACAGAAGGAGGGCATTCAGTCTATTGTACCTGTGCCAGTCTAGCTCCACACTGGCATTGTCCACTCTAATTTCATTCCCCTACTCTCTCCCCGTACCCTTTCATATTTATCTTCTATCTAATTCCCTCTTGCATGTTGTGATTGGCTCGGTTTCCATAGCAAGTTGTGGTAATGTATTACATGTTCTAATATCTCTGCATGCTTTTAGTTTCTAACGTTCCTCTTTATGCTTCTAGTCATATTTCTAATTTTACACCTTTTTGTTACTGATTCATTCACCAGTGGAAATAATCTCACTCTTTAACCTCTCAAAGTCTTTCAAAACTTTCGACACACCTGTTAGATGCTCATTAACCTTCCCTGCTCCAACAAATATTTTTTCAACTGTCTCATCATAGCTATAACCCCTCATCCCTAATATCATTTTAGGGAATCTGCATGGCACCTTTTTCATAGCATCAAATCGTTTGTCTAATCGGGCAACCAAAACTGTACACAGCACTCTAACATCTTGTACAGATTCACTGGCCCTGACTTTAACCTTGCTGCGGTTTTGGGTGGGTGGGTAGCAGGGTGTGTTCAAAACGATTCCGCTGCCCCAGCCAGTTTAACTCCCGGGCCTCTTTGGAATCTCACAGGCAGGTTTTCCACCTGATTCGTTTACGCACTGGGAAATCTGCTCACATTGCGAGTGCTATTTATAATTATCAGGAAAGACTGAACAGGCTTTTCTCTGGAAAAGAGAAGGCTGAGGGGTGACCTGATAGAGGTTTTTAAAATTATGAAAGGCTTTGATAGGGTAGGCGTAGAGAAGATGTTTGCACTTGTGGGGAGTCCAAAACTAGGGGCCATAAATATAAGATAGTCACTAATAAATCCAATAAGGAATTCGGGAGAAACTTCTTTACCCAGAGAGCGGTTAGAATGTGGAACTCGCTATCACGTAATTGAGGCAAATAGCATATATGCATTTAAGGATAAATACATGAGAGAGAAAGGTATAGAAAGATATGCTGATAGGATTAGATGAAGTCGGGTGAGAGGAAACTCGTGAGGAAAATAAACACCGGCATAGACTAGTTGGGCGAACTGGCCTGCTTTTGTGCTGTACCTTCTATGTAATTCTATGTAATTTCCGTCGGGTCAGCCTGAGGCCTATTTAAAGCGGGAAGGCACCTCTTAACCTCTTAAAATGAGGTTGCATTTCCTTCTCCAAGATTTCGCTGTTGGAATGGTGGGGCAAATCTGAGTTAACGTGTGTGGTAGGCAAACCCCCAGCTTCTCTGAAGTCTCCCTGGAAGTCCTGCTGGGAGAGGTTAGGGTGAGGAGGGAAGTTCTGGTTCAAGCTAGTGGGAGGAGAATCCCTAACGATCAAGTTCACCTGGCATGGAGAGAGCTTGCTGAGATTGTCAGCTCCAGGATGCAGTGCAGGAAATGTTTCAATGACTGCACCAGAGTAGCAAGGGCGAGTATAGCTCTTCATTTCTCCAGCTCTCTCAGCAACACATGGCATAGTCCTTTTCCCCCCCTCCCCCTGCACTCTCAATAATTCCCACCCCTCCATTACATCCTTCACCACCCAACACAAGGCCACACTATACCACCTCACATTACAAACACACACTCACCTCTTTCTTGCTGTCTTCACAGCAGCCACTCACACCATTCTCTTCTCACTTAGTAGCCTTTGCAGAATCACCAACTTCTCTCATGGCTCCCTCCCCATTTCGCACTCCAGACACCTGCTTTCCATTCATCACTTCCCCATCCTGGTTCCATTTGCTTCTTCTCACTCTCAGAATCTGCACAACAAGCAGAAGCCTGAGCAACACAGATACAATGACAGCCATGGGACCAACAGGAACATCATTGAGCGTATTATTGGCATATTGAAGCAAAGGTTCAGGTACCTTGATCGCTCTGGGGGGGGCTCCCTGCAATATGGCCCAGACAAAATGGACCACATCACTGTAGTTCGCTGCATTCTGCACAACCTGGTAATGCAAAGAAAATTGGAGTGAGAGCAGGCACATCAACGAGAAGAGGCATCATTAGATGAGGAAGAATTGGCTGCGGAGGTGGGAGAACCTCAAGAAGGAGAGCCAGCACAACGCATTACAGCTAGACAGGCCACGGAGCAGCCCTTTCAGTGACCTCCTCCATCCCCTTACCTGAAAAGTCAGCAAAGGCCCCTCAGTATTAACAGTCCTCATTACCCTTTTACCACTCCCTTGATTCTGCATTAAAGAACGTTGAAGCCATTCAGCCAACCTCGATATCAATCACTTTCTGACATCTAAGAAGCTGAAATAAGAGGAAACTATAGACCGAAGTTCCAAATAAGATAAAGGTGTTGGTTTTAATTCCCTACACAATATTATAGTGACTTCTTTTGTCACCCAAGTAATCAACCCATAGCGCTTTTCTTAAAAGAAGGTTGACTATCTCTATTACCCCTATGAGGTCCTCTCCCAGTAGCTTCAGCACAGCTGGTGGAAGGCTGCTGGTACTCATGTGGGGACCCTTGAGACGCTTGTGGCCGGCAATTTGAGCATCAGTGGAATGGCAGCCCTTCCTGTTGACCAAAGCTGCTTCTGGTGCCCTGATAGCTACACGAATACAGCCTGTTACATGAGGGGAGCAGGCCACTGCTGCAAGCCTCAGAGCTCTCTCACTCTAGCTGTTGGAATCCATTCAAACATAGATTGTACTAGTTTTCCCTGGCAAGCAGGGCATTGGCGACCTGTTTTATGCAGCTGTGCACTGCAGACTGGGAGATGCGGGTGATGGCTCTTTAGCAGCCTGGAAGGCGCCTGTGGCGAAAAAGTTAAGGGCGGGCGGGAGGCACATACATTGATCACTGCTGGAACCCTGCACACTCGCCGTAGGAGTTAATGTAAAGTACATGAGGTGTTATACTGTCGGACTTAGTAGTTTTTCCAAGTCAGTTCTGGTAATGTCTTCAACTGTGACCGTTTAAACAAAAGTGAGGCCTATTTTTGGATCAGTGGGTGAAAAGGTTCTTTTGGCAGTAACTGTTTCCTTTTATCCTCCGGGTCTTGATTTTTTAAATATATTCACAAGGGTGGCCTGTCTTGTGCCAGTAGAAAAATAGGGCCCTTGTTTTTTTTTCTTTTTTTTAATGATATTACTTTCAGGAGAATTGTTGTTGTGCTGAAACTTTTTTTTACACAGTTGGTTGCGAGACTGTGGAATACTGACGAAGAGACCCCTGTCAACATTTAAGAATGGGTGGTTAAAGGGGAATGAAGGGAATGAAGGGATATGGGAACAGAGTGAGCACATGGGATTAGGACTAATGTTACCATTTCCATGTAATTGTATGTATTCATTCAACTTTGCATCAATGGAACAATTTATACAAAAGCAAAGATGTTTGACATTTAACTATATAATTGCTAGGGCTTCTCAAGACCACAGCCATGGAAGGATAATAATGTTGTCCCAATGCCATGTGACTTCTCCAGGAGAAAATGTCAAACCAAATCGGATTCCGAGCAGTGAACAAACGACTCAGAAACAAGCATCTGGTTCCTATTTTAATTAATGGGAGGTACAACTACCTCTCCAACCACTGCACATGAACGTGATGTTGCAGAAAATTTGTTCCTTTTCATGTAATCTTGTTTACAGTGAAATGGAAACAGCTGATCACTAAAGTCATGCTGTGATTCTTTGTTGATTTGCTCTAGGACACAGCAATGCAATTAGAATTCAGCTGCTTTGCAAATTCAGCGAAGACAAGCCATTTGTACTGATTAACAATTGCTCCGTGTTCTCTACCTGTCTGCCCGCCCCCCACCATCGCCCCAACGTAACATCCAATATCGGTCATGTGGCTGTAGCTTCAGCTGGTTCCCTTCCCTATAGAGACTGAACACTGTAATGACACACAACAATGGCCATCATCATCAGCTCACTGGAGGCAGTGGATCTGGTTCCACAGGGGCTGACGGCGCTCTAGAAGCTCACGTAAGTGACCACTGTTTACGTGCGAGTCCAGTAAGTGTCAGCGTTGTCGCTGAGCCAGTTTCGTTCCTCACTTCATGTCTACACATCCATCAGGAGCCTCTGGAAGAGAGTGGGAATCCTGGCCAGTGGGCACACAGGTCAATTATAGCTCTCCCATTGCCACGTGGTTGAGATTAGTTAACTCAGCACGGACAAAGGATTGAAACTGGAATTTTACTGTGCCGTATTTCAGTACAGTACCACACTGTGTAGTTACTGCCTGAGCCTTTGTGTGTCCATAATAGGAGACCCGTGCCTCAGCTTGTCTGCTGCTGAAACTCTTATCCATACTTTTGTTACCTCCAGACTCAGCTATTCCATTGCTCTCCTGACCGGCCTCCCATCTTCTACCCTTCATCAACTTGATTGCTACTGCCCTAATCCTAACTCGCACCAAGTTCCATTCACCCATCACCCCTGTGCTCGCTGACCTACATTGGCTCCCGGTCCGGCAACACCTCAATTTTAAAATTCTCATCCTCATGTTCAAATGCCTCCATAGTCTCGCCGCTCCCTATCTCTGTAACCTCCTCCAGCCCTACAATCCTCTAAGAACTCTGCTTTCCTTCAACTCTGTACTGCTGCGCATCCCCGATTTCCTTCCTGCCACCATTGGCGGACGTGCTTTCTGCTATCTCGACTCTTAGCTCTAGAATTTCCTCTCCACCTCTCTCTCCTCCTTTAAGACCATCCTTAAACCATACCTCTTTGATCAAGCTTCTGGCCATCTCTCCTAATATCTCCTTTGTAATATATGTGGGTAGAACAAATGAAGGACAGAGACAGAATGAGTTGCTAGTCCATGTGCTTGCTTTACTAGGCCAGAGCAAACTGAGCATGCTCATACTAAACCATGTGACAAACCCTGTGATAATGCATTACATCCTTCTTTGGCTCAGTGTCAATTTTTGCCTGACAATGCTCCTGTGAAGCACCTTGGGATGATTTCATATGTAAAAGGTGCTCCATAAATTCAAGTTCTTGTTGTTATTGATGTGTGCCCAAGTTATTATAGCATCAATTTCGCTCTGTAGTGATAAGATAATTTTCTTTATAACCCAGCAACGTTTGGTTTATAGATGCTTAGAGCTCAACAGGTGAAAATGATATGCTTTTTATGTGAATTTATGGAGAGGCTCCACTCCTAGAATATCTTGCTCTAAAATTCTGTTTTGGAGCGAGTGCACCAGTCACAGATTTGCTGCCTGCTGGAGTACAAAGTCTTGCAATGTGAGTTTTCCATCATTCTTCTTGCCTCAACACAGAGTGCTGAAAAGCTTTCCATAATACTGCTCAGTGGGAATGATGCCTCTTTAAAACATAAAAAAGTTAATTTAATGTGACACTGCACTGACTGTATTACTGTGTCGGATTAGCTTTGATGCCGGACTCCTGAGATGTAACTTTTCTGCCACATTTATCGTGTTTGAATGGAACCAGCATAAGAGACATATTCGAGAGGTATTCAAGAAGGCTCATAGGGGGAAAAATTCGGTTGCTTTGTGCCTCCCGTTAGCGTCCTAAGAGGGCGCTAACGGGGCGCAAAGCAACTAGCGCCCGGGCGCGGCGGCGCCAACGCCTCCCGCGAAATTCAGCGGGAGGTTTGCGGCAGCGCTAAACCGTTAGCGCCCCGTGGCGCTGCGTCACCGGCGATGACTTCATCGCCGTGCGCAGCGCCCCGGCCACGATCTTCGATAGCGCCCCCTGACTTACCGCCGGGCGCTATGTCCGACGGGGTCAGGGAGGCCTACCTGCGGCCGGGGCGGTGCTATTTGAAGGTGAGGTGCCAGGCGGCCATTTTTGTTGTTGGCCGCCTGCCAGCACCTGCCCCCTCTGCTGTCCCCGGCCTCCTGACCCGCCCCCCCGCGGAATGCCAGCTGCGCTCCATGAGCTCGGCACTTCTCTCGAGTGCCAGGCTCTTTTGCCAGCACTCCGATCCCCGGTGGCCCAGCTGGGCCCGGGTCGCGCTGGGCAAGGCCCCTCCTCTTTAAGAAGGGGAGGAAGGCCTGCAATACCGCGGCGCAACATGCCGCAGCGCATGGTGCTGCGGCATGTAGCGCCGCAATATTCCCTCGCAGCACCCCAAGAGGGAGGTGGGGCACTTCCAGTAGCGCCCCGCTTCCCTCTTGGGGCGCTACCACTCAATATCGGCCGCGGGGGCGTTAATTTTTCCGGGGTGTTAAAAGTAGCGCCCGGACGAAGTTAGCGCCCTAAAGTGGGTGCGACTCAATTTTTCCCCCATAGAATCTCATAGGGGGGAATTTTGCCAGCCCTGGGGAGGCGGGTATGGAGGCGGGACTGCCGGGAAAATGGCAGAAACTGGGAGTGGGTACCGAACCCTCTCCCAACCTGCCTCCGTGCCATCTTACATAGAAACATAGAAGGTAGGAGCAGGAGTAGGCCATTCGGCCCCTCGAGCCTGTTCCGCCATTTAATGAGATCATGGCTGATCATCCAAATTCAGTACCCTGTCCCTGCTTTCTCCCCATATCCCTTGATCCCTTTAGCCTTAAGAAATATATCTAACTCCTTCTTGAATATATTTAATGAATTGGCCTCAACTGCCTTGTGTGGTAGAGAATTCCACAGGTTCACCACTCTCTGGGTGAAGAAATTCCTCCTCATCTCAGTCCTAAATGGCTTACCCCTTCGCTTTAGACTGTGACCTCTGGTTCTGGACTCCCCCGCCATCGGGAACAGCCTTCCTGCATCTAGTCTGTCTAGTTCTGTTAGAATTTTATAAGTTTCAATGAGATCCCCTCTCATTCTTCTAAACTCTACCGAATATAAGCCTAATCGACCCAATCTCGCTTCATACGTCATTCCTGCCATCCCAGGTATCAGTTTGGTGAATCTTCGCTGCACTCCCTCCATGGCAAGAACATCCTTCCTCAGATAAGGCGACCAAAACTGCACACAATACTCAAGGTGTGGTCTCACCAAGGCCTTGTACAACTGCAGCAAGACATCCTTACTCCTGTACTCAAATCCTCTTGCTATGAAGGCCAACATACAATTTGCCTTCTTAACCACCTGCTGCACCTGCATGCTTACTGTGGTAACACAATACAGCTTCCTGTGACTCGAACTTTATTGCATCACTTCCTGTGATTAGTCCAGGATAAATACGGGACTGATCAGTTGGATCCTGGAGAGGCATAGAGTAAGACCTCTTTTGTATGTAGCACCTTTTTAGTTGATTAAAGCTTACTTTAAGTTCACCACGCGTAAGGCTCATTCTTACGACAATTTAATCAACTTTGAAAAACTTCGCACTCAAACTTTTTGGACGAACTCGGAACTAAGGATCCAGGGAATCACCCATCATGGAAAACATCCTTAAACCATCGCGTCTTGACTTGGACCCAAACACCCCAGCAGCCGGTAAGGTGTGGAAACACTGGTATCGCACGTTTGACAATTTTCTCGAATATTGCAAGGCTGATGATGACACAAAGTTGCGGATACTCATCAACTGTGTCACTCCGAATGTATTTCAGTATGTCGAGGAATGGGGCAGTTACGAGGAGGCAATTCGGACACTTAAAAGACTATATACTAAGACACCGAATGAGGTCTATGCCAGACATCTACTAGCTACAGCCCAACAAGGGCCAGAGGAATCCATTGATAAATTCCTCCAAGAGCTTCGCAGACTTAGTATGGACTGTAACTTTCAGGCGGCCTCAGCTGAGCTGTACCGTGAAGAAATGATCCGTGATGCTTTCATCTGCGGGCTTGCCTCCCCATTTATACGCCAGCGTCTACTGGAAAGTAAGACACTTGAGCTTCAGAGAGCTTATGACATGGCTTGCTCTCTAGATCTGGCAAAAAGAAATGCAGACCTTTATACAGTGCCCAGACCTCGGTCTGCTGCCTTAACTACAGTGAGGCAATTTAAGAGGCCACAGGTGAACTCTATTAGGGAGGTCTTTATCCCTGACGATCAATCTGATGACTTCACTGATGAAGAGGATGATGACCCCACTGTGGCAGCCTCTTGGCAATCTAAGAAATGCTTCTTTTGTGGTGATGAGTTTCACCCTCGGAAATTCTGCCCTGCTCGCAATGCGTTTTGCAGTCATTGCAACAAAAAGGGTCATTTTGCAAAGGTTTGCCTATCAAGAGCCTCTACGAGGGCTTATCAAGCTAAGTCCTACCGAACTGCCCCGGTAAGGGCCTATCAAGATGTTCCGGCTAAAATCTATCGTGCTTCCTCTCGGGTTTTCTCTCGAAGAAACACACCTAGAGTTTCAGCCACTCTTTGTGCAACGACACCAATTACAGCTGCTTGTCCTCAGAACCTATTCCATGCAGCTACAAAAGCATCAATTAATGGACATACTTTAGATGCCTTAATTGACTCAGGTAGCACTGATAGTTTCATTAGGGAACAGATTGTTGCAGAGTTAAAGCTACATGTTTTCCCATCGGACCAGGCAATTGCGATGGCTCAGTCATCACTTAATACCAGAATTTCTGGCTTTTGTATGGTTGAAATAACACTTAATGGTCACAGGTATCCCTCCACCCGGCTTTCGGTGCTCAAGGACTTATGTAGTGATCTTATCTTAGGGCTGGATTTTCAAAAGCAGCATAAGAAGCTCACCATTGAGTTCGGCGGATCCAAACCTGAACTCACTATTTCTAATATACGACCTCGATTACCGTTCTGTGCATTGTCAGCAGCTTCACTGGATGAACCCTCACTGTTTGCCAGTATCCCTCCTCGATGCAAACCGATTATAACAAAGTCACGACGTTTCAGTCAGGAAGACCAGTCTTTTATTGCGGCTGAGATTTCTCGGCTTTTAGCAGAGGATATCATCGAGCCTTGTTCGTCGCCATGGCGCGCCCAGGTCGTTATTGTTAAGAACCCTCTACAACCTCACAAGAAACGGCTGTGCATTGACTATTCACAGACCATCAATCAATATACGGACTTGGACGCATACCCATTGCCGCGCATCGATGATATGGTTAATAAACTGGCTGAGTACACGGTGTTCTCAACATATGATCTGAAAAGTGCCTATCATCAGGTACCCTTGAAGGTCTCAGACAAGCAGTATACGGCCTTTGAAGCCAATGGACGGCTGTATCAATTTCGTCGCCTCCCCTTTGGGGTCACTAATGGAGTGGCTGTCTTCCAGCGAGCAATGGATGACCTGGTCAAACAGGAAGACTTGAAGGATACGTTTCCTTATCTGGACAATATTACTGTCGCAGGTCGCAATCAGCGGGAACATGACGCCAATCTCCAACGATTTTGGGATGCACTCCAGCACCGTAATTTGACATTAAATGCGGCTAAATCCATTGAGTCACAACCAACCATCAACATCCTTGGCTATTGTGTGGGCAATGGCATCATTAAACCTTACCCTGAAAGGCTTCGCCCACTCCAAGAACTCCCGCCACCTAAGAATCCGGCCTCCTTGCGCCGGGCCCTCGGCCTGTTTGCATACTATGCTAAATGGATTCCTAACTTCTCGGACCGAATCCAACCTCTACTGAAGGCCAGCACATTCCCACTAGACACAGCGGCTGTTGCAGCCTTTAACCTCCTGAAAAAACAGTTGGAGAAAGCGGCTCTTCACTCCATCAATGAGAGTCTTCCTTTTGTTGTTGAGTGTGATGCCTCGGAGGTGGCGATCTCGGCCACTCTGAATCAGGAAGGTCGTCCGCTGGCATTTTTGTCCAGGACTTTTCAAGGGGCTGAGCTACATTATCCTCCAGTCGAGAAAGAAGCTACAGCCATCATAGAGGCAGTACGGAAGTGGACTCATCTCCTAGCTCGCCAGCACTTTACCTTAATCACGGACCAGCGATCGGTCGCCTTCATGCTCGATAATCGAAAACGGACCAAAATTAAAAATAATAAAATCCAGCTTTGGCGGCTGGAATTGGCCTCTTTTGGTTACACCATCCACTATCGACCTGGCAAGGAGAATGTGGCTCCGGATACCCTCACACGAGCATTCTGCTCCGCCATGGCACCCTCTACGCTCGTAGACATCCATGATGGGTTGTGTCATCCGGGCGTTACTCGCATGCTACACTTCGTGCGGTCCCGAAATCTCCCATTCTCTACCGGGGATGTAAAGAAGATGTGCTCGGACTGCAGAGTCTGTGCGGAATTGAAACCTCGGTTTTTCCGCCCCTCGGGTGGTATACTCATACATGCGACCCAGCCAATGCAACGGCTTAGCATCGATTTTAAGGGGCCGTTGCCCTCTTCAACTCGCAACACTTATCTGTTGACCATGGTCGATGTGTATTCCCGTTTTCCGTTTGCCTTTCCCTGACCCAATATGCTGACAACCACGGTTATCAGCTGCCTTGAGCAGGTATTTGCTTTCTGTGGCATGGCATCCTATGTTCATTCGGATCGGGGCCCTTCTTTTATGTCAGGAGAACTCAAGGCCTATCTCTCGGAACGGGGTATTGCTGCCAGCAGAACGACGCCTTATCATCCGGTCGGGAATGGGCAAGTCGAGCGTTTTAACGCTATCATCTGGAATGCGGTACGTCTGGCTTTGAGATCTCGGGGCCTACCCAACCAGCAATGGGAAGCAGTACTTCCAGACGCATTACACTCCACACGGTCCCTCCTTTCGACCGCCACAAATACGACGCCTCATGAACGGTTCTTCCGATTTCAGCGTCGCTCATCCTATGGGATATCTCTCCCGTCGTGGCTGACTGCACCGGGACCAGTGCTACTCCGAAGATATGTCCGGGCGTCTAAGAATGACCCCCTGGTAGATGAGGTTGAGCTCACTGACGTCAACCCTACCTACGCCTATATTCGGTATCCTGACGGTTGGGAATCTACCGTGTCATTGCGGGATCTGGCTCCCTGCCCGCCGAAACATAGAGGGACACCAGGGGATGATATTGTACCAGGCACATCTCTGGGCTCGCCAGGTGCCTCTCATCACGATCTGGATCTGACGCCGGCTGGTACCTCACTCCAGCGTGCCGACCTGGGGCAGACTGACTATGAGCCCGTCGGGGCTCGCACGCGCAGCCACGATCCACCCCGTACCATACGCTCAGAAACGGATTTGCCACAGCCCTGCCCGACACCCGTTCGGGCACCAGTACACAGTCAGGATCGTCCTGACCCCTCACAGAGCGGGCTGGATCACTCGGACTCTGGTCCACGGCCCGCGGCGGGTAAACGGGCTAGGGGCCCTCTACCGCTACGAGAACCCAAACGGGTGCGGCTCTCCCTCGTCCGGCGGCTACGAAATGGAGGGAGCATCCCGGCCTCCTAATCTTTTGGGGGGGGAGAATGTGGTAACACAATACAGCTTCCTGTGACTCGAACTTTATTGCATCACTTCCTGTGATTAGTCCAGGATAAATACGGGACTGATCAGTTGGATCCTGGAGAGGCATAGAGTAAGACCTCTTTTGTATGTAGCACCTTTTTAGTTGATTAAAGCTTACTTTAAGTTCACCACGCATAAGGCTCATTCTTACGACACTTACCTTCAGCGACTGGTGCACAAGGACACCCAGGTCTCGTTGCAATTCCCCTTTTCCCAATCTATTGCCGTTCAGATAATAATCTGTCTTCCTGTTTTTGCCACCAAAGTGGATAACCTCGCATTTATCCACATTATACTACATCTGCCATGCATCTGCCCAATCACCCAACCTGCCCAAATCATACTGGAGTTTCTCTGCATCCTCCTCACAGCACACACGCCCACCCAGCTTTGTGTCGTCTGCAAACTTGGAGATATTGGCCCAAAAATTCGTGAGGAAGCCTTCGTGCGAGGGTAAGGCTTCCCCGCGATCTCTCACTGCGCGTTGGCTTTTTCAGTTCCAGCTCGCACGAACTTGATGTTTTGGACAGCTGGTGTGCTAGGCTTGCGTATCCCACAGGCGTAGTTAATTCGTGCGAGCTGTGGGATCACGTGACTCAGTTAGAGCCAATGGCAGCACACCATCTTCCATTCATAACTTTCACATAAGTGCTGTGAAAGCTATGAATCTATACCCCCCCAAAAGAACAGCTAAGCCTCAATTAAATTTAAAAAAAACCATCACATTAATAAAATAAGTACAGTTAAATAAATTAACCATTTTAAATAAAAAATAAAATTTTTGAAAAAGTTTAAAATCTTTTAAAAAGTTATAAAAATAAACTTACCTGTCTTTAAAGTCTCTAAAAAAGATATACCTGTTAAAAAAAATTCAAAATAATACTTAATTCACTACTTACCTTGTTAAAAGTGGGTCTTACTCCTCCTCCTTTTTTTATGTGTAAAATCTTCCGTACTTACCTGCGCGTTGAAACCACTAAGTGCACAGCATGCGCGCAGCCTGTAGTGGGCACGCGGTTCAGCTAGGAACCGCCCCCTTTTCCATTCACCAAGTGCCGGTTTTCAGCGCATGCGCAGTGCGGCGTAGCGGCACGAATTTTTGGGCCATTACATCTAGTTCCCTCGTCTAGATCATTAATATATATTGTGAATAGCTGGGGTCCTAGCACCGATCCCTGCGGTACCCCACTAGTCACTGCCTGCCACTCGGAAAAAGACCCATTTATTCCAACTCTTTGCTTCCTGTCTGCCAATCAGTTCTCTATCCAAGTCAGTACCTTACCCCCAATCCCATGTGCTTTAACTTTGCACGCTAATCTCTTATGCGGGACCTTATCGAAAGCCTTCTGAAAGTCCAAATACACCACATCCACTGGTTCTCCCTTATCAATTCTACCAGTTACATCCTTAAAAAATTCTAGTAGATTAGTCAAGCATGATTTACCCTTTGTAAATTGTTGACTTTGTCTGATCCTGTCACTGTTTTCCAAGTGCTCTGCTATTACATCTTTTATAATGGACTCTAGCATTTTCCCCACTACCGATGTCAGGCTTACCGATCTATAATTCCCCGTTTTCTCTCTACCACCTTTTTTAAATAGTGGGGTTACATTCGCTGCCCTCCAATCCATGGGTATTGTTCCAGAGTCTATAGAATTTTGGAAGATGACCAGCAATGCATCTACTATTTCTAGGGCCACTTCCTTAAGTACCCTAGGATGTAGATTATCAGGTCCTGAGGATTTATCGGCCTTCAATCCCATCAATTTCCCTATCACCATTTCCCTACAAATACTGATTTCATTCAGTTCCTCCCCCTCATTAGACCCTATGTTCCCCGACATCTCTGGGAGGTTATTTGTGTCCTCCTTTGTGAAGACAGAACCAAAGTATGTATTTAATTGGTCTGCCATTTCTTTGTTCCCCATTATAAATTCCCCTGATTCTGACTGCAAGGGACCTACGCTTGACTTCACCAATCTTTTTCTCTTCACATATATATAAAAGCTTTTACAGTCAGTTTTTATGTTCCCTGCAAGCTTACTCTCATACACTATTTTCCTCCTCTTAATTAATCCCTTTGTCCTCCTTTGCTGAATCCTAAACTGCTCCCAATCCTCAGGTTTGCTGCTTTTTCTGGCCAATTTATATGTCCTCTCCTTGGATCTTATGCTATCCCTAATTTCCCTTGTTAGCCACGGTTGAGTCACCTTTTTTGTTTTATTTTTATGCCAAACAGGGATGAACAAATTCTGTAGTTCATCCATGCGATCTTTAAATGTTTGCCATTGCCTATCCAGCGTCAAGCCTTTAAGTAACATTCCCCAATCCATCCTAGCCAACTCGCGCCTCATACCATCGTAGTTTCTTTATTTAAATTCAGGACCCTAGTCTCTGAGTCAACTACTTCACTCTCCATCTTAATGAAGAATTCTATCATATTATGATCGCTCCTCCCCAAGGGGACTCGCACAACAAGATTGCTAATTAATCCTTTCTCATTGCATAATACCCAGTCTAAGATGGCCTGATCTCTAGTTGGTTCCTCCACTTATTGGTCCAGGAAACCTTCCCGTTTACACTCTAGGAATTCCTCCTCCACAGTATTGTTACTAATTTGGTTAGCCCAATCTATATGTAGATTAAAGTCACCCATGATAACTGCTGTGCCCTTATTGCACGCATCTCTAATTTCCCATTTAATGCCATCCCCAACCTCAGCATTACTGTTTGGGGGTCTGTATACAACTCCCACTAACGTTTTCTGCCCCTTGGTATTTCTCAGCTCTACCCATACAGATTCCACATCATCAGAGCTAATATCCTTCCTTACTATTGTGTTAATCTCCACTTTAACCAGCAATGCTACCCCACCTACTTTTCCTTTTTGCCTGTCCTTCCTGAATATTGAATACCCCTGGATGTTGAATTCCCAGCCTCGGTCACCCTGGAGCCATGTCTCCGTAATCCCAATTATATCATATCCGTTTACATCTATTTGCACAGCTAATTCATCCTCGCATTAAGACACAAAGGGGTAAAAATTCACTTGGTTGCGCCTCCCGTTAGCGCCTTAAGAGGGCGCTAATGGGGCGTTAAGCCGCTAACGCCCGGGCGCAGCGCTGTTTGCGCCGCTCGAGAACTTAACTTGAGATTGTGCGGCAGCGCTAAAACTTACCGCTGCGACCACCTGCGCGCGCAGATTGTGACGTCATTCCATGGTGCAACGCCCTTGGGGCGCCCCGGAGCGGAAATTGAGTGGCGCCCCCTGCCTTACCGCCTGGCGCTTCCAACGACCGGAAGACTGGAACTTTATCAATCGGTGTGGGGCTGGGGGGGGGGCGCTATTTAAAGGGGGCCTCTTCCTGTCTTTTTCTGTGGTCGACATTTATGCACCACTCGTTCTGAGAGAGAGAGAGAGATTCGGAGAGAGAGAGAGAGAGACTTCTACATTGACTCAACACTTTGTGAGGTAGTTTTGCCTAGTTCATCCTAACTTTGTTGCTACTTTAGTTGCTGTACCTCATTACTTTTCTGGCAAAGAGAATATGGGGGCTGCAATGATTGGGGGCGTCATCCTGCTCCAGCTGAATCGGAGGATACTGAGACGCAGACAGAGAGTGGCAATGATGGCCAGACGGAGGAGGGCCATCAGGCGCATGTACAGGAGAGCTTACCCTCCCAGGGTATATCGTGAACAGCTCTCCTACATCCATATGTCCGAGGAGCTGTGTTTGCGAAGGCTGCGATTCAGCAAGGAGGTGGTCAGTGAGCTCTGCCACCTGCTGCAGCCAGATCTGCAGCCTCAGCTGAGGTCCAGGACGTCTCTGTCGGTGGCAGTGAAGGTCACAGTGGCTTTGAACTTCTACGCCACTGGCTCATTCCAAGCTGCTGTTGGGGACCTCGCCAATATCTCCCAGTTTGCGGTGCATCGCTGCATCCGGCAGGTCACCAATGCCCTCTTCAGAAGGAGACGAGACTTCATCTCTTTCCCTATGACCCCAGACAAGCAGCGTGACCGTGCTCTGGGCTTTGCGAGGGTAGCGGGCTTCCCCATGGTGCAGGGCGCCATTGACTGCACGCATGTGGCTTTGCGTGCTCCGCGAGAGAATGCAGAGGAATTCAGGAACAGAAAGGAGTTCCATTCCTTGAATGTGCAGTTGGTCTGTGACCACAGACAGGTGATACTCGCTGTCAATGCCCACTATCCGGGCAGCTGCCACGATGCTTTCATCCTGCGCCAGACTACTGTGGCAGAAGTTTTCGAGGCACCGCATCAGCCAGTTGGTTGGCTTCTGGGGGACAAGGGGTACGCATTGAGCACCTGGCTGATGACACCGCTCCGTACGCCAAACACCCCTGCTGAGCTGCGGTACAATGAAAGCCATCAAGCAACCAGGAACATTATTGAGCGCACAATCGGCGTGCTGAAACAACGGTTCCGCTGTCGGGACCATTCCGGAGGAGCCCTGCAGTACTCGCCTGAGCAAGTTTCGAACTTCGTAGTCGTGTGCTGCATGTTGCACAACATGGCAATCCTCAGGACCCAGCCAATGCCACCAGGCCTTGTAGCACCACCAGAGGAGGAGGAGGAAGAGGACGAGGACAATGATCATCAGCAGCACCAAGGCAGGAGGGCGGCCCACAATGGTCAAACTGCAAGGGCCGTCCGTCAACGACTAATAGCAAGCCGCTTCTAGGGCCCCTGCCATTGCTACAAACACTAATCAACCCAGCACGCAACCCCTAAGCCGGCCAAGGCACCAATAATTCCAACCACCAGCCATGTATATTTTGAATACAGAAACTTATTTATTTTACAAACTCTGTGTGTGTCAATTCCTCATGACAAACTCATAGAAATAAACACAAAAAAACAGTCAATAACATAACTGGTTCTCACAACCTGGAGATAATGTCCAAAACACTAAACAAAAGTTGGACCATGAACCTCGGCCTTTAATAAAAAAATGACCAGCATTTTGGCACACCTCCTACTTTTTGCCCTTCGAGGGTGATCTCCTTCCCTTGCGCACTTCCCCCCTTCTAACCCTACTGCTCCTCCGTAATGGGACCTCAGTGGCTGCAGCAAGGCTGGTGGAAGGCTGCTGCTCGTCAGACCCTGACACTGCAGATGCCCTGAAGGACGGCCTCGACCACTTCTGGGCCTGGAGGGCCCGGCTGCAGACTGCACCAACTCTGCATGGGCGGCAGCAGTCTGTCCTACAGGCGGTGGCAAGTGCAGTGGAGAAGTGACAGTGTTGGCAGCAGGAATGCTGTCATCGTGAGAGAGGCCAGCAACTCCCTGCTCGCCCGACACACTGGCACTCCCACGGGGCAGCACTTCAGCATCCGGAGCAATTTGCCGGAGAACAGATTGCTGGCCTGCTGCGGCGCGGTGACAGCCCCGGGGACATGTGCACGAACCATCGAGGTTGGCAGCAGTCTGTGCTCGTGTGGCCTCCATCTGAGTCTGTATGAGAGCAGTCAGAGGTGGGATCACGGCAGCCAGTGACTGAATTGCAGCACTAAGCGTTAGTGTGGCATCCGCCTGTGCTACAGCGAAGTGCTCCACACTCCTTGCCAGTGACTCAATGCAATCGGGCACCCTTCCCACTGCACCCATGAGCTCAGTGTGCATGCCCACCGCCTGGGTGTTCATTTCTGCAATCAGCCGCTCCTCCTCTGCGTCCATTGCAGTAGGAGTGTCTGGCATACTCTCCCTCTGGGGAGAAGGCCCCCGTTCTTCCCTACCCCCCCCCATGGCGTTGCTGCAGCCCGCTGGGTCCTGGAGCTTCACCATCATCAGCCCCTTCCCCCCTGCTCCCCTCCGGGGAAGGCGTGTTCCCAGTGTGGGCATGGGCTTCCTCGGGAGAGGGTGGCACTGATGCTCCGGCTTCCTCTTCCTCCTCAGCTGCAGCATCACTCCCAGTGGCAGCTTCAGGGCCCGTCTCCTCAGCTGGTGAATCACCATCTGAAAGCAGGGAGGTACAAGAGTGGCTTTAGCGTGAGGACAGGGTGGCAGTAAGGGAGGAATAAGAGTAGCGAGTTAGCAAGTTGGATTGAAAGTGTCAAAGGCTGGTATTGTGAGGGACAAGTGGAAGGACAGAGGACAAAAAGGTGATGACCTTACCATTGCTGTCCACAACGGGGTCGGCGTCTCCAGTGGCGACGGGACCGATCACCCGGCTTGCCACAATCCTGTGGACGCGCTCCTCCAGATCGCTGAGGGGTTGCAGCTGAAGCCGCCCTCCACCCGTCCGTTGCTGCTGTCTCCGATTATGAGCCAGCTTAGCCTGCAAGAAAAAGGACAGCATCTGAGTAAATATACAGCCATGGTCTTGCCTGATGTGCCTCCCATAGGTGAATAGCCCTTACTGTATGCAGCCATGGTCTTGCCTGATGTGCCTCCCATAGGTGAATAGCCCTTACTGTATGCAAAGTGTGGAATGTGTGTGTGTGTTTGATGAAAGGGCCATAGGTGTTGGATGAGTGTTGTGCATTGGGGTTTTAAGACCCTCTGGCCATAGAGTGAGGTTGAGATGGAGGGATGGAGAGGTATTGAGAAAAAGCCACTCACCCTGACGACCCGAGTGAGGTCGTTGAACTTTTTGCGGCATTGAACATGGGTCCTGGGCACCATGCTCCTGGAGGAGACGCTCTGAGCCACCTCCCTCCACACTCTTCTGAACTCGCGTGGCAAAGGCCTCCTGCCACTCTCCAGGAACAGCATGCATTGTCTGCGCTCCACTGCGTCAACCAGAGCATCCAAGGCCCGCTCAGTGAAGCGATGAGCGCGTTCTCTCACCCTCTCCATGCTTGGCAGCAAAATGGATTACAGGTCTCTCCAGGCTGAGATTCAAGGCTGCAATGAGTAGGGTGTGGCTGGGGAGCAAGTGGCCCCCCCCGCTTTAAGAAGTGTCCGGCACCAGTGTGTCTGTGTTCCCTCGCTAACTGGCAGCAGCTGCGCTGCGCTCGTGCGCTGAGTTAGCGCCTCACTCCTTGGCCTTTGCGCCTTAAGAGAGGTGTGCAGCGCCTACTTTAGCGCTCCACTCACCTCCCGGGGTGGTAAAAGTGAAGTTTCCTGTCAGTGCCGATAATTAGCGCCAGGACGATATTTGCGCCCCAAATGGGGCGCGACCTAATTTCTACCCCAAAGCCTTCAGGCTTGTTTTTTTAACAGTCTTAGTCCTTCTAGAATTATTATTTACTGTAGCCCTGTTTGATTTACACCCTTGATTTCTCTGCCTTCCACTTTTGCTTTTCTCCTTCCTGTCTTTTGTTTCTATCCTTGCTTCCCTTTCCTCTGTCTCCCTGCACAGGTTCCCAACCCCCTGCCATTGTAGTTTAAACCCTCCCCAACAGCACTAGCAAACACTCCCCCTAGGACATTGGTCCCGGACCCGCCCAGGTGCAAACCGTCCAGTTTGTACTGGTCCCACCTCCCCCAGAACCGGTTCCAATGTCCCAGGAATTTGAATCCCTTCCCCTTGCACCATTCCTCTAGCAACGTAGTCATCTGAAATATCCTTCTATTTCTACACTGACTAGCACGTGGCACCGGTAGCAATCCTGAGATTACTACCTTTGAGGTCCTATTTTTTAATTTACCTCCTAACTCCCTATATTCAGCTTTTAGGACCTCATCCCATTTTTTACCTATATCGTTGGTACCTATATGCACCACGACAACTGGCTGTTCACCCTCCCCCTCCAGAATGCCCAGCAGCCACTCCGAGACATCCTTGACCCTTGCACCAGGGAGGCAACATACCATCCTGGAGTCTCGTTTGCGGCCGCAGAAACGCCTATCTATTCCCCTTTAATTGAATCCCCTATCACTATAGCTCTCCCGCTCTTTTTCCTGCTGTCCTGTGCAGCAGAGCCACCCACAGAACTTGGCTGCTGCTGCCTTCCCCCGATATGCCATCATCCCCAACAATATCCAAAGCGGTATATCTGTTTGAGATGGGGATGGCCACAGGGGACCCCTGCACTACTTGCCTACGCCGACTACTCTGCCTGGCGGTCACCCATTCCCTTCCTGCCTGTGCAGCCTTTACTTGCGGTGTGACCAACTCCCTAAACGTGCTATCCACGACGTCCGCAGCATCGCGAATGCTCCAGTATGCATCCATTCGCAGCTCCAGCGCCGCAATGCAGTCTGCCAGTAGCTGCAGCTGGATACACTTCCTGCACACATGGTCAACAGGGACACAGGAAGTGTCCCTGATTTCCCACATAGTGCAGGGACCCGACTCGCGCAGGCAGTTAAGAGGATTATTCCCATTTTACCCACACAAGTGCGGGCTTCCCGATGGCTGCGAACCTCGCCAGGGTCAGCGAGGCGAGCAGTGGGTTTGCGGGGGTGAGAGGGATCAAAAAGTCCGCTTGTAGGTGAGTGATGGGTACAAGTGTGGAGAGGTAAGTATGAGAGGTGAGTGTAAAGTGTTAGAAAAAGTTTACTTACCTTTGCTTCTTCCTGCAGGCTTCAACCCTTGGGGATCCGGAGGTGCCTCATCTCAACGGCAGAGATGACAGATGCAGCAGCCATCTGATTTCTACTAAGGAAAGAGGATTGGTGAGTCTTCAGTACAAGGGCTCACCTCAGAACAGAGATTGTCAGTGTTTGACAGCTTCTCAAATTTTCGACAGATGAAGCGTCATACGCTGACGTCCTCTGTCACCGGCTTTCCCTTAATTGGCCGGCTAAGCCCGCAGGGCGGGCTTAACAAGGTCAATCAAGGGAAAATAGCGTGGGTTGGCCAGATGTCGTTGGGGGCAGGACTGAAACCCGACAACCAGCAGTCCCGCCCCCAACGCGTCCCCACTGACAAAATCCAGCCCATAGTGTTCGCTGGTAAAGGCACAATATTAAACAGTTTTGAAGCCTATGTCACTCCCAATAGTGCTGCACCAGTTGAAGTCTAAGTACAATAAGAAGAACTTGCATTTCTATAGCACCTTTCACAACCTCAGGACGTCCCAAAGCTCTTTATAGCCAATGAAATACCTTTGTGAAGTGTAGTCACTGTTATGATGTAGGAACCACGGCAGCTAATTTGCACACAGCAAGCTCCCACAAACAGTAATGAGAGAATGACCAGCTAATCTGTTTTTGTGATATTGGTTGAGGGATAAATAGTGGCCAGGACACCAGGGAGAACTCCCCTTCTCCTCTTCGAAAATAGTGCCATGAGATCTTGTACATCTACCTGAAAGGGAATGATTTTCTTAACACTCTATTCAAATTCTCAATGAGTGGTCATATCAAAATCCCACAGAATGCCATTAAAGAGCCTGGAACGTTATCGTGTCAACGTTTAATGGATCTGCTATTGTTCGTATGTGTCTGTATGTATGGCAATGTGTGTGAGTAACTCTGTGTCTGTGTGGGTGTGTGTATGTGTTTCACTATTTATTTCATCATCCTGGTATCAAGCCCATATCTAAAAAAACAATTCTGTAAAGATAAATATAGTCCGACATGTGTTACCCATGTGTTTGTCTAGAACACATCCGACAAATACTTGAAGAGACCCTTGCCCATATTTGCTTATTTGTGTCTGGATTTCCACTTAGGAAGCACATAATTTACGGGATGAATTGATTCAATTAAATTGTAGAAAAATGTCATTCATCCTCCGCATTTATTGGAAATATCCGTTTAGCAGGTGTCCACAGTGGAGCATATTACAGAGCAGCTCGTACAGAAACACAGCACGATGGGCCAGATTTCATAATATAATCTCGCTGACGTGCAACTGGTTAAATTTAAAATTGATGAAACTATTAATGTCACTCACTTTAATTACTGCTTGTTACATTTTAAAATGCCTTCCTGATATTGTCTTTGGGAGCCAGGTGTGCAAGTCCTAAATGTGGGGTTAGGCTTTACAAACAATATGTTAATCAATTTTTTCTATTAGGGATGGAGCCAAGATTAATGCACTGGATATCAAAGGCTCACAAAAGCAATTTGTAACTAAGTAGGGTACTTGCATTTATATAGCGCCTTAGCATGTTAAAACCTTCCAAACCATTGTTTATACACTGATTTTTTTAGCGTGAAATGACTGTCGTTACCGAGGCAAACATTCAGCCATTCTATACTATTTTCACATGACCGTCACTATTTATATCAACATCCTGGTATCAAGATAGTATCTAAAAAAAGTTCTATATGTGCTGAACGTGTGTTTCTGTATGTGTGTTTCTATTCTCTTCTTCTTAGGCAGTCCCTCGGAACCGAGGATGACTTGCTTCCACGTTAAAAATGAGTTCTCAGGTGACTGATGAGTCCAATGCGGGACCTACAGTCTCTGTCACAGGTGGGGCAGACGGTGGTTGAAGGGGCGGGTGTGTGGGGTGCTTGGGTTGACGTGCGCTCCTTGCGCTGCCTGCGCTTGGCTTCCGCTTGCTCCCGGCAAAGAGACTCGAGGTGTTCGGCGCCTTCCCGGATGCTTCTTCTCCACTTTGTGCGGTCTTGGGCCAGGGATTCCCAGGTGTCGGTGGGGATGTTGCACTTTTTCAAGGAGGCTTTGAGGGTGTCCTTGAAGCGTTTCCTCTGCCCACCTGGGGCTCGCTTGCCGTGCCGGAGCTCCGAGTAGAGCGCTTGTTTTGGGAGTCTCGTATCGGGCATGCGGACAATGTGACCCGTCCATCGGAGTTGATCGAGCGTGGTCAAAGCTTCGATGCTGGGGATGTTGGCCTGAGCAAGAACACTGACGTTAGTGCGCCTATCCTGCCAATGGATTTGCAGGATCTTGCGGAGGCAGCGTTGGTGGTACCTCTCCAGTGCTTTGAGGTGCCTGCTATACATGGTCCATGTGTCTGAGGCATACAGCAGGGCGGGTATCTATATGTGTTTCTATATGTGTGGTCTGTATCTATGTGCACGTCTGGTTCTATGCTTCTATATGTGTGTGCCTGTGTGCATCTGTCTATCTGTGTAATTATGTATGTACCTGTCTGTGCCATCACTAAGACCGCCTACCTCCACCTCCGTAACATCGCCTGACTCCGCTGCTGCCTCAGCTCATCTGCTGCTGAAACCCTCATCCTTTGTTACCTCCAGACTTAACTATTCCAACGCTCTTCTAGCCGGCCTCCCACCCTCCATAAACTTGAGCTCATCCAAAACTCTGCTGCCTGCATCCTAACTCACACCCATTCACCCATCACCCCTGTGCTCGCTGACCTACATTGCCTCCAGGACTGGCAACACCTCAATTTTAAAATTAAAATTAAAAGATCCCATGGCACTATTCGAAGAAGAGCAGGGGAGTTCTCACTGGTGTCCTGGCCAACATTTATCCCTCAACCAACATCAATAAAACAGATTTTCTGGCCATTATCACATTGCTGTTTGTGGGAGCTTGCTGTGCACAAATTAGCTGCCCCGTTTCCTACACTACAACAGTGACTACACTTCAAAAAGTACTTAATTGGCTGTAAAGTGCTTTGGGATGCCCTGAGTCATGAAAGGTGCTGTATAAATACAAGTCTTTTGTTTTATTGTGGATTATAAATGGCTCAGCATTCAGGGAACCGACAACATTGTAGAGCCATGGAAATCTGGGTCTATGAACCTGCCATTGGGTTGAGGCAACCTGCTGTAGTGAAACAAACCCAAGAAACCAGTCACCACTTTTCCACCCAACATCAATCAGGTCTGTGTATTTACACAGTGGAGGCCAGCACCTACATGACTTTCATGTTACAAAAGGGGGAGAATTGTATACAGAGTCTGCTGTCGCCTAGATAGGGACAATCTTACTGATAAGTCTAAAACCATCACCAAGCTGCCAGTAGGCACACAGCCTATTAAGTAACATTGAATATGATTGTCTTTTTTAAGCTGATTACATTTAACAAGTAGTGAAATACAACATCTCCCAACAGGGTTTCAGATAATGGGTCCTGAGTATAGAATCGCTCAGATTTCAACCTCTGACTACCAGAAATACAAATACTTTGTTATAGGTTGACCTCTCTGAAATGCCCTCTACTCAGTGGAACAGCTGTTGACTTTGTACGATAGTGTAAAATGGGTGATAGCGAATTGGTAGCCCATTTTACATCTCCCCCCGGATTTTTATTTTCATCAATGATTCAGCTGTTTTACACTACCGCACAAAGTCAAGATCTACCCCAGGGTCTTTCAGTCACCATTTTTCCAGGATCTCTGTTTCCGTTTTAAGTATGTTGGAAAAGAATTGCTAATTAACAATGCTACGAACGATGAAAGTGTTTGTATCTGTGGCAGAGACACTCCTCTGAGATTCCTGGTGGATTGGATGTTACTGCTGCTAGTGACTGGAACCAGTGACTTCAACCTAATAGTAGCAAAATATATTATCTGCAGGCTTCTGATACCCCCGCCTTCTATGCCAGTGCTGGGTTTGGGGACCTGATTAACTTTATCACACCTCGGCAGATAGTCAGGATGATTTAATTTAGTGGTCTGCAATTGTAAGGTACACATGCTTTGTTCTCTATCTATATATGCTTTGGCGATTCTGTATCTATTTACTTCACCTGAGGAAGGGGCAATCGATAGCTCCGAAAGCTTGTGATTTCAAATAAAACTGTTGGACTATAACCTGGTGTTGTGCGACCTCTCAATTTTGGGGAAGGAGACAGGGCAGGTTGGTCCAAAAGATAAACTGGTACAGTGACCAACCCAATGCCCTTTCAGTCGTCATTCATTCAGCTGTTCCTCTCCACAGTTAACTCAATTTGAAAATTCTTGCCCTTGTCTATAAACCCCTCCATGGTCTTGTACCACTCTATTTCTGCAATCCCCATATCCCTCCAGAATGCTGCTTTCCTCTGATCCTCTGTGACCTCCCCCTCTCTTGCCTCATCATTGGTGGCAGAGATCTCTGCTGCCATGGGCCTGCTCTTCGGAAGTCCTGCACTAAATACCTCAAGGGTCATCGACCTGAAACGTTAACTCTGTTTCTCTCTCCACAGATGCTGCCTGACCTGCTGAGTATTTCCAGCATTTTCTTGTTTTACCTCTGCCTCTTCACCTCACTCGCTGGTTCTTTAAAAACCTTTTCAAAATCTATCTGTTTGACCAAGATTTCGGTCACTCTTCCTAATCTCTACCCTCCTGACTATTACGTTAAGGTGCTTTATTAATGCATGTTATAGTTGTAGCCGTAATAGTAATGAAAAGCCCAAGTCCATTCAAGACTAAAATGCTGCTTCCTTTTCTGCAGAAGCTCTTCGAACACTTCGCTCACACTCCTGGCTACAGGAAAAAGCATGTTGTCTGATCTGTCTCTCGCCCCTAGCCTCCAACCTCCATTGCAGTCTTCCTTATTTTTCTTTGTTTTATCAGAAGTCCCACTCGCATCCTTTCCCAGGATCGTACAATGCTGGAACTCTAGCTCCCTCAATCTTTTCCTCTTACAGTTTAAAAGGTTTTAAAAATCCAACCTTGCTGTTAACTAAGCACTAGATCCTAAATCTCCAGTCCGTTTCAAACTTGGTGGCAGCCTGCAGAAAGCCAAAGGGGCCTCGCATGGCCCGTGATTCACCTAGGTTACTCAATAAATAAAAGCAGCAGGGATAAGCCATCACAAGGCATTAATAATATATTTAAATACGGTGGAGACCACCTGAAGTGAAGCATTTAAAAACAAACAGCAGGAGCAGACCATTCTGTTGGCAGTGCCAGCAGGAAACTCACTTGGGCCACAGAGGGGAAAATTCAGCTAGTGACCGTGGGAGGAAAGACACAAAGAAACCAAACATGTTCAACAAAGCCCCATTACCTTTTCATAATACTAATATGAAAACTACATTTTAATGAATTCTGGGATGCAGATCTCAAACGAGCCTTCCGGGCGGTCAGACAGATGCTAAAGGCATGTTTATTGTTTCCTGGCAATTCTGTGATAGTCGCCAGATGTTTTATGCAGAGGGCAACAGAACTATTGTGGCCTGACATTGCATCATAAAATGTTGTCTTCCTCTGCTCACAGGTGTGGACAGTACTGGTGGACAAGGTTATTATTTATGCGGAGGCAGCCCATGTGCCTCATAAATCAGGTGTAATCATTTTAAGGAGACAATGGCCAGATGTTCATATTCACTTACAGTTTGTAAAGCCATCTTTAGTATGGCACAGGCAGTTGGCTCTGATGTATTAACTATAACCTTCTACAAACGTTGTCCCTTCCAGGGTTACCTTGAATTATGTATCATTTAAATCAAAATTAAACGCTTATAATTTCAAACTTTGACATCTATTTGCTTCCTCTACCCATTTCCATTGTGTTTTTGTACGCTGTACGCTGATGACACCCAGCTCTACCTCACCACCACTTCTCTCGGCCCCTCCACTGTGTCTAAATTGTCAGACTGCTTGTCTGACATCCAGTACTGAATGAGCAGAAATTTTCCCCAGTTAAATATTGGGAAGACCAAAGCCATTGTTTTCGGTCCCTGCCACAAACTCCGTTCCCTAGCCGCTGACTCCATCCCTCTCCCTAACATCTGTCTGAGGCTGAACCACACTGTTCGCAACTTTGGTGTCATATTTGACCCTGAAATGAGCTCCGACCACATATCCACGCCATCACTAAGACTGCCTATTTCCACCTCCGTAACATCGCCCGTCTCCGCCCTTGCCTCAGCTCATCTGCTGCTGAAACCCTAATCCATGCCTTTGTTACCTCTAGACTTGACTATTCCAATGCACTCCTGGCTGGCCTCCCACATTCTACCCTACGTAAACTTGAGGTCATCTAAACTCGGCTGCCTGTGTCCTAACTCGCACCAAGTCCCGTTCACCCATCACCCCTGTGCTCGCTGACCTACACTGGCTCCCGGTTAAGCAAAATTCTCATCCTTGTTTTCAAATCCCTCCATGGCCTCACCCCTCCCTATCTCTGTAATCTCCTCCAACCCCACAACCCCCCCCCCCCCCACCCCAAGATATCTGCGCTGCTCCAATTCTGCCCTCTTGAGCATCTCTGATTATAATCGCTCAACCTTTGGTGGCCGTGCCTTCTGTTGCCTAGGCCCTAAGCTCTGGAATTCCCTGCCTAAACTTCTCCGCCTCTCTACCTCTCTTTCCTCCTTTAAGATGCTCCTTAAAACCTACCTCTTTGACCAAGCTTTTGGTCACCTGCCCTAATTTCTCCTTATGTGGCTCGGTGTTAAATTTTGTCTATAATACTCCTGTGAAGCGCCGTGGGACGTTTTACTACGTTAAAGGCGCTATATAAATACAAGTTGTTGTTGTTGTTGGTGGTGAGAGAGCTGGAAAGATTTAATGAGGAACACCATAAAGGATTTAAGAGCTAAATTAATAACTGAGGTTGAAATGGAATGACCTCTTGAACAGCCTAGTTATATTTAGCCAAGAGAGTTTTGCATTTATTTCCAATTTTTTCTGACTTACTCTGCTGAAAATGCTGACTTTTGCTGAAATATGGCTCCACAGGCATCGCTCCATTATCAATTGTTTTTGGGGAAACCAGCATTTCAAAATTTAAATTCCTCCAAGAGAACCTTAGCAATATTAGAGACCAGGGACGCACAAGAGTACATTGCTACTAGGGTGCAACAGATGGGAAAACCATAAGGCTACTGCCCATATATGGGTATAATATGACTGCCCATATCTGGGTATAATAAGAACATAAGAATTAGGAGCAGGAGTAGGCCATACAGCCCCTCGCGCCTGCTCTGCTATTCAACAAGATCATGGCTGATCTTCGACCTCAGCTCCACCTTCCCACCCAATCCCCATATCCAAAAATCTATCTATCTCAGCCTTAAATTTACTCAAAGACTCAGTATCCACACCCTTTGGGGAAGAGAATTCCAAAGATTCACAACCCTCTGAGCGAATAAATTCCTCCTCATCTCAGTCTTAAATGGCCGACCCCTTATCCTGAGACTATGCCCCCTAGTTCTACACTCTCCAGCCACAGAGGAAGCAACCTCAGCATCTACCCTGTCAATTCCTCTCAGAACCTTGTATGTTTCAATGAGATCACCTCTCATTCTTCTAAACTCCAGAAAGTATAGGTCCAATCTACTGAATCTCTCCTCATAGGACAGCCCTCTCATCCCAGGGATCAATCTAGTGAACCTCTGTTGCACCGCTCCTAAGGCAAGTATATCCTTTCTCAGATAAGGAGACCAAAACTGTGCACAGTACTCCAGGTGTGGTCTCACCAAAGCCCTGTACAATTGTAGTAAGACTTCCTTAATCTTGTACTCCAACCCCCTTGCAATAAAGGCCAACATGTCATTTGCCTTCCTAATTGCTTGCTGTACCTGCATGCTAACTTTGTGTTTCCTGTACAAGGGCACCTAAATCTCTCTGAACACCAACATTTAATAGTTTCTCACCATTTAAAAAATATTCTGTTTTTGTATTCTTCCTACCGAAGTGAATAACCTCACATTTCCCCACATTATACTCCATCTGCCACCTTCTGGCCCACTCACTTAACCTGTCTATATCCCTTTGCAGCCTCTTTGTACCCTCCTCACAGCTTACTTTCCCACCTAACTTTATATCGTCAGCAAAATTCGATATATTGCACTCGGTCCCCTCATCTAAGTCATTAATATCGGCACTGCATGGGTGGGTATAATACTACTGGCCATACATGGGTGGGTATAATATTATTGCCATATACGGATTGGCATATGCACCTGCTTCTACCTCCTATGTAATTTTTTATGGGTGCAAAAAAATGACTGGGTTGTGCTGTAACAAATTCCTGACGTAACAGATTACGTTGTTTCCTGGTGCAATGATGGAGCAATTTGGGGCCGGGAAGTCCTCGGGAGTGTGTTAATATTTGCAGGGAGTCGCCCACACAGAAATTTTGAAAGCCACTGCACTACATTGCCTCACAAATGTGACATTTCTATTCCCAACACCAGCTGTCCCTGTGGTCTGAAGCTTCCTTATGAATGCTGCATTGCAGGCAGTCCTGTGTTGTGGATTTATACACACAGGGACTCGATGAAGCCTATCAGGACCCTTACAATCTGCAAAGGGACAACTTTCATTCCATCAGTCTGGGTTGGATTCAAACTCTTAAGACTGATCCAGCCAAAAATAAAACCGAGTAAATGCTCCGTGATGCTGAACATTTCTCTTAACGAGGAGCCCGGTAACTGGTGTGCAGTAGGCATTAAAAACCAATCCCCATGTTCCTTTTTTATTACAGTGACAATATTTGCTTACGTTATCTCTCCAGCCAGCATGGTTTGATGATACATCAGTGACCCTGGTTGCTTAACAGTCGCAATTTATGACATAAAGTGCTAATTAGATAAAAAACATTTTGGAGGGAAAGAGATAAAGTAATGGGCAAACAGTAAAAAAGGATAGGGGAACAACACCGTGCCAAGGAACATATACCACACATCGGGAAGGGAAAGTCTGAATCATATTTAGTCAGATGAATTATTAAATCTTTACTCAAAAGCTCTGCCTGTTGTATCATCTCTGCTAAGTACAGGGATATCTCTTTCTGCCAACCTACATGAGCTACAGGGTGTCAGCCAGTGGCTCAGTTGGTAGCACTTTCACCTCTGAGTCAGAAGGTTGTGGGTTCAAGTCCCACTCCAGAGCCTTGAGCACAAAATCTAGGCTGACACTCCAGGGGAGTGCTGAACTGTCGGAGGTGTCGTCTTTTGGATGAGACGTTAAAGCGAGGCCCTGCCTGCCCTCTCAGGTGGACGTAAAAGATCCCGCGGCACTATTTCAAAAAAGAGCAGGGGTGTTTTTCCCAGTGTCCTGGCCAATATTAATCCCTCAACCACCATCACTAAAACAGATTGTCTGGTCAGTTATCTCATTGCTGTTTGTGGGAGCTTACTGTGTGCCAATTGCCTGCCCCGTTTCCTACATTACTACAATTCAAAAAGTACTTCATTGGCTGTAAAGCATTTTGGGATGTTCTGAGGTCGTGTAAGGTGCTGTATAAATACAAGCTGTACTTTTTACAGTTACTGTTACAATCAAAGAGCTGCGTGCACGAACTGGGGCAGGGGTTCCTGTTAGGATTTTGAAATACAAAAACCTAGGGTAGAAACAGCGGCAGAAACATTTTGTTAAGGTTAGGTTGCTGGCCATTTGTGTGTGTGTTGTGCCTGGTGTGATTTTAGTGATAATGTGAGAGCTCGAAAACTTTAATTTGCACAAGTGTTTTGTGGTTGTAAGATAAATCTTGCATGGGTTTGTTTTGGCAACTGTTGGGGGCCTGTTTGTGAGGCATCCACGTTATAACCAATTTTTAAAGCCGCAAATTGCCAATTTGTGGGAACTGACTGACTCCAGTCTTAATGGTTACCAGAAACACCATTAAAATGTTAACAATAATTAGGGAGGGCAAGATTATGTGTGTACAACTCAGAAAACAAAGAGCAGACGAGAAGTTTTCTGTAGAAGTGTGGTCTCTAATTGATAATGAGATTGTTTTGGCGTTCAGCATATTTACCTTTTGCCATCATATTTCCTGGCCCATTAGGGTCAAGGGCAGCATGTCGTCCTTTGTTATTGCACTGTCAACGCAGGCCTCTGGTGGATGGGCGAATAGATTTCCCAAACTATCCCACACCCCATTATAATACAGCAACTGGCAGGATCTAGAGGGTCGAGTTTAACTTGGGGTGCGCTCGGAGCGGGGACGAACCGGGTGGAGGTCTCCCACAGACTCCTTGGTGCGAGACCCGGGTCATTTTAACACCCGGGCCTCATTTAGGAACATAGGAACAGGTGCAGGACATTCAACCCCTCGAGTCTGTTCCACCATTCAATGAGATCATGGCTGATCTGTACCTTAACTCCACCTACCTGCCTTGGTTTTGTAACCCTTAGTACATAGATACATACATAGAACAGTACAGCACAGTACAGGCCCTTCGGCCCTCGATGTTGTGCCGAGCATTGTCCGAGACCAAGATCAAGCTATCACACTCCCTATCACTCTGGTGTGCTCCATGTGCTTATCTAAAAAAACGCTTGCTTAAAAAAATTCTATCAATCTCAGTTTTGAAATTTTCCATGGACCCCCAGCCTCAACAGCTTTTTGGGGAGAGAGTTCCAGATTTCCACTACCCTTTGTGTGAAGAAGTGCTTCCTGACATCACCCCTGAATAGCCGAGCTCTCATTTTAAGCTTATGCCCCCTTGTTCTGGACGTCCCCCACTAGAGGAAATAGTTTCTCTATCTACCCTATCAACGCCTTTAATCAGCTTAAATCTTCTTCTTAGGCAGTCCCTCGGAACCGAGGATGACTTGCTTCCACATTAAAAATGAGTTCTCAGGTGACTGATGAGTCCAATGCGGGACCTACAGTCTCTGTCACAGGTGGGGCAGACGGTGGTTGAAGGGGCGGGTGGGTGGGGTGCTTGGGTTGACGTGCGCCCCTTGCGCTGCTTGTGCTTGGCTTCCGCTTGCTCCCGGCGAAGAGACTCGAGCTGTTCGGCGCCTTCCCGGATGCTTCTCCTCCACTTTGTGCGGTGTTGGGCCAGGGATTCCCAGGTGTCAGTGGGGATGTTGCACTTTTTCAAGGAGGCTTTGAGGGTGTCCTTGAACCTCAGCCCACCTGGGGCTCTCTTGCTGTGCCGGAGCTTCGAGTAGAGCGCTTGTTTTGGGAGTCTCGTATCGGGCATGCGGACGATGTGACCCATCCATCGGAGCTGATTGAGCGTGGACAAAGCTTCGATGATGGGGATGTTGGCCTGATCGAGAATACTGATGTTGTTGCGCCTATCCTGCCAATGGATTTGCAGGATCTTGCGGAGGCAGCGTTGGTGGTACCTCTCCAGTGCTTTGAGGTGCCTGCTGTACATGGTCCATGTCTCTGAGGCATACAGCAGGGCGGGTATCACTACTGCTCTGTAGGGTTTGAGGTCCTGGTCTTCAAACACTCTCTTCCTCAGGCGACCGAAGGCTGCACTGGCACACTGAAGGCGGTGTTGGACTTTGTCATCGACGTCTGCTCTTGTTGACAGTAGGCTCCCGAGGTATGGAAAGTGGTCCTCGTTGTCCAAGGCCTTGTCGTGGATTTTGATAATCGGGGGCCAGTACTGTGTGGCGGGGGCAGGTTGGTAGAGGACCTTTGTCTTACGGATGTTTAGTGTAAGGCCCATGCTCTCGTACGCTTCGGTGAAGGTATTGACGATAGTTTGGAGTTCGACCTCTGAGTGAGCGCAGACGCAAGCGTTGTCTGCATACTGTAAATCGATGACAGAGGATGGGACGACCTTCGATCTGGACTGGAGGTGACGGAGGTTGAACAGTTTCCTGTTTGTTCTGTAAATTAGCTCCACTCCAGTGGAGAGCTTACTGAGGGTGAGATGGAGCATTGCAGCAAGGTCATCACAAGAATCCTCCTCAATCGTCTTCTCCCAGTGGCTGAAGAGCTCCTCCCAGAGTCGCAATGCGGATTCCGCCCACTAAGGGGCACAATGGACATGATCTTCACCAGATGTCAATTACAAGAGAAATGCAGGGAACAGCACCAACCGCTGTACATGGTCTTCTTTGATCTCACAAAGGCCTTCAACACTGTCAACCGTGAGGGATTGTGGAGTGTCCTCCTCAAATTCGGCTGCCCTCAAAAGTTTGTCACCATCCTCCGCCTGCTTCACGATGACATGCAAGCCGTGATCCTGACCAATGGTTCCATCACAGACCCAATTCACGTATGGACCAGGGTCAAGCAAGGCTGTGTCATCGCACCAACGCTCTTCTCGATCTTCCTTGCTGCAATGCTACATCTCAGCTTAAATACCTCAATTAGATCACCCCTTAATCTTCTATACTCGAGAGAATACAAGCCTAGTCTGCACTGTCCCCCGCTTGAAGCCGGCGGGAATGACATAAGAACCGGCGGGCCGGAGACGGGAAATCAAGCGGGAAGCTGATGCTGCCGGGGGCCTAAGGGAACGGTCCCTGGCATACGGTTTGTGCTGGGAGGTGGGCCTACAAAGAACTGCCATTGGTGGGAGTGAGAGGGAACACGGTGCAATCCCCCCCAGCTGGGCAGGAGGGTTAAAATCAACCCTCAGGTTGCAAAGACTGCTTCAGTGGTAGACAACAAACAAACATATATTACAACAACTAACCCTTGAGGAAAATAAATCTCAATCTTGGCCTTGCGTTCAGCCTTTCGTAGGCAGGAATAATGGTCGTGATTTTGCCGGCGCTCAGCGGACCTGATTAGTGGCGGTTCAGCTGTGAAATTTAAAATGATTGACAGCCGGTCGGGAACCCACTGTCAAAACGCGCACACTCGCATTTCCCGATGTCGGGTCTGCCAGCGCTGAGCAGACCCGACAGGCAGCGGTGGGGGACCCAATTCAAATCATTAGTGGCTTGTTTACAGTCACTTAACAATGCTTTTTTCCCAGCTCTTTAACTTTCACAGGTCTACCTCGGGTTTCCTGCTGTGCCTGGACCTCGTCAGTGAAGCTGAGGCGGGAGGTCAGTGGCCATTAAATCAGCTGATGAGTTGACAGCTTCAAATGTCAACTCAAAGCTCCCAGCTGATTCAGATATCTTCCCTTAGCACTAGCATCTCTAAACTGCATTTCCACTGCAGATTGAGGATGCTGCAAGTCTTTACACAAGTCTCCATGCAGTCTGACCTCATTACCTCTCCCACCATTGACAAATCACTTCTGTCATCTCTACTTCACCTGCCATCTATTCCATTAGCATGGGTGCACTTTATACGCTCTCACCTTGGTCCTCAGAATCTGACCATGATCAGCCCCAACACCAGTATCACCAGGCACACCTAGCAGCACCAACAACCACACCAACCTTCTCCGCAATCACCTGATGCTGCACAGGACAGAGGGCATCAGCACCCGACCACATTGCTGCCCAGGACACCAGGGATGGCCTCAACATGGCCACATTTACTTCACTTGACGCTGCATACCCTGGCTGCCACATGATATGGCAGGTTGGCACCACCCCACACCAACAACACAAGCATATGGAGGGAGTCATGGGAGAGCCTGGGTGCAGTCCTGCAGCTCTGTGCAGTGCTTGTCAGTGTTTGCAGCACCTCAAAGCTGCAGAACACTTGACAGCACAAATGTCAAAATCAATTTTAAGTAAACCGGCTGATGACGCATCATAAATGACGTATTCAGACCCGCTTTCTTCAATTGGCCGGGAACCTCGCTGGGTGGGCTTAAGAAGCCCAATCAGGGGAAAGTCAAGTCAGAGGCCGGGATGGAGACAACAGAGGGGCCGAGACCCGCCACCGACATTGCCCGCCACGGACCCGCCGAGGTTGGGGAAATCGCGGTCAGTGTCTCAAACAAAAGAAAATAGTGTGGCTGCTGGAAATCTGAAATAAAAAGAGAAAATGCTGGAAACACTCAGCAGGTCAGGCAGCATCTGTGGAGAGAGGAACAGAGTGAACGTTTCAGGTCGATGACCTTTCGTTAGAACTGGGGAGATGCTGGAGATGAACATCTTTTAAGCAAGTACAGAGCCAGGGAAGAACAAATGGGAAGGTCTGTGATAGGGTGAAGGGCAGGGGTGATTAAATGATAAAAGTGATGCTGCAAGGCAAAAGGAGGTGATAATGGGACAAGTATAGGAAGAAAAGATGAGTCCAGAGGAGGTGTAAATGTTTAGAATATGTGGTGAACCAATGTCATTATTATATTAAGGAATCAATAAGGAATTCAGCAAGATTTTAGATCGGTGGCTGTTGCTTTCTAAAAGTTCTCAGCAATGGGGAAAAACATTTTAATGAGCATTTCTGCCAAGATATAAATATATAATACTGCTGTCTTTTCTGTGAAGCTCAAAGATTTGCGGGTTGATTTTAACTTCCTTACCTTATCAAAGACGAGCCCCAGCACCCCCGCCAACGAGTTTTCTGGTATGAATGGGAGGAGGGGGGGTATCTCAGGAAGACCCAGCGTCAATTTAAAGAGAGGTTGCATCTCTTAAAGCGAAATGCAACCTCTTAAAACGAGGACATTTGTTTTTTTTTATTCTGCACATCAGGAGGTGAATCTAAAGGACTGCCATGGCACCGGGAGGAGCACCAAGATTTTCAGATACTGCCGAGGAGAACTTGCTGCGAGAGGTGAGGGCGCACAGGGACCTCTTCTTCTCCTCCACTGGGACTAGAGTGCCGAGGCACCGCAGCACGCCTGGAGGGAGATTTCGCAACAGGTGAATCCGGCAAGCTTCACCCCTAGGACATTCCTGCAGTGCCAAAAAAAAGTTTAATGATCCGACACGCTCGGCCAAGGTCAGAGTGGCGTCTTGTGATGTCTTCCTCTCTGCCTCAAACCTTGTCACAGTATTTCCCGCCTCCCTCACACCATCCCAAGCACCCCCACCGGCCCCCTTTCCCCCCACCTGCCTATTCACTAGCAATGGGCACTAAGCCTACCCGCCTGCTAGTTTCAGCACACTGTCAGCAGCTCCTGTCGCCCTCACCACAGGCACATGCAGCCTCATTGCTATCACCTGATTACACAGGGAAATCTATGCACGCTTCTTGTACTTGCCAGCAAATGTCGCCCTCCTGCCCCATTTCCTGCTCTATGATACCTCCCCGTCCTGCACACTGCCGCGCTCATCAGCCTGCCTCACACAAATTCACAAGCCTTTGAGGGAGCCACCCGCTAATAAATGCCTCTTCTTTCTGCAGGGACAAGTTGGCACACAATACCCAGGAGCAGCTGCGAACAGGAGCAGGGACAGCTTCCATCCAGGTCCTATGTCCCATGGAGCAGGAAGCCCTGGAGATTGTGGGCACAGGCCTCCCTCAGAGCATGGTAAATGGAGAGCCAGGAGGATTAAAGCAGCAGGGTTTTTTTTTCCTCTTTTCTGCTATCTGTCTTTGATGTGCAGCTCTTCCAGGCAGCCTCGCCACTCCACAGGCCTGAGGCTCCCTAACCTGCCCAGTACATGTTATTCATTATTCCTTTCTTCTCATTTGCATGTCCCCCTGTAAAATTGTCCCTGAAGAAGAACAACAACTTACAATTATCTAGCGCCTTTAACGTAATGAAAGGTCCCAAGGCATTTCACAGGAGCGTTAGCAAATAAAATTTGACACTGAGCCACATCAGGAGATATGAGAGCAAAATACTGCGGATGCTGGAAATCCGAAATAACAACAGAAAACGCTGGAAAAACTCAGCAGGCCAGGCAGCATCCGTGGAGAGAGAAAGAGAGTTAACGTTTCAGGTCGATGACCTTTCATCAGAACTGATGAAAGGTCATCGACCTGAAACGTTAACTCTCTTTCTCTCTCCACGGATGCTGCCTGGCCTGCTGAGTTTTTCCAGCGTTTTCTGTTGTTATTCAGGAGATATGAGGACTGGTGACCAAAAGCTTGGTCAAAGAGGTAGGTTTTAAGGAGTATCTTAACGGAGGAGAGAGAAGTAGAGAGGGGGAAAGGTTTAGGAAGAGAATTCCAGAGATAGAAGGCAAACCATACTATTCTCGCCAGCCTGCACTGTCACCTACTCCCGCTTTAATAAGCACCAGCACAGAGATTAGCAACTCCGGGTGGGACGGGTAGTCTGTTAGAAGGGTCTGCACAGGGTGACGTTCACAAGTGAGCAGGAGCTGGCATGGGTGGAAAGGACAGCGGGGGGTCACAGCTGGCTCCGCGGAGGGCGATCCCTGGTCTAAGCACTGTTGAAGAGGGTGCAGTTGAAGACTTTAGCGCCCTTTTAGAGAAGGACCTTGGAAGTGCACCAGAAAATAGCGGATGCATTGGACAACCTACCGAGGAGCTGCCGTGTAATGGCTGCGAGTATGGAGGAGTCCACCTCCAGCACGTGCGGCGTTCTGGTGTAAGGCATGACTTCTCCTGCAGTCTGCCATGGAGTGTGTGGTGTCCACTGTGGAAGCTGGCAGCCTTGATGGAAGATCAACCCGCTGCCATTGGGCCTCTGGCCTCCACTGTCTCCCACAGCTTGGAAAGACTGTGTGGACAGACTTGGAGGGATCGAATTGGTAGGGGTCTTGATCAGGTCACCGATCTCCTGCAGTCTGCTCTGTTGCTAATCATTGGGAGAGCAGATGCTCAGGCACGTGGGAGTGGAACTGGGACTGCAGATGCTGCCCTCTTTCAGGAGGCCAGGGTGGCTGTGCCCTCATCAGACCCACATCCAGTCCCCACACAGGTGCCCCTAAGTCAGCTTAGCCAGATGGCCCCCAGCAGCAGCCTAGATGCATCAGTCTGCAGCTAATGCTTCTCGGGTCTGCACTGCTAGAGGTTGCCCACCACAACTATCCCCAATGCCAACCGTGGCCTTCCACCAGCCCTGCTGAAGCCACAGGGGCAGCATGTCCTAGGACACTAGAGTTATGAAAGGTGCACCTATAAAAGACACTACTGGGTGGTAACTAGGGGAATTTATAGTTTTGTAGCATTTGTTGAATTCATTAAAGAAAAGCAGACTATTGGAACTGTGTTTTTTGTCTGCAAATTGGTTGAACATTAAAGAAAGAACTTGCATTTATATAGCGCCTTTCTCAACCTCAGAACGTCCCAAAGTCCTTCACAGCCAATTAAATACTTTTGAAGTGTAGTCACTGTTATAATGTAGGGAAACATGGCAGCCAATTTGCACACAGCAAGGTCCCACAAACAGCAATGTGATAATGACCAGATAATCTGTTTTTAGTGATGTTGGTTGAGGGATAAATATTGACCAGGACACTGAAGATTGCATGTGTTTTACACTTGTTCAAAAAGGGAAGAAGGATAAACCTGGCAATTACAGGCCAGTCTATTTAACGTCGGTGGTGGGAAGCTTTTAGAAACAATAATCCGGGAGAAAATTAACAGCCTCTGTATGGACTAATAATGGAGAGCCAGCACGGATTTGTTAAGGGCAAATTGTGTTTGACTAACTTGATTGAGTTTTTTGATGAGGTAACAGAGAGGCTGGATGACGGCAGTCCAGTTGATGTAATGTCTATGGACTTTCAAAAGGCGTTTGATAAAGTACCACATATTAGGCCTGTTAGCAAAATGAAAGCCCATGGAATAAAAGGGGCAGTAGCAGCATGGATAAAAAATTGGCTAAGGGATAAAAAACAGAGTTGTGGTGAACAGAGAGTTTTTCGGACTGGAGGGAGGTATACAGTGGTGTTCCCCAGGGTTCAATACTTGGACCACTGCTGTTTTTGATATACATTAATGACTTGGACCTGGGGGTACAGGGCACAATTTCAAAATTTGCAGATGACACGAAACTTGGAAGGGTAGTAAACAGTGCGGAAGATAGTAATAGACTTCAAGAAGACATTGACAGACTGGTGGAATGGGTGGACACATGGCAGATGAAATTCAACACAGAAAAATGTGAGGTGGTTCATTTTGGTGGGAAGAATGAGGAGAGACAGGACATGCTAAATGGTACAATTTTAAAGGGGGTGCAAGAAGAGAGAGACCTGGGGGTGTTTGTGCACAAATCTTTGAAGGTGGCAGCACAGGTTAACAAAGCAGTTAATGAAGCATATGGGATCCTGGGCTTTATAAATAGAGGCATAAGTACAAAAGCCAGGAGGTTATGCTAAACCTTATAAAACACTAGTTCGGTCCCAGCTGGAGTATTGTGTCCTATACTGGGCGCCATAATTTAGGAAGGTCGTGAAGGCTTTGGAGAGGGTACTGAAGAGAGTTACTAGAATGGTTCCAGGGTTGAGGGATTACAGTTACATGGATAAACGGGAGAAGCTGGGGTTGTTCTCCTTAAAGCAGAGAAGGGTAAAAGGAGATTTGATAGAGGTGATGAAAATCATAAAGGGTTTAAATAGAGTAAATAATGAGAAACTGTTTCCAATGGCTGAAGGATCAATACTGAAAGGGCACAGATTTAAGATGATTGGAAAAAGAACCAAAGGCGACATGAGGAAAAACTTTTTACAGAATCGATGGGCCGAATGGCCTCCTTCTGTGCTGTACTATTCTATGATTCTATGATTCTAGGTCCATCTAATGACTTTGTAGCTGTTACTGAGAATGTATGAAGGGTATCGATTTAGATTTGAGACAAATATGTGTATTTTTTTAAATGAAAAAAACTAACTATTTGAAATCTGATATAAAAGCGGAAAATACCAGAAGAGCACAGCAGGGTCTGTCAAATTGGAAAGAGAAAAGGCAGGTAGATATTTCTCTTCATCAGAATTCAAAGGGCCTCCACCTGAACTATGAGCCTTTCCTCAAATGTTGTTAGACCTGCTATATGTCCAGTAGTTTCTTTTTAATTTCTGTACTTTTTTTTTTTAATTCCTTGTTTTCCTGAGGTGACTTTGTCGGTGGATTTGTCTCCATTTACAAGCATTCTTCCAACTGGGGTTCTGGAGCTTGCAACAGTATCTTAGGGGTAGGGTATTGACAGTAGCGCTGAACGTTCCCCATCAGTGATCATATATTGTTGAGTAATACTTGAGGGGATGGTTCTTTCCGAAGAAAAGAAGCAGCTCTGGAGAAAACTTGGTCAAGAAAATCTTGACTTTCATTCACTGAGATCCCATAATTCTGGAGATTACGGGGCTTGGCTTGTTAAAACTCTGAATACATTTATTTTTAACACTGCAAACAAGAATGCTGGGCTCACGGAGATTTAGTGACCAGCATGTGAACCACTTGTGGAGGGCAAACATTCCACCCGTTGCTTGGGCCTTCCCCTGGGCTCACAAACCCAGCATTGTAATTAGAGATTAAGCTGACACCGGGAAGAGGCTTGACAAAAGTCTAATGGCATGAGCACAAAACGTCTTACAGCTCCGTTATGAGAGGTGCTTCACTGCAATGAGATCTCACTTGGGTCACTCTTAGACTTGAAGGTGTCCACTATGTTGAAACAGCTGCATCTAGCCCTTATCCACAAGCTTAGCTGAATAAATACTGCCAGTGCTGAAATCTATCATAAAGGCTTTTAGATATTTTACTGGCTAACAAAGGAGCTACAGAGAGTAAGGCCGAGCTGAATACCAGACTAATATCCCGTAATCCATGTAGCCTATTCAGCTGTAAGGATCCCAGTCGAGGCCTAATTAATTCCGTTTTTAACCGCTGTGAAGGGAAGGCATCAGATGTAAAATTATTCTGTTTGTGGCAACAACCTGAAAGTCCAACAGCCTACAGCAGAGGAGCAGGGAAAAGCAGAAGCCTGAATAAACACTCAGTTCTGAAGTGACATACCTCCCTCCACAATCCGGGACATGACTTGTACAACAGAAATTAACCAGCTATTGAAATTATAGCTATGAAGAGAGCAAGAGCAGGCAGCCTGTGGGTGAAAGGCTGCGACTATTTATCAGCAGTCGGCCTGCATGTGAAAGGCTGGGGCTACTGTCTGCCGCTACTTACCCCCATATTCCCTCCCATCTCAGTTGCTCATTAGAAGTACAAGGAGGTTAAAATAAACCAAATACATTAGCATAATAACTACCTGTGTGGAGATTCTGGTCTGCCAAAAAGCGTGAATTAACATGAGTGTGTCGTGTTGGTATTAATATGAGTACCCCCACCACACCCGTGTCTTCTTTGTTGGTGGTGGTGGGGGGGGGGATACAAGTGGGTTGTTGGAACAACACTTCTTTAACCTTTTCCACTTTGCTCTGGTACACAGCATCTGATTGCTTACAGAAAGCTGGATGCTCCCATGTGAAGTAGTGTAACCCTTAAACTGCTGCCCTGCACTAGTGACGAGCAATAAAATCCTTAGCTATTCGAGCCGTAGGTTAAGCTTTAGCAGACCAGTCAGGAGATGGTAAAATGGAGTCTGTTAAATCAGTATAATGCACCGATTTTCTTCGACCCAATAATCTTCTTATTGACGATGTAGTACTTTCTACAGGGTTTAATTGACTCAGCTGCTTTTTGCAAGGAATCTGTTCTACTTGACTCGTCTCGGCTGGTACCACTCGGTAACCCTACCATCAACAACAGTTTCTTTACTTTTGAAAAATAGGTTCAAAAGCTGTGGCAAGCCTTTACGAAACTTTAAGTAGATAAATGCAAGAACTGAGGTAAATGTGAATAGTATTTGCAATGCAAGCTCCCTTTGAAGGTATATCTTGGAGCTAGCAGTCTAACATTTGCTGCTTTACTGTCATTCTAGGCCTGGAAAAGAAGGGGGGGGGGGAAAGACCGCAAAGGAGAGGCTAATTAAGACATCAGGAAGAGGGGGGCTCGTGGTCCCAATCGGGGGAACCAGAAGATAAACCCAAGCCATGTGGCAAGCTGAGTACCACAACTCAGCCCAGGAGAAGGCCCAAGCAATGCCCTCCACAAGTGGTTCACATGCTGGTCACTGAATCTCCGTGTTTGCAGAAAGAAGAAAAAGAAAATACTGCAGATACTGGAAATCTGAAATAAAAACAGAAAATGCTGGAAATACTCAGCAGGTCAGGCAGCATCTGTGAAGAGAGAAACAGAGTTAACATTTCAGGTCGATGACCTTTCGTCAGAACTGGAAAAAAGCAGGAATTGGAACAGATTTTTAAGCAAGTGTAGAGGCTGGGAAATGGGGGAGGGGATTCTTGTTTGCAGGACTGCCAATTGCCCAGAACAAGATGGAAACTCATTGCCCATAGGTCGTGATCTTAAGGAGGTAGCACCTGTTGAGTTATAGAGTGCGGGTGAGGATGAGTGGTGGTGGTGCTGGAGGAGGAGCGGAGTTGTGATGCCACTAGCTTGCCACCGGGCTGACATCAATGAGTCCTGTGCTTTGGAAATTGAATGGGAGATTACAACCAGGTAATTTAAATACTATTTCAATCAGTTTCCACGTTATAGTGACGCTCTCGCACAGAATATTTGACAGCACTTGAGGCCAGCCTGAAAAGCGGGTGTAGAAGAATCCGTGCATCGTGATTCAAGCAAGAATCCCGTGATCCTCCCCCATGTCCTCGCTGACCACAAAATCTATAGCCTAGGAATTCGATGATGCCACATCCATTTTTAGGGCATTAAATGGGCGCCTCTGCCTCCAATGTGGTGGGCAGGAAGGGCGCGCTCATCACATAGAAACATAGAATCTAGGAGCAGGAGTAGGCCATTCGGCCCATCGAGCCTGCTCCACCATTCAATACGATCATGGCTGATCATCCAAATCCAGTACCCTGTCCCTGCTTTAATCCCCACAGTACACATATCCCACCCTACCCCCGTAACCCCACATATTTAATTCCCCCTAACATATCCCATCCTATCCCCATAACCCCACATATTTAATCCCCCCCTAACACTAAGGGTCAATTTATCATAGCCAAATCAACCTAACCCGCACATTTTTGGACTGTGGGAGGAAACCGGAGCACCCGGAGGAAACCCACGCAAACACGGGGAGAATGTGCAAACTCCACACAGAAGTGCGCCGCACGCCATATTGGTGTAGGCAAAAAAATAGGCGTTAGGCCCTTTGCATATGGAAATAAGGGGCCTTACGCCTGTTTGAGGCCCCCTCTGCACTAGTGCATTGGCCTGAGGCAGCCAGTGCCTGTGCCAGATGTGCGCAGGAACACCAGGTCTACTTGCGGCCTAACAGACTACCACCAAAAGGATAAGATTTTAAAATATACTTACCTAAATGTGGAGCTGGGAGGAGCAGGAGTGCTGACAGCAACCACCCCCCGATTGTGACCACGAGCTCCCCCACCCCCCCCACCCCTCCTGATGTCCCAATTAGCCTCCCTTTTCGGCACAAGTGTTTAAATACAAATGCACTTGTAATCTGTTGATGTAAATAGAGTACCATGTACTGCATTCATCTGTAATATGCCATATGTAACATGATTGGTGGATTGTAGTGTAATGTATTTTGACAAGTATTGGAGTGTATCTTGACCCCTCGGGCTGTATGACTTTGAAAATGTATAATGAAAATGTATAGTAACGTGTCTCTGTAAATTGAGTGCCATGTACCGCAGTTAATTTGTATTGTACCAGATGTGGACTGTATTGTCATGTATTTGAACAAAAATTTTTATGAATAAAGTATATTTTTGAAACAAAAAAAAAATTAGCCTCCCTTTTCGGCCTTTTGGCTAAGATCAAGTGTTACCGCTTGTTCTAATGCTAACTGACCTTGAGTCGCGATACTTGTTTTTCTGCTTTGGGTGGATCTTTATGCTGGCTCTGGCCTAACGCCCTTTGAAAAGCAAACTCTCCCTGCTATTGGTGGATCTTCATGCTGGCTTCGGCCTAACACCAATCAGGGAAGAGCAATCTGCATAGATGGCGGCCAACGGAGGAGCGAGCCAGGAAGTCTGGAGTGGAGAGCGAGCGGCAGGCGAGATGGCGGCCAACGGAAGAGCGAGCCCAGGAGTTCGGAGCGGAGTGCGATCTGCAAGCGAGATTGTGGTCAACCGAGCGGCGAGCCAGGGAGTCCGCAATACTGTCCGAGTGACAGTCAAGAAGGTGGAAGAAGGAGCGCCGGTAGACCCCTTGTTCTTCGTGAAGAGAATCGTCCTTGGATGTTGCGGATTCAAAGCTGCGGACATTTTCGCTCTGCAGGATTTCCCCAACGCCGGTTACTTCGATGTAACCTTTCGAAACTTCGCTGGATGCCTGAAATTCCTGCAGGCAGTCAAGGAAAAGAGGAGTGAAGAGCTGCACTTAATCAAAAGGGCCGAGACGCTGTTCACCCTCCCATCGCAAAGAAACCACCTTGTCACTGTACACATGTACAACCCCCACATCCCTGTCATCGATGTGCTCACCTGCCTTGGCAGATACGTCGATGATGCTGGAAACAGCGTGGACATCAACGACCTCTTTGGGATCTGGACGGGTAAACGGCAGATCAAGGTCACGCTGAAAGTGGACGCCAAAGGAGCCATCCTGCAACCCCCCCACCTCCAGCTTCGCCATCGGAGGAAGTCGGGGATTCCTGGTGTACGCTGGCCAACCCAGGGTGTGTCGAACCTGCGGGAAACCTGGGCACGTGGCGGCCAACTGCACGGTCATCATCTGCAGGAACTGCAAGAAAGAAGGCCACCAGACAAAGGACTGCAAAGAAAGTAAGATCTGCAACCTTTGTGGTGAGGCTGGTCACCTCTACAAGTCCTGCCCCAAGCGCAGCCTCAGCCATGCGCAGGCGGCAAAGAACAATGTGGTGCTCGAGGAAGAGACCGCAAAGGTCGCCCCAAAGGAGACCAACACCGCTCCCAGCACCAAGCCCCTCAGTGGGAACACCACAAACATGGACGACTCCGAGGGAAACAAGGAAAAGGACACTGCAGGAAACTGCCACACCTCGGAAACCAGCCCTCAGCCTCCTCCCCAGCAGATAGAATCCATGGAAAAGGAAGCAGCGGAGGAACAACTGGGAGACTGGGAGTTGGTGGGGAAAACACGCACCAAGAAAAGGCCCACCAGCCCCCCAGGAAAAGGAAAAGATGCCGCAAAGGCCCAGCCCAGTGGGACAAAGCGGCTCATGTCCCAAACGGACAGCAGCGGCTGCTCCTCGTCTGACGAGGAGGGGCGCGAAAGGAACAGCCGCCATCAACAAAAAAAGCGGCAGAGCGCACAGAAACAAAAGGAGACTGAGATGACCCCTCAGCTCCAGAACACTGGGAGCAACAAAGCGCCCAGCGCACCCCAGCTCGGGGAAACCGAGAGCAGCCAAGCGTCCAGCGCACCCCAGCTCGGGGAAACCGAGAGCAGCCAAGCGTCCAGCGCACCCCAGCTCCGGGAAACCGGGAGCAGCCAAGCGTCCAGCGCACCCCAGCTCGGGGAAACCGAGAGCAGCCAAGCATCCAGCGCACCCCAGCTCCGGGAAACCGGGAGCAGCCAAGCGTCCAGCGCACCCCAGCTCGGGGAAACCGAGAGCAGCCAAGCGTCCAGCGCACCACAGCCCCAGAACACTGGGCGCAGCGACACTGCATGTGACGCACAGAGGGAAGAACCACCACCAACTGAGGACAGCCCAGATTGCGTGGGGGACCCCGACACAACACCGCCGTTGTCACCCCATCGAAACGCCCCCGCAGGAAGCCAGGACGGGTTTCTCGAACACCGTGGGTATGCAGGTACAGGCCCAAGGGCTGGGAACAGCATAACGGACTGCTTGTTAAAATGGGACTTCGGACTTTATTTAGTTATTTAAATGGGTTTAAAGATTGCAACCTTAAACGTGCATAGCATCAAAAGCACTCCGCGATGTGTTTCCACCTTGGGGTACCTCGCCAAGGTCAAGGCCGACCTGCTGTTCCTGCAGGAGTGCGGCCTACCGCACCTCAGCAACTACCGGCAGTGGTCGCGATGGTGGTCCCATGGCCAATCGATCTGGTCAGGAGGCAATGATTGCCGTGCCTCCGGCCTGGGTATTCTGCTGCAAAGAGGCAACTTCACCATCACCGAAGTTAAGGAGGTGGTGGGCGGCCGCCTCCTCGTAGCAGACGTGTTGTACAAGAACGCCCCGCTCAGGCTGATCAACGTGTACGCCCCGGCTCTCAAGAACGAGCGGCTGGCCGTTTTCCAGCAGCTGCCGCTCTGTCGACTGTCACCCACAGGAAGAGCAGAAAGTTGGCAGAGGGATATGAAAGCTGAATGTGAAACTGTTGACCCCAGAAAACATTGAGGAACTCAAAAGGGATTACAAAGGTTGGAGAACCGTGAAACCCCTCTTTGATTCCCCGGCGCACTGGTGGGAAACAATCAAGACGAACATCAAGAGGTTCTTCATCCTCAAAGGTGTTCAGAAGGCGAGAGAGAGACAGAGGGAAATGTCCCGACTCCAGAAAAGCATGCAGAATCTGCTCCTGCTGCAGTCGATGGGGGTCGATGTCAGGGAGGAACTCCAAGAGGTGAAGTGCCAGCAAGCCTCGCTCTTTGTCTCAGAGTCCTCCAAGATCATCTTCTGCTCCAGAGTCTGCTCCGTGGAGCAGGATGAGACGTGCTCACGTTTCTTCTTCCAAAAGGTACACAGGGAGAGCTCTGTGATCGACAGCCTGAAGAAAGACGGTTCTGTGACGTCCTCGCAGCCTGACATACGAAGGATCAGCAAATCCTTTTACGCCGGGCTGTACGACGCGAAGCCCACAGACAGCGTGGCCTCCCAGTCTTTCCTGTCGTCTATCTTGGAGGTGTTAGACGACAGCAAGCGGGAGAGTCTGGATCACCCACTAACTCTGGACGAGCTGACAAAGGCCGTCCGGTCCTTCGAGACGAGTAAAACTCCCGGAAGCGACGGTTTACCGGTCGAGTTGTATTGGGCTCTGTGGGACTGGATGGGCCCAGACCTGTTGGAAGTGTACGGGGGTATGCTTCTGGCCGGCAGCATGTCAGAATCGATGAGGAAAGGCATCAGCACCCTTATCTACAAGCAGAAGAGGGAGAGGGAAGAAATTAGAAACTGGCAGCCCATTTCGCTGCTTAATGTGGATTACAAGATTCTGTCCAAGGTCATCGCCAACAGGGTCAAGTCTGCTCTGGAGCTGGTGATCCACCCGGATCAGACCTGCGCCGTACCCAGCAGGAAGATCTCTGATAGCCTCGCGCTACTCAGAGAAACGATTGCCTACGTGCGGGACAGGAGGGTGGACACCTGCTTAATCAGCATGGACCAGGAGAAGGCTTTCGACAGAATATCGCACACGTACATGATGGACGTGCTCTCCAAAATGGGGGTTGGGGAGGGAATCTGCAATTGGATCCAACTGCTCTACACAGACATCAGTAGCGCAGTTCTAATCAACGGGTGGGAATCGGAAAGCTTTCCGATCAAATCTGGAGTCAGGCAAGGCTGTCCTCTCTCCTCTGTCTTGTTCGTGTGTTGTATCGAACCTTTGCCGAGTCCATCAGGAGGGATACGGGCATAAGAGGGGTGATGATCCCAGGCAGCAGAGGCGCTCAGGTTAAGGCCTCCCTGTACATGGACGACGTCGCCGTCTTTTGCTCGGATCCGCTGTCGGTCCGCAGATTGCTGAGCATCTGCGACCAGTTTGAACTGGCCTTGGGAGCGAAAGTTAATCGCAGCAAAAGCGAGGCCATGTTCTTTGGGAACTGGGCCAACCGATCCTTTGTGCCCTTCACCGTCAGGTCAGATTACCTGAAGGTGCTGGGAATATGGTTCGGAGCGGCCGGGGCGTGCACCAAAAACTGGGAGGAGCGTATCGCCAAGGTACGCCAGAAACTGGGAATGTGGGAGAAGCACTGCCTGTCGATTATGGGCAAGAACCTGGTCATCAGGTGCGAGGTGCTGTCGGTGTTGCTGTACGTGGCGCAGGTGTGGCCCATACCCCGACCTTGCGCCGCCGCAGTCACCCGAGCTGTCTTCCACTTTATCTGGAGATCCAAAATGGACCGTGTCCGGAGGGACACGATGTACAAATCTCCAGAGAAAGGGGGAAAGAACGTACTCAACGTCGCCCTCATCCTGATGGCCACCTTTGTGTGCGGCTGCATCAAGCTGTGCACAGACCCTCAGTACGCAAACACCAAGTGTCACTACGTGCTGAGGTTCTATCTGTCCCCGGTGTTGTGAAGGATGGGTCTGGCCACGCTGCCGCGGAACGCTCCATCCAGTTGGACCGTGCCGGACCACCTGTCCTTCGTGGAAAAGTTTGTACAGGGAAACACCTTTGACCACAAGGCCATAAAGCAGTGGTCTGCGCGTAACGTCCTCGAGACCCTACGGAAAAAGGAGATGGTGGATCCTGTCGGATGGTTCCCCGAGCAGACTGTCGAAGTCATTTGGCAGAATGCCTCATCGCCAGAACTTACAAACAAGCATCAAGACGTAGCTTGGCTGGTGGTGAGAAGGGCCCTCCCCGTCAGATCCTTCATGCACTCCCGGCATCTCTGTTCCACCGCACGCTGTCCCCGAGGAGGCTGCGGCGGGGACGGGACCGTCATCCTTCTGGAATGTGCCTTTGCAAAGAAGGTCTGGAAAGAGATGCAGTGGTCTTTGTCGAGGTTCATCCCGAGCAGCTCCGTAACACAGGACTCTGTGCTCTACGGACTGTTCCCAGGGACGCACACCGAGACAAACATCAACTGCTGCTGGAAGGCCATCAACTCGGTGAAGACGCCCTTTGGTCTGCCTGAAACTTGCTGGTCTTCCAGAGCAAGGAGTTGTCCACGACCGAGTGTTGCAGACTGGCACATTCCAAGGTCCAGGAGTACGTGCTGAGGGACGCACTAAAGGTTGGTGCCACCACCACAAAGGCACGATGGGGAAGGGCCACAGTTTAAGGCCCTCCCGCCAGTGTACACCGAGGGGCTGGAACCAGTATAAAAAACCCCCTCGGGCCATATGACGCAGAAGTGCTTTAATGTAAATGCACTTGTAATCTGTTGATGTAAATAGAGTACCATGTACTGCATTCATCTGTAATATCCCATATGTAACATGATTGGTGGATTGTAGTGTAATGTATTTTGACAAGTATTGGAATGGATCTTGACACCTCGGGCTGTATGACGTATAACCTGTCTCTGTAAATGGAGTGCAATGTACCGCAGTTAATTTGTATTGTACCAGATGTGGACTGTATTGTCATGTATTTGAACACATTTTTTTAATGAATAAAGTATATTTTTGAAAAAAAAATTAGCCTCTCTTTTGTGCTCTTTCCCCCCACCCGATCGCTTCCCCTTTAATCATGTGTACCTGAGGGCTGCCGCTGCCGACGCTGAGGCCCGAAATCCGAAGCCTCTTCGCTGGCGAGCTGCCGGGAGATGCCCACCAGATGTCCACAGGTCGCCGGCCTCATTTAAATGAGGCCCAATATCGGGTGCCCCGCGAGCCTAGCCGTTCAGGCGCAGGGATCGTTCCCCCGTGCCCAGTTTGCATTGGCCTACGGATTTCCAGGCCATCTTTTTGCGCTGCCTTCAAATGGCTCCAGGAACTTTAGGTGTACAGGTCATAATAATGGGGGAGAAGCAGGAAATGTCACAGGTCAAATACAATCAGCCAGTCTGCCCATTATGTCATATGAGTTCTGTGACAGTATGGGCGGGGCGGGGGGGGGAGAGTGGTTGTTGCTGTATTAATTAATTAAGTGCTGCAAGCAACAACACGTTACTGTGCATCCGATATCAAAGACAACCTGTTCTTGATTACATCACACCAATTATTATGGGAACGATCATAGTAGAAATTAAGTTTCATTTCCCTTTGTTCTGCCCCATTATTTTTTGAGCCTTTTCACTTAAAATTCCTTCTAACTATCAGTCTTTCTGGGAACCTCCCAAGTCTGTGGCATTTGAAATGGCCTCGGTCATACTTTCTAATAAAGCACCAAGTGTAAGTTCAAACACTTTTGCGTGACAATGAGCTCCTTCCCCCCCCCCCCCCCTTTCAGCCTGGTCCCAAAGTGCTCTCCGGTGCAAAATGTTGTGATTCCATTAGTTAATTACCAAGAACAGCAAACAGAATACTCAGGTTGCTCGGCAACTACGGAGAGAGATACCCTTGGTTTCACAAGCCAGCGAGTGACTCGTCCCAAGCTTCAAGTTGATGTTTAATCTGCAAGGAGGCAGGAGCTTATACAGCAAAAGCAAACTGGGCGCGTAGGATCTTTCAAGTATCAACGAATAAACATATTATATAAGTTACATCGGACAATAATCAAAAACGGCAGATCCAGCTAACTATTGATCCGTTGATTTGATCTAAGTCAGATCCTGGAAAATCGCATTCCAGTTGCTGCTTCGACTCCATCCTTACAGTGTAACGTTCAGAGGTTTTTTTAGGGTCTCTGTATTTGGCAATATAAAAGACACAAGGGTAGCCGGAGCTGTGAATACAGCATGCACTGTAACACGCAGAGCCTGATTATCTCTTTATTTATTATGCGCTTGATTATTACACATTGGAGTCGAAGTCAATGGACTGAATATTGGGCGGGGAGTATTCGGTGCGGCTGATGTGAGCCCACCCATTCCAAAAACGATTTTCTACCCCATTGCATACACACCACACAAGCAGCACGTACAACCGGACCTCGTGTCATTTTGTAAGATGGTCTCATTTTAATCATTTTCACATGCTCCCTGAACCGATCAGCGGATGCGCAGGGAGCACACTGGGGTTCCAGAGGCAGGAGATCCAGTGAGTCGACGGCGCTTAAAAAAAAGCTGCTGCTTGCAATTAAAGTGAGCTGCCAATTTTAAAGTTTTGGGTTTTCCTGATAGCACTTCGACATGGCAGCAATACATAAGATAAGACATAAGAAAAAGGAGCAGGAGTAGGCCATTTGGCCCCTGGAGCCAGGGAGGGAGAGGGGCAGGTCTTCTCCTGATGTCCTACTCCAGGAAGGTGCTGCTAAGGGGAATTGGCCAAGATGAGCAAGAAATGTTCTGGGCTCATGAAGAGTACCCACATTTTGCCTGCTTTCAGTATGATGATTGTCCACAAGAGCTCACTCTCATCTTCACTGAGCCATGAAAAGCACTGAGCTAACAGTTCAGCTGGCTGACACATGAACATGCTTGGCTGTGTCGCTGAAATCCTACTTTGTTGCTGGCACAGAGGTATACTTATAACGTTGCACGTAACTCTTGCAAGTTGGGACCGCCAAGCAAACTACCAAGGCAAGCTCAAAAGCAAAATACTGCGGATGCTGGAAATCTGAAATAAAAACAGAAAATGCTGGAAATACTCATGTCATCGACCTGAAATGTTAACTCTGTTTTTCTCTCTCCACAGATGCTGCCTGACCTGCTGAGTATTTCCAGCATTTTCTGTTTTTATTATCAAGACAAGCTATTAGCTGCACATTTGTGGATTCAGACCCAGTGATGTGTCGGCTGGGCACTTGGATGCCACTTTCTCCACTCTTCCAAATTCACACATGCAGGTTTTGTACCTGCCCACAGGAGAAGGCCACACACAACAGGCTAGAAAGAAAATGCAGACCAGAGGGTCCCCTCACAACTATTGCCCATTGAATCCCTGCCATTGTAGATGAAGTGGGGTAAGGGAGATGAGTGGCCTGCCCAAGCTCAAGGCTAGTATCATCCTTTTTATTTGCACCCCCTCCCCCCCCAATCATTCATTCATTGACACACGGGCATATAGTACTTCTCAGCAACCTACCGCATGCCATGTTTGAAGAGGCGTCTTACTGCTAACATTCCAATATATGTTCTTCTTCAGATCCTAAGATCCCTGTGAGAAGAAGACCTTAGAGGCCATTGTCCATCTTGCCCCCAGAACCTCAAAGCACCTGCATAATTCACTCCAACAGTGGCGAGCACCAGCGCAGATCGATGCACTCAGAGGGATTCCATTCGGAAGAAGTACCGGCTGAATCACAGATCATGGGGCCAGAAATTCGGCATGCCCATTTTTGGCCAGCGGCTCTCTGGTAAGTGGATGCGGGGTGCGGTGGGGGTGTTGGGCCGGGGATCGGGGCCGGAGGTCGGATCCAGGATCGGGTGGGGTCGGGCTGGGAATTGATCCGGGGGACCGGATTCGGGGTCAGTGATTGGGTCGAGCCGGGGATCAGGGGGAGGAGGATCAGAGGTTGGCAGGAGGCTGGGCGGGGTGGGCGGGGGGAGAGGATCGGGGGTGGAGAGGACGACGGGGGTGGGGGGGGGGAATGGATTGGGGGCCGGTAGTGTACGAGATCTGGAGCGGTGGCGAGGGGGGAGCTGCGACGATCAGTTCCGTTAATGTGGGGTTGGGGGGGGGAGGGAGTGGGCATTCCTCTCTTCCCAGCTCCACATTCAGTTAAGTTACTTAACTTCTTGGTTGTAGTGCTGGTTTCCCTGAGTGCAGCCACTTACCTGAGACCGTCTTTATATGCGGCTATACAACTAACAATCTTGCTACTTTATCTATCTCCTTGCAGATGTTGCTGAAGCAGTTGTGTACAATTGTGGTTTGGATTTTGCAAGCAATAAAATTATAATTTACTATAGGGGTTCAGCTGAGATCATAACACATGACAGTGAAGTTCACGTGGTTTTGGCTGCCAGTGGAACTCCCAAGATTAAATTATAGCCTTATTACTCACTCTTAACCATCTATGATTTTTTTTTATTATGTAAGATATGCTACAATGTAAGTAAAATGAATGCACTCCTAATTACAGGGGGGAAGTGGAGATGGAATAACATTAAAAACTGTGGGAAGCCATTGTGATGTCATCACTTCAGAATAATAATTTGACATAATTCACAAGAGGGCAGAATTACAGAAGAATTAAGAACACAGCATAGATTCGAAAATCGTATTTTTCCATACTTGCTCAAGCCCGTGATTTCTGGTCAAAACAATTCCGAGGTAGTGCGCGAGGGACGAGATGCAGCTGTTTTGGGACTAAGTGCCTCCAGATTTATAAACAAAAGAGTTGTGACATGTTTTTCCCTGAGCTTCAGGAATTTCCTGATTGGAAAATTGGTCTCAGTCACAAAAACTCCACAAGAAGCACAGTTATAAAACAATTGCTACAAGGCACAGCAATAAGAAAAATATATTGACAATGATACCTAGGCATCTTACCAAGACAAGACACGGTGCTGCAGCAACGATATAAACTTGACACCATCCAGGACTGAGCGGGCCCCGCCAGTGGATTCAATATCCATCCCCTGCACCATTGGCGCACTGTGGCCACAGCATTTACTATCTACAAGATGTACTGTAGCAAGTCGCCAATGTTACTTCAGCAGCACCTCTCACCCGTGTGACATCTACCGCTGACAAGGGCAATGGGAGCAATCCTGGGAACATTACCACCTTCAAGTTAACTTCCGCTTCAAGTCACAATCATCCTGACTTGGAAATGCATCGCTGTCCCCGGAATTCCCTACCTAACGCCATTGTGGGAACACCATCGCCACAAGGACTACAGCGTTCAGGGCGCGAAGCCCACCATCACCATTACAAATTTGGAGTCTTGCCGTAGATATTCTCTCAGGTATAGCAATGCTATTCACTCCTATAACAGGTCTGACCATCTTATGTTTAGGAATGTGACCATACTGCACAGTATCTAACTATACAATAGGAGAATCCGAGAGTGTAACAACAGTATCCCTTTGTGATCTGAGCCAGATACTATTGTTCTTTGCACATGTACTCCTTAAAACTCTTCAAAGATGGACCGAAAACTGAATTTAATCTGAACTTAAACTCAATGCTGTATACCAAAATAGTATTGAGGGAAGTATTGAACAATGAAATAAATAAGCTCGAGGAACAGCACCTCATCTTTCGTTTAGGCACCCTACAGCCCTCTGGACTCAACATCGAGTTCAACAATTTCAGATCATAACCTCGACCCCTATCACATTTATATTTTATTTTTTCATCCACCCTTTTGTTTGGCCCGCCCCCCACCTTTTTTTTCCTCCCAGAAGCTGGCAGCTGTCCTTCATTCTGCCAGTGCATTTCACACTTCATTTAGCCTCAACCTGTTACATCAACACCTCCTCTCGCCTTGATTATCTCTTAATGTCTCTCAATGGCTCTTAATCTCTCCTTTTGTTCTTTCATCCCCTCCCCCCTTTTCCCAGCCCCTAAACTTGCTTTAAATCCATTTCATTTCCTGCTTTTTTCCAGTTCTGACGAAAGGTCTTCGACCTGAAACGTTAACTCTGTTTCTCTCTCCACGGATGCTGCCTGGCCTGCTGAGTTTTTCCAGCGTTTTCTGTTGTTATTTCGGATTTCCAGCATCCGCAGTATTTTGCTATCGTATCAATGAAATAAATATGTTGTACAGATTTCATTTGCAGTAATCTCCCTCGGCAGAAACGAGGGGATCTCTTTAATAGATGTTCATTAAATTGTCCTCTGTGTCATACTCTGTAGTACATTTGCTGAAGCTCATTCAGTGTTTAAGAATGGAAGCAATTATCAATATGAAGAGAATGTGTTAATATTAAAATATATTTGGCAGAAATGTTCTTTAAATGACCTTTATCAGCTGCCATCAACAATCATTATGAACAAATTTGGCAGGGGACTTTAATTTTGCAGACATGGAGAGAAATTGTTACTGGTCCGATTATTGCCAGTGACCGAGCAGTTCATTTCAGATTTATTTCAGATGCTAAAGCGTAGCACTCGTAAATCGGATACCCTGGTCTGTCCATTGCTGCCAGATCGCAATCAAGATTTATATAATTATATAATTATTCCAAACATTTTGGGTTGATGCAATACATATAAAGAGCTGGATTGTGAAACTGCAATTATTACTCTGGCTAAATTGGCCAAAACACAAAACCATTATTTCATATTGTGTTGCATCATCAGTTTAAGTGGTGGCGTTTTAATGTTTAAATGAGCCGATACTGTGAGTTATTTACTGCCTGCAGTGCTAGTGATGGAATGTTCAGACAGAGAGCCGTCTCAGCATGTTTTACAATGCACGCGTGCAGAAAGGTAAGAAAGGCCATGATGGAAATGGTGGCGGGGCTAAGGCACGGCCAAAGAGAAGAGTTTTTAGGATGCTTTTGACAGTGCAGATGGAGATGATAAGGTAGGCCGGGAGTTCCGGGAGGGGCATGGTGGTTTAAGATTGGCCACTGATGGTGGGGCAGAGGGAGCAGGGAGGAAGGAGTAATCTAGTGTCAGAGGAGCGGAGGGCACGTATGGCTGTAGGATGCCACTGAGGTAGGGTGGGATGAGGTCGTGGAGAGATCTGAAAATGAGGACAAAGACCTTAAAGTGGATTCCCTGGGGCACAGGGAGCCAGTGGGGCTTGTCGAGGATTGGAGGGATGCTGGGAGGGGTGGGTGGTGGTGATAGGAGTGCAGAACGTTTTTGTGGGTGAGGATTCAGGCTGCAACGTTTTGAATAAAACAAAAACAGAAAATGCAGAACCCTTCTTCAGAACTGAGAATTGAAAACTGTACAAGTATAATAATAGAACCTGAAAACAGGAGAGGGGAGTAAATAAAAACAGTAGATGCTCTAATCACAGAGAGGAAGTTGATGCAGAAGACCTTCCTGCAAAGGCACTTGACATAAAGGATCACCTGGACACAGCACAGAGAGGAAAATCAGACAGAACGGATTATACACCTCTAATGGCGCCTGCCTGATTTTATGTCCAAGGACCTGCTCTTCTGAAGCTGAAGCTAAGACACGAGTAGAGTACAGCCAAACCTATCCTGAGAGTGTTTGATGCTGACTATGGGGGCGTAAATGGAAAGTGTCCCTCTCTCCATCGCTAACATCGCTCACCTTGATGAGCACAAAAATAAACACAATAAAAACGACTCAATTAATTTTAAATGAAAGAAAGCATAGAAACAGACACCATAACAGTGTTATAAACAGACAAGAGCATAATTATGCGATTGAACGAATGCAAATACCAAGACTACATTGTAAACTGTTGAAAGCCACATCGTATGTTGTGCCAAATTACCCCAGGATCACTTCTACTGTTTATAATAAATCAAGACCTGAGTACGTATATGAAACTTGCGCAACATATTGGCTTCTACTGAGTAAAGCTTCACTGCGGTTCTGGCAATTTGCTAATGAAAGCATTCTGGACGGCAGCACAATAGCTCAAAAGCAACCTGGAAGCACATACCAGCTGACAACGACACCGTGTAACCATTGTCCTTCAAAGCTTTGGTGAAATACTGTAGCTACCTGCATTTAAATAGTGTTCCTCGTGTGCAGGAGAGTGTCTCAGAGCGCTTTACAATAAGGAGGAAAGGAATATGATGACACCGCGCATGGGAAAAGGGGAACAAAATGGGCTGGAAACCAAAGGCGTAGTTGATAAGGAGTATTTTGGGAAGGTTTTTGAAGCAGGTGGGGAGCTGGCAAGGCAGAAGCAGCTGGATGGTGAGTTCCAGAGGGAAGAAGGGTAGTAGTTGAATGAGTCGCCACCAATGGTGACAAGGAGGAAGCAAAGGGTGCGGACAAGTCAGAGGTTAAAGGAGCGGAGCGGATGGAGGACAGGAGGTAGGTTGGAAGTGAGGCCATGTCGAGATTTGAAAACAAGGGCAAGGATTTTGAAATCGACATGGGGAGCCAGTGGAGCTTGGAGAGGATAGGAATGTGATGGGGTGGGACAGTGTCAATGCAGGAGGGCTTTGGGTGAGCTTAAGCGTGTGGGTGTTTGAGGCTAACTAGAAGGGTATTAGAAGAGGAGAGGTAGGAATGGAGGTGGGCAGTGTTGTGTAGGTAGAAGAAAGAGAAGAAAGAAGTATCAGTAAAGTCACTGAAGGTATCAGTAGAGTGGTTCAGGCATGAATAGAATATTTGAGACTGGATTTAGTTATTGTCTGGAGTTACAATATCACAAAGGAGGGATCGAAGCCCAGTACTGTTCACTTAATAATAACCACAAAGTCAATCAATTATTTATTTCTTGTAAATCATTGCTTCTCCCAACCCTTCTGCATTGTGCATCTTGTTGTACACTATGCTAATTTGGCCAACAGCACCTTTACATTCCCATTGAATAGTGACACAGCCATATAAACCACTAGCTTTATTCAAAGGCTATGACATCAGCTGACTGATCTATCATTCAAATTAGAAACAGAACCTTTCAAAGTATCACTGGAATTTTTGAAAGTGTGAGTGGAACATTTTGATGTATCAGGCTGAAGCATTATCAAATTGTACATCAGGTGCAAAAAGGATTTATTTCCATTTCCTGGCCTCCTAAGAGTGCTGACTCCTATCAGAGTATATCCACGGGCACCAGCTGCCAGTACCTACCTCAGGTGACAGTTCTTCGTGTGTAAGCTGAGATCATGGGGGCGAATTTCCACAAGGATCTTTCCGCTCATCCACAGTAACTTTGGTGGAAGAGCCACAAAATCGCTGGAACATTTATGTAAATGCTGTTTCTGCCACTTTCCCTGGATTTTCGCCAGCTCTTCCACCAAATATACGATGGACAAGAGGGGAAACCACCCACAGAACTTCACTCCCCCAGAGTTGTGACAGGCTATTCGATTGTAGGAGGACATTGTAGTCAAACCAATTCTGTCCACACTTGAAATGCAGCACTTTCCTGCAGGCATCTCAGGATAGTGAACCGGATTTAGGAACCTTGGGGGAGAAATTCATTATGGCGCGCTCAGGAAGGAAGTGGAGCGTTAAATCAGGTTCTCCACTTCATTCCTGGAGCGCAACAGGCAGCAGGCGGGGCGGAAGTTGTGCAGCGCTGCACAATGGGCCGTGCAGCGTTGCCGCGTTGGAAGGCTCCTTCCCTCCCTTAAAGGGAAGGGCCATCACTGCAGGCTCTGCAAGGAAAAAATTTACCTGGTCCCCGACGGCAGCCGCGATGCGGCCCGATCAGCCCGATGCACTGCAGCAGAGTGCCGGGCTGATCGATGGGTGGCGACGAAACAAAAAAAAACCCGCAAAGAGCATTTCACAGATTTTTTAAAAACCTATCTCGGCCACCTTGCCTATAAGTATCGCCCCCGAAGCGCTCGGCCTCCCAATCAACGCCTCCTGCAGCTGTCGGTGTCATCGCCCAGTGATGCTGCAGGGGGCGGAAATGAATTTCGGGTCCGGGGTGCTACCGGGGCGATGCGCAGCCGGATGACGTCACGATCTGCGGGCGCAGGAGATCGTGACGCTAGGGGCTGCCGCACACTGCCAGGTGAATTTCACGGGTGGCGGTAACATCGCCGTGCCCGGGTGGTAAGTTGTTAGCGCCCTGTTATCGTTCCCTGGAGGCGCTAATGGGAGGCGCTAAGGCACTGAATTTCTAGCCCAGATTTTTCACATAGGTGTTAGCCATGGCTTAGTGACTTCTCATTTCTGAATCAGAAGGTTGTGGGTTCAGAGACTAGGTTGACACTCCAATGCAGTGCTAAGAGAGTGCTGCACTGTCGGAGGTGCTGTCTTTCAGATGAGATGTTAAACCGAGATCCCGTCTGCTCTCTCAGGAGGATGTAAAAAATCTCATGACACTATTTGAAGAAAAGCAGGGGAGTTTTCCCTGGTGTCCTGGCCAATATTTATTCCTCAACTATTTATCACTTAAACAAATTATCTGGTCATTATCACGTTGCTGTTTGTGGGACCTTGCTGTGCGCAAATTGGCTGCAGCGCTTCCTATATTACAACAGTGTTTACACTTCAGAAAGTACTTCATTGGCTGTAAAGTGCTTTGGGATGTCCTGAGGTAGTGGAAGGCGCTATATAAACACAAGTCTTTCTTTCTTTTAGACTGCTACCTGTGTGAGGCTCAGTATCACATCAGGCAGTGATTTTAATCACGTAGCCATCAGGTAAGCATCCAAAAGATTTTCAACTGAAGAATGCTGATTGCAAATCATCAACATTTAGTACTGTTACGGGAATATGTTGAACGATAAGGCCAGGGAGAAAAAGAAACTGAGTACATACCTGACCAAAATATAAACGCATCAACACAAATTAAAAAGTAAATACAGATTATTTCAAGCTGATATACAGATGATAAGAGCCTTGATGCTCTCGGCATGTTTGCACCTAGTGTTACATTTGCCATTATGTTTAAAGGTAGAAATAATGACTAGATTAAATGGCTTAACCTGCCTTAACCCTCTGTCTCTACATCAACAAACTGGAATGTGCAGGCTGACTGCGAGATAACTCCTTATTGATCAGATCAATACGTCGCTGATGCTTCTTTACTTCAAAATCAATCTACTTTTGTACCCCCTCCACCGGGGCCCACCTTAGGCGGTGATCGTGTTGATAAGGTGGGAGAAGATAGTGGCATCTTCCTTGGATAGAACTTAGCCACATGTTGCATTAAAAACCACTTATCTTTTCTAAAGCTCTCCAAATTGCAATTGAATTGTTAAATATTCCCACATTTTTGGCATGTGACTGCAGTATGAACACGATTAATGGGGACAGCGCCTTCATTGAAAAAAAGTGTTTAACCAATCTTCCGTGTGTCAGCTGTGGCTCAGTGGGTAGCACCCTCACCTCTGAGTCAGAAGGTTGCGAGTTCAAGTCCCAGTCCAGAGACTTGAGCACAAAAATCTAGGCTGATATTCCAATGCAGCACTGAGGGAGTGCTGCACTGTCGGAGGTACCGTCTTTCAGATGAGACGTTAAACCGAGGCCCCGTCTGCTCCCTCAGGTGGTTGTAAAGCGCTTTGAGACATCTGGTGGTCGTGAAAGGCGCTATAGAAGTGCAAGTCTTTCTAGTTTGGGGAGGCAGAAGAGCCAAGTGGCACTTTCACCACGATCAAGTGACATTTATTTCTACTTTTGACGCAATTTGCATCATTGCGTTCTGTGTTTTTAATCACAGAAATATATTTGCCAAACACTTCTTCATCCTCTTTTACTTTTTAAATCAAAATTTTTAATGAGTATTTGCAATAACTGATTTCATTTAATGGGTTGTCTTCATCTCCTTATACAGACCATGAATGCTCACATCACAGTGTGGGGCCGTTCTCAGCTAATATCTCTCTAGCAGTGCTTTAGGTTACCTGACCTTCACTCCAGGCCTTTGACCTCTGGGATCTCTGTTTGAATTCGGCCCAGAAGACTGGTTCTGTGTGTGAGTTGATTTTTGATCATCTCAACTTAATTTCTAATGGACACAAAGGGCTGAATTTTCCCAGACCTCGGGGATACCCGACAGCTGAAGGAAGGTGAGGACAGCTTCGGGAGAAGGTAAGTGCCTTCACAGCACTGCTTGTGGGCCAGGAGGAGCAGGAGTGCTTCCCCCTGGCCCCCCAACTTCCCCACCCCCCATCAGACCTACCCCTATTCAAAGAACCCCCAGGATCGGACACCCCCCAGGATCGTGGATCGGACACCCCCAGGGAGCAGAATGCCCTCCCCCCACCCCCGGGGTTGAGGATCGATCCCTCCCCCCCTGGGATCGACCCCCAACCGGGTCGTGGATTGGACATGCTCCTGTGGCCTGCTCCGGAGTCCTCCCTGCCCAACTGGAAGCCAAGCTTGTCAATCAGGCTGACTTCCAGGCGGGAAACCTGTCAAGTACAAAAGACACACGTCTACGTAACCCGCCCCTGTTAATATCTAGGCCAAAGTTGCGCATAATTCATCACTAAAATCAGTCTCACTCAGAGAGGCTATCAGGTGTCTAATGCGTGAAATGGAAATATCACACTGGTGTCTTTCTGAGATTAGAGTTCAGGCCCATTATTTGTGCAGGGTTATTCTGTACCTAGCCTGTGCTATGCCTGATTCGTTCAATGCTGATCCTGTATGGAAAATATTCCTCTCTTTAGCATTAACACCCTAAAAAATCCCTCATTTTGATCTTTGTGCTTGTGTCTATAACACGTCGTACACGTTGTCAAGTAGTCAGCAAAGAATACTCTCTGTGTGCACTTACTCAAGCCTTTCTTCAAACCATGCAGAAACAAAGTTCTGCTTGTTTATCGTTTCTCATTAAAGATTGAAGGGACTGGATTTAGGAACTGAGGAGTTGTCAGCTAAGTGTTCAGTGATGGAGATTACTAAGTAGGCTATTCCAGTTAATCACCGATAGAAAATAAATTACAGCTGCCAAGGGAAGGCATTAAGCTGACAGTAATTCTCAAGCCTCAATTTCTGTCTCTTGTCTTTGAGAATAATCTGAGGCAGTTGTGCTTCTAACTGTAGCAGCTGCCTGTTATATAAGTGGAGCCAGATCCAAATCCCACCATTGTTTTCACTAATACCAGACTGCGGAGACAGAAACAAGATGATTGTGACACCTCTGCTCGATTGTCCATTTGTCTGTTCACTTTATTTTTCTTTACTTGTAAACGGTGACCCAGGTAGAAAACTGAAAGGACTGATTCCTGGGATGGCAGGATTGTCGTATGAGGAGAGATTGGGTCGACTAGGTCCTGTATTCACAAGAGTTTAGAAGATTGAGAGGGGATCTTGTTGAAACGTGTAAAATTCTGACAGGGCTAGACAGACTGGATGCAGGGAGGATGTTTCCCCTGGCTGGGGGGGTCTAGAACGAGGGGTCACAGTCTCAGGATACGGGGTAGGACATTTAGGACTGAGATGAGGAGAAATTTCTTCACTCAGAGGGTGGTGAACCTGTGAAATTCTCTACCACAGAAGGCTGTGGAGGCCAAGCCATTGAATATATTTAAGAAGGAGATAGATTTGTAGACACAAAAGGCATCAAGGGGTATGGGGAGAGAGTGGGAAATTGCTATTGAGATAGAGGATCAGCCATGATCATATTGAATGGTGGGGCAGGCTCGAAGGGCCGAATGGCCTACTCCTGCTCCTATTTTTTCTATGTTTCTATGATTCAGCATGGCCAATTAATGGCAATGACAAGTGCACAGTGGCTGTTTTTGCATCAGCTACTTCTCATTCCAAACGCAGGATGCGCACCGGCACAAAGCCGGCACAAACACGCTGGGCCGAATGGCCTCCTTTTCCGTGCTGTGAATGTCGACAGTTCAACAAGATCAGGCCAGTGTTTCTTTTGTGATGCATGAAGTGCGTTTTCTTAGTAACTTTCTTCAAGTTTGAGTTAAAGAAAATATTTTAATCAGATTGATTTTTTTCCCGAAGCGAACGAAATTTCATTCACCATGCTGATGGTGTAGAGATATAAGTGAGTTATGGCAGGTTTTTTTTTGCCGTGAATGTGAAAGCTCCAGGGCTCAGGAATGCTGGCGGCCCGGGGCGGGGGCGGAAATCTTGGAGCTCACCAATAGGTCGTTGGGGGCGATGTTGTTGTCAGTATCAGTGTTGGGATTAGCGACGAAGATTAAGTGATTCCGAGTGCCACGGCAGGTTAAAAACCATTTTAACATGAGGTGTGAAGTGTGTTTTTAAGCCATTACATTAATGTTTAAACCAAGAGGTTTGAATACAATCCTGAGGTATTTTTGTGGTGCCGACTGTACTGTATTGGCACAGAGTGCCATCTGTCAAAGCATTCATACGCTACCTCCACTATAATCACATTGCTGCTGGGGTTTTTTTTAGTTCAAGGGTAGAAATAACGTGCGACCCATTTGAAAACTCAACATCAACAACTTGCATTTATGTAACGCCTTTAATGTAGTAAAACAGCCCAAGGCACTTCACAGGAGCGTAATCAAGACAAAAATTGACACCAAGCCAAAAAGGAGACATTAGAACAGGTGACCAAACACTTGGTCAAAGAGGTAGGCTTTAGACAGATTCTTAAAGGAGGAGAGAAGTAGAGAGGAGGAGTGGTTGCAGAACTTAGGGCCTAGACGGCTGAAGGCACTGGTGGGGCGAAGGAACAGGGGATGCACAAGAGGCCGCAGTTGGAGCAACTCAGCCGTATTGAGAACTGTATATTAAAAAGTAAATAGGCTCTTGGTGAAGCACCATCGAACACTGCCTCTGAGATGCTGCTGTGTTGAGCCAAAGTAAATTTCAAATCTCCTGGACAGATTAATGGGCCTTTGCCTGCCCTTCAAACATTGCACACTGCAGAAGTAGCACAGCAGCAGTACTTTGGGGGCCGGGGGAGCGGAGGCTGAATTACACCAGGCTGGTTTGTTCGCACACACCTAAACAGCGTTAGTGGAGTACACGGAAGCATGTCAGAGCATATTGTGCCATGTGGTGTGAGAAAGCTGGTCTTGTCAATGTTTTCAGATGAACTTATTGCTGTGGCAACAGATAACTTTCAACAGATAACGGCCTAGAAATTCGAGACGACTAAAAACCCTGCCGGTGCCAACGTGGGCTGGAGTTAACGGCCGCCGAAATTACTGGGGCTGGCAGGACCGCTAAATTGGCGCTGGTTGCTGATTAATATTTGCCCAGCCCTAAACTTACTGTGCAAGGCCGTGTTCGTGGCGGTAGTCCCAGCAGGAGCCCCAATGTAGCGTTGTTGCAGCAAGAACAGCCTTCTCTTAAAGCAAGGCTGTCATTTTAGAAAGCCGTGCGATCCCTGAAAGGGGATCTGCCTTCTAAAATGAAAAAGAAAATCATTTGGAAATAGGTAGTTTTTAGCCCTTACAGCTCAACTGGGAGTTTTCAGCTCTTAAAGCTGAAGTGGCTTCCGCACCTATAAAAATGGGAAAAGTGCCACAATGCTAACACAAATGGCTCAGCAAGCCAGGGAAGGGGCACGTAGGGTCTCGCACGCAGCACTCCAGCTTTGTGCAGGGGGTCAACACTGCAAGAGAGGTCCTCTACCCACAGGGGCCAGGAGGCCCTCCAGAAAGAAGGATGTGGGAGCAGATCACCGAGGCCGTCACTACCAGCAGTGTCGCCCCCACCACCTGGCTCCAGTGCCCAAAGAAGCTTCATGTTCTCAGACCAGTGGTCAAGGTCAGTGAATGCATCTTCAAAAGCTGCCTTCTACCAACTGCATCACTAGCCTCACACACTTCTCAATGCACGACTCCCACCCCCCCTCCAATCACTCACCTGCCAACAACCTGTACCAAACACGAGGCACACCTCCCATTCCAAGCTTCACCTCACCCTCTTGGAGGAGACGGTGCTGGCCATTCTTGGCAGGGGCATGGCTGAGCCCTTGGTCAGCAGTGGTGCTGAAAGGATACAAGATGCTGGTATCCTCGTACGTTATCCTCCTTCTGGCATGCACCTCTTGCTTTCCCGCCCGCCCCTCACCACAACTCCACCCTTGTGCCTTCCTCATTCCACACACCCAAGAAATGCAGCCTGCCCAGTCAGTGGTTGACCAAGAAGAGGGAGAGAGGGAGAAGGAGGGAGGAGGAGAAAGAGGGAGGAGGAGAAGAAGAAGCAGAAGAAGAAGAACCACTGTCACACGATTTCACACTCCCAGCCACCAGCTCCTCAAGGTCGACCAGCAAGATCATTTGCAGTGTCAGCAGCCTTTTATTTCAGCATTGTGGCCAAGAGGACACTGTGATGGTCAGTAACAGACGGAAGGTAAAGTGTGGGGCTAATGTTGAAAGGGGAATTGGGGTTGTGGTCACTGGTATGGCAGGCGGATGATTCCATCCTGGATATCCCGGCCAGAAAGGGGCTGTCTGGGTTGCATCCTTCCTTCTACTTCCTCCTCTTCTGCTTCTTCCTCTTCTGCGTCTTCCTCTCCTGCGCCTTCCTCTTCTGCGTCTTCTTCTTTTGCGTCTTCCTCTTCCCTCTGTGAGCGGACGCTGTAAATCTGAAATAAAAGCATAAAATGCTGGAAATACTCAGCAGGTCAGGCAGCATCTTGACCTGAGATGTGAACTCTATTTTTCCCTCCACGGATGCTGCCTGACCTGCTGAGTATTTCCAGCATTTTCTGTCTTCTCAGAGGCCTCCCTTTACCATCCGAGGCCTTGCAAGCATCCAGCAGCACTCCATGCAATCCCTGCACACTTAAAAAACTTTTAACATGTATTGCACCAAGCCACTACTTCAATAAAATATTAAAAATCCAGTCCAAAAGCTTAAATGCAAACTTACCTGAAAGATGTGTGTGTCCCTTTAAGAAGTGCTGACAGCATCTTTGTCAGTCTGCTGCACGCTTGCTTTTCAGAGTGAGCTTAGGATCCAGCGACAAACTCAGTGCTGAGGTCGAAGTTCGCAGAGCGTGACGTTAAGTCGGCATTCCACGCCGACTGACGTCATGCTCTCCATATTTGCATCTCCAGGGCCAGCACTGCTATCATCAGTGCTAAGGCCCTCACCAAAATGGCGGCCACTGAGTCCCGTGCCAGTGAAGGGCGTTAGAGTGGTAGCCGCCATTTTTTCCAGGATTGCAGTGGTAACCCGTGGCAGTAAGCAGCCCAATTTCTGGACCAAAGTTCCGATAGCAAGTTTCTCATTTTTAATTTTCACATGAGTGATTTTTTGGGGGGGAGGTAGGTGGGGCAGGGGTTAGTTAGTTGAGCTAATACACATGCTAATTTTTTCATACTCCTTGATTTTCTCGCATGTCCTATCATATGTTATCTGACATTATTAGGCGTAAGACCGCCTACTTCCACCTCCATAACATCGCCCGACTCCGCCCCTGCCTCAGCTGCTCCGCTGCTGAAACCCTCATCCATGCCGTTGTTACCTCTAGACTTGACTATTCCAACGCACTCCTGGCCGGCCTCCCATTTTCCACCCTACATAAACATGTGCTCATCCAAAACTCTGCTGCCCGTGTCCTAACTCGCACCAAGTCCTGTTCAGCCATCACCCCTGTGCTCGCTGACCTACATTTTCTGGCAACGCCTCGGTTTTAAAATTCTCATCCTTGTTTTCAAAACCCTCCATGACCTCGCCCCTCCCTATCACTGTAACCTGCTCCAGCCCTACAACCCTCCGAGATCTCGGCGCTCCTCTAATTCTGGCCTCTTGCGCATCACCGATTTTAATCGCTCCATCATTGGTGGCCGTGCCTTCTGTTGCCTAGGCCCTAAGCTCTGGAAAACCTCTCCCTAAACCTCTCCGCCGCTCTCTCCTCCTTTAAGACGCTCCTTAAAACCTCCCTCTTTGACCAAGCTTTTGGTCACCTCTCCTAATATCTCCTTCTATGGCTCGGCGTCAAATTGTGTCTGCTAGCTCTCCTGCGAAGTGCCGTGGGACGTTTTATTACGTTAAAAACGCTCTGCAAATGCAAGTTGCTGTTGCAGTGAGACGCAGGCAGCAGGACGAGGCAGATTAGGAGCGATTTCTGTCACCCGCGCTTTAAAAAGAGAAAAGGTAATGAGCAGGGGCTGTGCTTTTGTTCGACCCACTGTCAACTTTAAGACACTTAGAATGTTTAATGGGCGAGCTGATGCTGCCATATTTCAGAATATCTGATGAACAGCGCAAAGGCATGCTCGGAATGTTGGGTTAAATAGAAGCAGCACACGGGGGCTCAGTTGGAGTTTAAATCAGTGATAAGCAGATGGGGCCGGTGTATCTTGTCTTTGTCTTGTTTATTTATTCTTTGTCAGTGGTACAAGCTTTATCAAAGACACGGGCCTGTAAAACCCACGACAGACTAAAACACAATGATTACAAAAAAAAGCAAACGGGCTGAATTCCACCCTCCTGCTGTTGGTGCTTGACCCACTTTAACAAAAGAAATCACAAGATGGATTTAAGGAGGAATGTTTGAGAGGCTTTCTGTTGCAGTGCAGCTCTTTTATTATGGGATATTCGCAAGACTAGAAGACACCTTAACACACTCTCGGTGAATTCCTCACTCTGATAATTAGCGGACGTGTTGACCCATTTAAGATATGGCATACAGGGCAGATATTCTGGGCTCTCGCCTGTGATGAGGTATCTCACCTGGTATTGGAAAATCGCGGGTGAGGGCCTCGGAAAATCCACCCATGTAGAATGATTGTCACTGTATCACCGCATGGTGCCTGTTTATGGAAACCCAGAGGCAGACACGGAAGGCAGAGCAGGGTTAATGTTACAGAATAAAAGATAACCAGTTGTTCAAGGCAGCTGAAAAAAAAAAAAAAGCAAATTGAGATAGAGAAATACACATTGTACAAAGTTTGTAATCAATCAATAGAAGATAGTCACCAAGAAATCCAATAGGGAATTCAGAAGAAACTTCTTTACCCAGAGAGTGGTGAGAATGTGGAACTCGCTACCACAGGGAGTGGTTGAAGCGAATAGTATAGATGCATTTAAGGGGAGGCTAGACAAGCATATGAGGGAGAAGGGAATAGAGGGTTATGCTGATAGATTTAGATGAGGAAAGACGGGAGGAGGCTCGTGTGGAGCATAAACGCTGGCATGGACTGGTTGGGCCGAATGGCCTGTTTCTGTGCCATATATCCTGTGTAATCCTATGTAATTATATATTTGTGGCAGGACAGATTTAGGGCGCAACTGTACTACTTTGTAGATGTATATATTTAGCATTCTGCAGGTGGTGCTATAATTTGTTAGTACCAATTGAAAAGAAGTGAGCCAGGAGGAGTGGTGACGTCACGACTGCTACATTACCTACATTACAGTGCTTGTATTTATTCTATATGCAAGTAGTCCGCCTCCACTAATGGAAATATATGGACAATGCAAAGGGGGTGAAGTCCCAGCAGCACGGGCCTCTGTTGATCTCTATTGATCTCTCCTTTAAATGTTTCCAGTGTTGTTCTACCTCTTTGTCTGTTAATATTTTTCTTCAAATTACCTTCATCCTTGTAATGTATTATCACATGGTTTGTCACATGGTTTAGTATGAGCATGCTCAGTTCACTCTGGCCTAGTAAAGCAAGCACATGGACCAGCAATTCATCCTGTCTCTGTCCTTCATTTGTTCTACCCACATATATTACATTTTGGCAACAAGGATGGGATCCCAAAGCCATTTTTAGGGATCACGGAAGGAGACAGTGTTCAACCTTCGAGTAGACAAGTTTAAGGTGAATTTGTGACACCCGAACTGAATTTTTGCGATGTTTTACCGTTAATGCTCACACAGAATCGCCTGTGCTTCACCTTCGCGTGTATATATACACAGCAACAGGTACACAGGTAGTGTGCTGAGTCACTGTTCGACGGGATCGGGACAATCATGGCCGTGCCTATGGGATTCATCGGAAGCCTCGGCATGTATGACCGAGCTCGCAAACCATTGAGTTCTTACATTGAGCAGATAGAGATGTTTTTTGAGGCCAATAACATTATTGAGACCGAAGGTGCAGATGAGAATGTTCAAGCTCAAAATAAAGTAATTCATGAACGGAAGAAAGCAATTTTCTAACGGAGATCGGGTCAGAAGTCTACGGAACATTGACAAACCTACTCGCGCCAGGGAAAGCGAAGGATGTGTCGTTTGAAGACATTGTCGAGAAACTTGAGGACCATTTTGATCCAAAGCCATTAGAAATAGCAGGGAGCTATAGGTTTGGTACCAGTAATCAAAAACAAAGTGAAACCATCAGTGAGTACATTGTAGCTCTTAAAAACCTGTCTTTGCATTGGAACTTTGGCACATTTTTGGATCGTGCATTGCGAGATAAGACTGGTGGATGAGCGCACACAGTCCAAGGCTATGATGGATAAGATTTTACAAGGAATTCCAAATTGCTTGTGCAATCAAGATGATGTGCTGATCACAACAAGCTGCGAGGACAAAAATCTAGAAATGTTAGATATAGTGCTTCAAAGGTTGAATTCCCACAATGTCAAATTGAAAAGGAGCAAATGTGCTTTTGTGCAGCCTGAGGTTGTGTACTTTGGTCTGAAAGTTGATGCAAATGGCTTGCAACGAGTGAAGGAAAAGGTTGATGCCGTCATCAATGCTCCAAAGCCACAGAACGTGTCTGAGTTAAAATCTTTCCTACACACGTTTCTTACCTGAGTTAGCGACCATGTTAGCTCCATTGCATGAGCTCCTCAAGAAGGATGTCCAGTGGAAGTGGACAAAAGTGCAACAGGAAGCTTACGACTCTTGTAAGAGAAGTCTCTCTAACGATGCTCACTTGTGCACTACGACACAGAGCCTGAGCTTAAGTTAGCGTGTGATGCTTCCAGCTACAGTGTGGGAGCTGTCATAAGCCACGTAATGGATGATGGCCAAGAGAAACCAATCGCACTTGCATCGCGAACCCTAACAAAGAGCGAAAGAAACTACGCACAAATTGAAAAGGAAGCACTCGCCATACTGTTTGGAATCAAGAAATTCCAACAGTTCCTGATCGGCAGAAAGTTTAACCTGATAACCGATCACAAACCGTTCCTAGCAATATTGGGGCCCAAATCTGCCATTCCTGCAATGGTTGCATCAAGAATGCAACGTTGGGCAGTGTTGTTGTCACAATATGACTACACGATTGAATATCGCATTCAAAGCAATACGCAATCGCAGATGCCTTGTCCAGGTTGTCACATGAAGACTCATGTGTTGGGAGTGAAGGTGATGCAGTTGACAAAAACTTTCCCTGTGAATGCTGAGATTGCAAATGAGACTCAAAAGGACTCAGTACCGAAAAGAGTGTATGAAAATATCTTGAATGGATGGACTGATCAGTGTATGGCCTAAGAATTGAAACCATTTCATAACTGTCGTATTGAATTATCTTGTGAGCAAGGTTGTATCAAGTGGGGAAACACAGTGGTGGTACCTACTTCTTTGAGGTAGAATTCTGGCTGAACTTCATACTGAACATCCAGGGATTGTTAGTATGAAATCAATTGCAAGAAGCTTTGTTTACTGGCCTGGATTGGACAGTGATCTTGAATCCCTTGTCAGCAAATGCAGCGAATTAATCTTGAACCTTATTTTATTGTGATCACTACTCCCTACATGTTCTCCAATGCTTACTTCTCTTATCTGCTCTGGCTCATTTCCCATTACTTGGTCTAGCAGTGCTTCCTCCCTTGTTGGGCTTCTTACGAATTGGGTCAAAAATGAATCTTGCACACACTGCAAAAACTCCTGCAGCAAATGCCAAAATTGCAGAAACAAACCACCCAAAACGCCACCACAACCCTGGTCATGGCCAAGTAGACCTTTTCAGAGAGTACATGTAGACTTCTGTGAGAAAGCAAATGATTATTTTCTGGTACTTGTACATAGTCACTCAAAGTGGATTGAAGTGAAATACATGGGTTGAAATACTACAACTGAACGTACCATAGATGAGTTGAGGTCTGTCTTTGCATGTCATGGCTTACCTGAAGAGTTTGTTTCTGACAATGGCCCTCAGTTCCGTTCTGTTCTATTCCAAGAATTCATGAAATGGAACTGTATCAAACACACTCTCGTGCCACCATATCATCCAGCTTCAAACGGAGCAGCCGAAAGGTCAGTCAGAATAGTAAAAGACGCTCTCAAAAAGCAAGTGTTACAGGGTTGTTCGGGACTCAGCATGAAGCAACATTTGGCAAGTTTCTTGCTGAAGTACAAAACTACTCCGCACACTACAACTGGATATACCCCAGCAGAACTCTTGATGAAGAGGAGATTGAGAACATGATTGAGTCTTGTTCAACCAAAATTGGCTTCAAGTGTTGAACAGAAACAGTTGAGTCAGAAACGTTATTATGACAGCAATCAGAAAGAACGCAGTTTCAAACAAAACAAGTGTGTTCGTGTTCTCAGTCCCCCATGAAAGTCGAGTTCACACAAGTGGCTTGTAGGAATCATAGTAGAGGATGCTGGAACCAAGAGATATTTGGTTGAAATTGGTGACAACATCTGAAGTGTTCATGTAGATCATAGAGTCATAGAGTTATACAGCACAGAAAGAGGCCCTTCGGCCCATCGTGTCTGCACCAGCCATCAAGCCCTGTCTATTCTAATCCCATTTTCCAGCACTTGGTCCATAGCCTTGTATGCTATGGCGTTTCAAGTGCTCATCTAAATGCTTCTTGAATGTTGTGAGGATTCCTGCCTCTACCGCCCTTTCAGGCAGTGAGTTCCAGATTCGAACCACCCTCTGGGTGAAAAAGTTTTTCCTTAAATCCCCTCTAAACCTCCTGCCCTTTACTTTGAAACTATGCCTCCTGGTTATTGACCCCTCTACTAAGGGGAAAAGTTCCATTCTATCTACCCTATCTATGCCCCTCATAATTTTGTACACCTCAATCAGGTCCCCCCTCAGCCTTCTCTACTCTAAGGAAAATAACCCCAGCTGAAGTGCTCCAGCCCAGGTAACATCCTGGTGAATCTCCTCTGCACCCTCTCCAATGCAATCACATCCTTCCTTAGTGTGGCGACCAGAACTGCACACAATATTCCAGCTGTGGCCTAACTAACGTTTTGTACAGCTCCATCATAACGTCCCTGCTCTTATATTCTATGCCTCGGCTAATGAAGGCAAGTATCCCATATGCCTTCTTAACCACCTTATCTACCTGTCCTGCTGCCTTCAGGGATCTATGTACATGCACACCAAGGTCCCTCTGACCCTCTGTCCTTCTTAGGGTCCAACCATTCATTGTGAATTCCCTTGCTTTGTTAGTCCTCTCAAAATGCATCACCTCACACTTTTCAGGGTTAAATTCCATTTGCCACTGTTCTGCCCATCTGACCAACCCATCTATATCGTCCTGTAGCCTGAGGCTTCCCTCCTCGCTATTTACCACTCCACCAATTTTCGTGTCATCTGCGAACTTACTGATCATACCTCCTACATTCATATCTAAATCATTAATGTACACTACAAACAGCAAAGGACCCAGCACTGATCCCTGCAGTACACCACTGGACACAGGCTTCCAGTCACAAAAACAACCTTCGACCACCACCCTCTGCCTCCTGCCACTAAGCCAATTTTGGATCCAATGTGCCAAATTGCCCTGGATCCCATGGGCTCTTACCTTCTTGACCAGTCTCCCATGCGGGACTTTGTCAAAAGCCTTACTGAAGTCCATGTAGACTACATCAACTGCACTACCCTCATCCACACACCTAGTCACCCCCTCAACAAATTCAATCAGATTGGTTAGACATGATCTCCCCCTGACAAAGCCATGCTGACTATCCTTGATTAATCCTTGCCTCTCCAAGTGGAGACTAATTCTGTCCCTCAGAATTTTTTCCAATAATTTCCCTATCACTGATGTTAGGCTCACTGGCCTGTAGCTCCCTGCTTTATCCCTACTACCCTTCTTGAATAATGATACTACGTTAGCTGTCCTCCAGTCCTCTGGCACCTCCCCTGTGGCCAGAGAGGTTCTGAAAATTTGTTATGATGCGGAGATGCCGGTGTTGGACTGGGGTGGACAAAAATGAGAAGTCGCACAACACCAGGTTATAGTCCAACAGATTTATTTAAAATTACAAGCTTTCGGAGCTGTCGCCCCATCGTCAGGTAAAGTTGTAACTTTACCTGACGAAGGGGCGACAGCTCCGAAAGCTTGTAATTTTAAATAAATCTGTTGGACTATAACCTGGTGTTGTGCGACTTCTCATTTCTGAAAATTTGTGTCAGAGCCCCTGCAATCTCCTCCCTTGCCTCACACAGCAGCCTGGGATACATCTCATCTGGGCCTGGGGATTTATCCACTTTTAAGCCTGCTAAAACCGCTAGTACCTCCTCCCTCTCAATACTAATTTGTTCAAGTATATCACAATCCCCCTGCCTGATTTCTATGCCTACATCGTCCTTCTCTATAGTGAACACAGATGCAAAATCTTTATTTAAAACCTCACCCACATCTTCTGGCTCTACACACAGATTGCCACTTTGGTCCCTAATATGCCCTACTCTTTCCCTGGTTATCCTCTTGCCCTTAATATACTTATAAAACACCTTGGGATTTTCCTTTATTTTGCCCGCCAGTGTTTTTTCATGCCCCCTCTTCGCTCTCCTAATTTCTTTTGTAAGTACCCCCCTGCACTTTCTATACTCCTCTAGGGCTTCCACTGTTTTTAGTCCTTTGTATCTGCCAAAAGCCTCCCTTTTTTTCCTAATCAAATGATCTCTGCTAGAGATGGACCAAGACGTGATCTTGAACCACTTGATCATGAACTCATACATGAGTTTGACTCAGTTCAGACTTCAGTCACTGAAGTACCAGGTTCAAACAAGTCTGAGATAGAAACAGGATCATCTTTGAGTTCAGAACCAAAACAAAACAGTCCGAAAATCAGTTCAACACCAAAACCTTTTGTAGGAAGATCAGGAAGGCTCCGCAAACCTGTTATTAAACTGGATTTGTTGTTCATTTAACAGAAAAAAAGCCAGGAGTTTTTGTTATATGATACATGTAATGCTGGGAAAGGTGGGACCATAGTTTTATTGTATTTGAGAGGGGAATACATACTTTTTTTTAAAAGGGGAAAGCAGTGTAATGTATTATCACATGGTTTGTCACATGGTTTGGTATGCGCATGCTCAGTTCGCTCTGGCCTAGTAAAGCAAGCACATGGACTAGCAACTCCATCCTGTCTCTGTCCTTGATTTGTTCTACCCATGTATATTACAATCCTCATGCCGTCATAATTGCCTTTTTTCCCCAATCTATTACTTTGGTAATACAGGGGCAGGGAAAGGGGGGAGGGGAGGAAAGAACAAAAGGGAAGGTCTGTGATAGGGTGAACGGCAGGAGAGATTAAATGACAAAAGGGATGATGGTGCAAAGTGAAAGGAGATGGTAATGGGAGAAGTAAAGAAACAAAAGATGGGTCTGGAGGAGGTGTAAAAGGGAACGGCAGAATCATCAACAGCTGCTGTCTAGAAAAATGGGGCAGAGGTTATGATCTGAAATTGTTGAACTCAATGTTGACTCTGGAAGGCTGTAAGGGTGAAAAATTCGTTAGCGACCACTTTGGGTCGCTAACATCGCCTGGGTTCTAACTTCAGTTTTAGCGCCCCAAGAGAGAGGTGGAGCGCTAATTCAAGCACTCCACTTCCTTCTTAGAGCGCTAACCCCGAATATCGGGATGGTGCGTTTTGCAGCGCTACGCACTAGGCCACGTAGCGCTGCCGCATGGAAGGGCTCCGCGTTCAAAGTAAGTCGGCCGATTTTTTTTCCCGCCCGCCACCTCCCCTTCAGTAAGCGCCCCGCGAGCCTCCTGCTGTTCCGTTCCCGCCACCTGAATCGGTCGCTGTCATCGCCCGGCACAGATTCAGGGGGCGCGGGCCAATTTCGCAGGCGGGATGAAAACGGGGCGCTGCACATGGTGATGATATCTGCACAGTGGAGCGGGGCGCTACTGGTTACCACCGCCGCTAAACCCCCGCTGAATTTAGCGGGAGTCGTTGGCGGCACCGCGCCCGGGCGAAAAGTCGTTTGCACCCCATTAGTGCTCCGCTAACGAGAGGCGCAAATGCACCGAATTTCTAGCCCAAAGTGGCTAATAGAAAGATGAGGTGCTGTTCCTTGAGCTTATATTGAGCTTCATTGGAACAGTGTCGGAGGCCAAGGACAGAGAGGCCAGAGTGGGAGTGGTGCGGAGAATTAAAATGACAGATGACTGGAAGCTCAAGTTCCCGCTTACGGACTGAACGGAGGTGTTCCGCAAAGCAGTCACCCAATCTGCGTTTGGTCTCCCCAGTGTAGAAGAGACCACATTGTGAGCAGCGAATACAGTAAACTAAATTGAAAGAAGTACAAGTAAATCACTGCTTCACCTGGAAGGAATGTTTGGGGCCCCGGACGGTGGGAAGGGAGGAGGTAACGGGGGAGATGTTGCATCTCCTGCGCTTGTATGGGAAGGTGCTGTGGGAAGGTGCTGTGGGTAGTAGGGGTGATAGAGGAGTGGACCAGGGTGTCATGGAGGGAGTGGTCCCTTCGGAATGCTGAAAGCGGAGGGGAGGGGAAGATGTGTTTGGTGGTGGGATCATGCTGGAGGTGCTGGAAATGGCGGAGGATGATCCGTTGAATGTGGAGGCTGGTGGGGTGAAAGGTGAGGACAAGGGGAACCCTATCGTGGTTCCGGGAGGGAGGGGAAGGGGTGAGAGCAGAAGTGTGGGAAGTGGAACGGACACGGTCAAGGGCCCTGTCAACCATGGTGGAGGGGAATCCTTGGTTGAGGAAAAAGGAAGATATATCGGAAGCACTGGTATGGAAGGTGGAACAGCTGCAGTGGAGATGGAAAAACTCGGAGAATGCTTGGCGCGAGGAAGTGTAGTCAAGCTAGCTGTGGGTGTCAGTAGGCTTATAGTGGAAAGAAGTCGTTAGCTCAGATTAAGAAAAGAGCTTGCATTTATATAGTGCCTTTCACATTCAAAGGATGTCTCAATACGCTTTATAGCTGATGAATTACTTTTTGAAGTGTAGTCACTATTGTAATGTAACAACAGCAGCCTTTTTGCACACAGCAAGGTCCCACAAACAGCAATGACATAGATGAACAGATGATCTATTTTAGTGGAATGGAAGGGGTAATTTTGCAATCCCACATTTTCAGCTGGGTACCCCAGTTCTCCAATCCGCACTCTCTGGGAGCGTGCGATCATGGACTTACTCTATAACGTGTTAACAAAACAAACACCCTATATTACGATAAATGTTATGTTCATACAACTGGGTAAAATTCACTGTTTCCGTGCTGCCGATCTATGTCTTGCACACCCTTCAAACGCTCCTCTTGGCTGGGAGTGAATATACTGTAATGAATGTTAATCATGATAAATAATACATCTGCATGAGGAAGAGAGCAGAGTGTACCACTAGTTCATGCTGACTGTGACAGATTACGTACGGCATGTATGAAACCAGCACTGCATGTTTATCAGCTACAGACAGTTCAGACTGAATTATGTCTGAGTGATCATTCTTGTTTGAGATAAAACCTCAGTAACTTTTCATGCTTGAACAGTCCCAGTGGAGTGCAAGAAACAAAAGCAACTCCCTTCATAGATACGGCTATGTCTGCCCTCCCATCTCATTGACAACAACCCTAGTTATTTATTCTCCTCCATGCTGTTAACTGCATTGAAGGATTTAATATTAACTTACTTGGAAATAGACTGATGAAACACAATCCGGGGGTAATTTTGGCTTTGGGCGATAGTATAAAACGGGCGATGTCGGATTCAGCTGCCCGTTACACATCTCTCCTGATTTTCGGGAGAGATGTATAACGGATGGTTGAATTGATATCATCCGTTTTACATTATCGCCCATCGTCAAAATTAACCCCTCTGTCTGCAATATACTTGAAATACATGCTGCACGTTTTTAGATGAATTTGTGGGTGCAAACAATATTAATTTGCATATTCCAATCTATAATATATTAATAATATTGAATCTACACATACTTCATGTCACTTTTTCCATTATAGATTCGTCTGCCCACATTTATTGAAAACTGCTTATGTAAACTTGTAACACTGTAATTACACCCTCCTGCCAGTGGTGGCACTGCAGCCTTTCAGTTTTGCATGTCCCAGCTTCTCAGCCTGTACTGCAGAGAAACTCCTGTACTCCCAGCAACTCGCTGGGCTAGAAATTTGTGCTCTTTGCGTCTGTTTTACCAGCGTAAAACGAATGCAAAAAGGACTAATTTGGGGGCACAACGTCCGGTGCCCCAACGATGCCTGAAAAACATCTGACCTGAAATTGGGTCGAGCCCGATTTCAGGCGGGCACCAAACAGGCGTTAAATTCCTTGCATATGCTAATGAGGGGCCTAGCGCCTGTTTAAGGACCCTTACAAGAAATTGGACTGCCCTGAGTGGAGAAGGCCTCGGGTTTCGGGACGTGGATGTGGCCTAGCCAGCGGCCGCTACCGAAAAAGGTAAGTGAAATTGTTTTTTAAAACATTTCTGTGGAGCCAGGAGGAGCAGGAGTACATTTACCTGAGAGCTTCTGCCGGGGAGGCAGGTGATTGGAGATTGAATGCTTCCTTTGGGCGCGCTGCCTATGGAGGCATGACAGGCACCGGCAGCTCGCCCTGAATATTTAGATGAGAACCGAGGACCAATTTCTTGCCAAACATCGGGCCTCCGACCTCGGGTGCAGGATCGTTCCCTGCTCTCACTTAGTGCATTAAAAATGGTCCAAAGGAACTTTCTAGGCCCCATGTGTTCAAGGTCATGGGAGATTAACTAGTTTTCTTTCAAGATTGTCCCTATTTTAGGTCTCCCACCTTCTGACTATGTACCATTCCCTGGGCAAGGGTTCCTCCAAGGCATCTGCTTATATCACTTCCTAAATGTGCAATAGTGGCCCGTGGCCCGTGGGTAGCATGCTCTTTGATTTTGCCTCTTTACATAAGATTGGATGAATGCATCCAATGAGAGTAGCGCATCATTCATTCACTGCACTAATAGGAAAGACACGGAAGAGCAGACACATCCTCATTTGTTAAAAATACCAATGCTGCATCCCACATACACAGCACCTGTTTTCTCAGCTCACATGGCTAAGAATTTGCGGTCACAGACCCTGCATTTTATGGGGGCCCTTTTTTCCCAGACCTCCCCCATTTGTGACACAATAAGACACAGCCTGGTTGGCCAATCACATGTGACAAGCAAGCCAATCATGTGTGTCATTGGCAACAGGACAGGATGATTCATTTTTTTTGAGAGTCAAGAGGAGTCAGTGATAGTCTTGGTTGACTGATATATATTTCTTTTCTCTCACAGGGTGACTGTTTTCCGTGACCAGTATGACTTTCAGTTCTTTCTCCCACACTGGTAAGCATTTATATTACTGTACCTGATAACTCAAGCTCACTAAATCCTTTCATGTCAAAGATCTTACCAAACAACAAAGCACTCCAGCATCATTGTTTGATCGGAGATGCAGCCACTAATTTGATGTCAAGATTACCAATTATCCTAATTGGTTTCGAAAAGTAAAACCATTTGTAGTCATTGAATTGGTGGATTAAATGCTGTTGCCTGAGATTTGCGAGGGCACTTCTATAAAGCAAGACTTTAACTTTTTCCCTCGAAAATCTTTTATTCAGAAAAGAAAAATAAATGGGTTCTGCTGGAAGGTCCCACCTGATTCATGAACTTATATTTTCTCAGCCAGATACTGGCTGTTCTGTGGGGCCACTCCAACATTTTCTGTTTTGATTTCAGATTTACACCATCTGCAATTCTAGAAGAAACAATAAATTGTTTAAATCGGATACTCTCTAATAAAACAGGGCTCCTCACTCTTGCTGCTGATCCGTAAACCACATTTTGCGTTGCAAGGGGAAACCTACTCTCCGGCAGTCATTTGGGATGGTGTCAGCCGTGGCTCAGTGAGTAACGCTCTCGCCTGAGTCGGAAGGTCGTGGGTTCAATTCCCACTCCAGAGACTTGAGCACAAAAATCTAGGCTGATATTTGAGTGCAGTACTGAGGGAGTGCTGGACTGTCGGAGGTGCCATCTTTTGGATGAGAGGTTACACGGAAGCCCTCTCAGGTGAATGTAAATGATCCCACGGCACTATTTCGAAGAAGAGCAGGGGAGTTCTCCCCGGTGTCCTGGCCAATCCCTCAACCCACATCACTAAATCAGATGATATAGATCATTATCATATTTCTGTTTGTTGGACCTTGCTGTGTGCAAATTGGCTGCTGCGTTTCCTACGTTACAATGGTGACTATACTTCAAAAGTACTTCATTGGCTGTAAAGCGCTTTGGGACGTCCTGAGGTCGTGAAAGTCACTATATAAATGCAACTTCTTTCTTACCAGCAGAGCAACTCATTGCAGAGTACTGGCACACCCTTCATCCCATCTCACTCCCCTCTTATTTCAACTGGAAGTTCCCAGATAAAATAAACAAATAGAAAATGGCGTCAGAACAGTGATGGTGGCAGGTGGCCTGATAGGGTATAGATTCATAGTGCGGTGAGTTACCACTGATGTTGGGGGAGGCGAGGACTGGAGGCAGGCACCTTCCTGCAGCGAGTAAGGAATAATCAGCGAGCGAGTGAATCCACGCATTCCAGTGCACCCGCTGATGGCCTGTCACACACAGCATTAGCACAGGCCTTCTCCTTCACCCCCAGATTAGCTCGTGGTGTGGGAGATTAAAAAGGTGGGGGGCAGAAAATCAGGCCAAAATAAAGTTAACGACAGAGAAAGTAAAGGAGAGGCGAACAATTAGTTTTTTTTAAAAGTGATTGAGAAAAGTAACTTAAAAGTGGTGAGATTGTAGCATAGAAAATTTATGTTCATGAGCACTTTGGGTGGGAACAGCGCAATTCGAGTGATCCCAATGATTGAACTGACAGTTGGTAAGTATGCAGCAGTGGTGAACATGGCTGAATTAGTTGTAGGGTCGTCTCAGGAGACTGCACAGGTTCCACCTGAATCCCTATCAGCTGCTGATGTGACCCAATAGCCTGCCTTCCACTGGGAAGTCAAGTAAAGAAAGAAAGACTTTCATTTATATAGCGCCTTTCACGACCACCAGACATCCCAGTGCGCTTTACAGCCAATGAAGTACTTTTTGAAGTGTAGTCACTATTGTAATGTAGGAAAAGCAGCAGCCAATTTGTGCACAGCAAGCTCCCACAAACAGCAGTGTGATAATGACCAGATAATCTGTTTTAGTGGTGCTGATTGAGGGAAATAGTGCCATGGGATCTTTTACGTCCACCTGAGAGAGTAGATGGGGCCTCGGTTTAACATTTCATCTGAAAGACGGCACCTCCAACAGTGCAGCACTCCCTCATCACTGCACTGGAGTGTCAGTCTAGATTTTTGTGCTCAAGTCTCTGGAGCAGGTCTTTGAACCCACAACTTTGTGACTACAAGAAGCAAGGGTGCTCCCAACTGAGCCACTGGCTGACAGCGGGGCAGAAGTTACAGGTTAGGAGGTAAAGGTTGCAGACAATACTCTTGCACTCTAGTGAATATAGAAGATTAAGGGGTGAACTAATTGAGATGTTTAAGATGATTAAAAGGAGTTTTTGGGTAGATAAAGATAAACTATTTCCTCTGGTGGAGGGAGTCCAGAACAAGGAGGCATAACTTTAAAGTTAGAGCTAGGCCATTCAGGGGTGATGGCAAGAAGCACTTCTTCACACAAAGGGTAGAGAAAATCTGGAACTCCCTCCCCCAAAGAGCTGTTGAGACTAGGGGGAGAAATTTGGTCTCGCCCCATTTGGGGCGCTAAATTTTGAAAGCTGGAAAAATTAGCGCCAGGTGCTAATGATTCTCAGCTTTCTCTAAATTGGGTGTTAGTGCTCCAGGTAAGGAAGTGGAGCACTAAATCAAGCGCTACCACTTCACTTCTGGAGCGCTAAACCACGCAGGAGGGGTGGTAGAGGTGCAGCACTGCACAATGTCCCGTGCAGCGCTGTCGGGATCTGAGCCTCCGTCCCTCCCTTAAAGGGAAGGGCCATCGCTGCAGGCTCTGCATTTCAATGATGTCCCTCGTCGCCGATGGCAGCCGGGATCCGTGACGATCAGCGCCAAGCACTCTAACAGAGTGCAGGGCTGATCAATTGTGGCAGTTAAAAATTTTCAAACGGCAACCTAAGGGATGGAAACAAATTTTTTCTGCAGACCAGCGGCCTTGCCTTTAATTAGCGCTCCCGAAGCGCCCGGCCTCCCGAACAACGCCTCCTACAGCTGTCGGTGTTTTCGCCCGGCGATGCTGTAGGGGGCAGAACCGAATTTCAGGTCCGGGGCACTATGCAGCCGTATGACGTCATGATCTCCGGGCGCAGGAGATCGTGGCGCTTGGGGTTACCGCCGCCACAAACCTCCAGGTGAATTTCACGGGTCATAGAGTCATAGAGTTATACAGCACGGATAGAGGCCCTTCGGCCCATCGTGTCCGCGCCGGCCATCAAGCCCTGTCTAATCTAATCCCATATTCCAGCATTTGGTCCGTAGCCTTGTATGCTATGGCATTTCAAGTGCTCATCCAAATGCTTCTTGAATGTTGTGAGGGTTCCTGCCTCCACAACCCTTTCAGGCAGTGAGTTCCAGACTCCAACCACCCTCTGGGTGAAAAAGTTCTTTCTCAAATCCCTTCTAAACCTCCCGCCCTTTACCTTGAATCTATGCCCCCTTGTTATAGAGCCCTCTACTAAGGGAAAAAGCTCCTTAGTATCCATCCTATCTATGCCGCTCATAATTTTGTACACCTCAATCATGTCCCCCCTCAGCCTCCTCTGATCCAAGGAAAACAAACCCAATCTGCCCAGTCTCTCTTCATAGCTGAAGCACTCCAGCCCGGGTAACATTCTGGTGAATCTCCTCTGCACCCTCTCCAAAGCGATCACATCCTTCCTGTAGTGTGGCGACCAGAACTGCACACAGTATTCCAGATGTGGCCTAACCAGTGTTTTATACAGCTCCATCATAACCTCCTTACTCTTATATTCTATGCCTCGGCTAATGAATGCAAGTATCCCATATGCCTTTTTTACCACCTTATCCACCTGTTCCGCTGCCTTCAGGGATCTGTGTACTTGCACACCAAGATCCCTCTGCCCCTCCGTCTTGCCTAGGGTCTTACCATTCATTGTGTATTCCCTTGCCTTGTTAGTCCCTCCAAAGTGCATCACCTCGCACTTTTCCGGATTAAATTCCATTTGCCACTGTTCCGCCCATCTGACCAACCCAACTATATTGTCCTGCAGACTGAGGCTACCCTCCTCGCTATTTACCACCCTACCAATTTTTGTATCATCCGCAAACTTAATGATCATACCTTTTACATTCATATCCAAGTCGTTAATGTAGACCACAAACAGCAAGGGACCCAGCACCGATCCCTGTGGTACCCCACTGGCCACAGGCTTCCAGTCACATAAACAACCTTCGACCATCACCCTCTGCCTTCTGCCACTGAGCCAGTTTTGTATCCAATGTGCCAAGGCACCCTTTATTCCATGGGCTCTTACCTTCTTGTCCAGTCTCCTGTGCGGGACTTTATCGAAGGCCTTACTGAAATCCATGTATACCACATCCACTGCGTTACCTTCATCCACACACCTAGTCACCCCCTCAAAAAATTCAATCAAATTAGTCAGACATGATCTTCCCTTGACAAAGCCATGTTGGCTAACCCTGATTAATCCTTGCCTCTCCAAGTGGAGACTGATTTTGTCCCTCAGAATTTTTTCCAATAATTTTCCTACCACTGATGTTAGGCTCACTGGCCTGTAGTTCCCCGGTTTTTCCCTACTCCCTTTCTTGAATAATGGTACTACATTAGCGGTTCTCCAGTCCTCTGGCACATCCCCTGTGGCCAGAGAGGTTCTGAATACATGTGTTAGAGCCCCCGCAATCTCCTCCTTTGCCTCACACAGCAGCCTGGGATACATTTCGTCCGGACCTGGGGATTTATCCATTTTCAGACCCGCTAAAACCGCCAATACCTCCTCCCTCTCGATGTTAAAATGTTTGAGTATATCACAGTCCCCCTGCCCTAATTTTATGTCTGCATCGTCCTTCTCCATAGTGAAAACAGATGCAAAAAATTCATTTAGAACCCCACCTACATCTTCCAGCTCCACACACAGATTGCCACTTTTGTCCCTAATGGGCCCTATTTTTCCCTAGTTATCCTCTTACCCTTAATATACTTATAAAACATCTTAGGATTTTCCTTTATTTTGCTCGCCAGTGTTATTTCATGGCCCCTCTTTGATCTCCTAATTTCTTTTTTAAGTATCCCCCTGCACTTTTTGTACTCCTCTAGTGCTTCCTCCATCTTTAGCATTTTGTATCTGCCAAAAGCCCTCCTTTTTTTCCTGATCCATTCTCGTATATCCCCTGACATCCAAGGTTCCCTGCGGTTTTTGGAACCACCCTTGACCTTTACGGGAACATGCTGCCATTGTATGATCTCAACTCCCTTCTGAAAGAATCCCATTGCTCCGATGCGGATTTTCCTACAAGCAGCTGATCCCAGTCCCTTTTGGCCAGATCCTGCCTTATCCTATTAAAATCGGCCTTCCCCCAATTTAGAACCTTTATTTCCGGCCCATCCCTGTCCTTTTCCATGACCACCTTAAATCTCACCGTATTATGGTCACTGTCACCAAAGTGCTCACCTACTAGCACTTCTTCCACTTGGCCGGCCACATTCCCTAGAATTAGGTCCAGTACCGCCCTCTCTCTTGTAGGACTTTCTACATGCTGGCTCAAAAAGCTCTCCTGGATGCACTTTAATATCCCAGTTAATATTGGGGAAGTTGAAATCCCCCATTATTATTACCCTATTATTTGCACATTTCTCTGAGATTTGCCTACATATCTGTTCCTCTATCTCCCCCTGACTGTTTGGGGGCCTATAGTACGCTCCCAGCAAAGTGCTTGCCCCCTTTTTGTTTTTAAGCTCCACCCATATAGCCTCATTGGAGGAACCTGCTAATATATCATCCCTCCTTATGGCAGTAATTGATTCCTTAATTAATATTGCGACACCCCCTCCTCTTATACCTCCCCCTCTGTCTCGCCTGAAGATTCTGTACCCCGGAATATTGAGCTGCCAGTCTTGCCCCTCCCTCAACCATGTCTCCGTGATAGCAACAATATCATACTCCCATGTGTTTATCAACACCTTCAGTTCATCTACCTTATTCGCTAGACTCCTTGCATTAAAATAGATGCCTTCCAGCCTTGCTCTTACATGTTTGCCCTGTCTTCCAAGCTGACTTGTTTTTTTCTCTATATTTGACTGTACATCACCCCCTATTGTAGCTCCACTCTGAATCCCATCCCCCTGCCAAGTTAGTTTAAACCCCCCCCCAACAGTGCTAGCAAACCTCCCCGCAAGGATATTTGTCCCGCTCTGGTTCAGGTGCAAACCGTCCGACTTGTACAAGTCCCACCTTCCCCAGAAGCAGGCCCAGTGATCCAGGAAACTAAAACCCTCCCTCCTGCACCAACTCTTTAGCCACGCATTCATCTGTTCTATCCTCCTATTCCTATACTCACTAGCACGTGGCACTGGGAGTAATCCAGAGATTACAACCTTTGAGGTCCTGCTCTTTAATCTGCTGCCTAGCTCCCTAAATTCTTGATGCAGGACCTCATCCCCCTTCCTACCTATGTCGTTGGTCCCAATGTGAACCACGACCTCTGCCTGCTCACCCTCCCCCTTAAGAATGCCCTGTAGCCGCTCAGTGACATCCATGACCCTGGCCCCAGGGAGGCAACAAACCATCCTGGAGTCACTTTTACGGCCACAGAAACGCCTATCTGTTCCCCTTACGATAGAATCCCCTACCACTATTGCTCTCCCACTCTTTTTCCTCCCTTTCTGAGCAGCAGAAGCAACCCTGGTGCCAGGAAGTTGGCTGCTGCCGCTCTCCCCTGGTGAGTCATCCCCCGCAACAGTATCCAAATCGGTATACCTGTTTGAAAGGGGGATGACCGCAGGGGTTCCCTGTACTCCATGCCTGCCTCTGCTGCTCCGCCTGATGGTCACCCATTTCCCTTCTGCCTGTGCAGCCCTACCCTGCGGCGTGACCAACTCGTTAAACGTGCTATCCACGACCCTCTCAGCATCACGTATGCTCCAAAACTCATCCACCCGCAGCTCGAGCGCCGCAATGCGGTCTACAAGTAGCTGCAGCTGGATGCATTTCTCGCACACGTGGTCCCCAGGGACACTGGCAGCGTCCCTGAATTCCCACATGGAGCAAGAGGAGCATAACACGGGGCTGATCTCACCTGTCATGACCTACTCCCTTAATTAAATTAAAAATGTATTCAATACCCCAGATACAGATATACTCTAGGGCGCTTTATTTACCAACTGTCCCCACTACACCACAGAGACCCTAGAAATTTAACACCACAGAATTTAAGCTTAAAAAGAGAGAAATACTCACCAACCAATCACTTACCTGTTTTTTGGTGACGTCACACTTCGATTATTTTTCCCTCCGAGTTCGGAGACTGGTACGCCTTACCTGGTCTCTGGAGCCTTTTATAGGCCCACTGCCACCGCTGAAACTCCCGCCGACGCTCTGAGGCCTTACCTGGTCTCTGGAGCCTTTTATAGGCCCACTGCCACCGCTGAAACTCCCGCCGACGCTCTGAGGCCTTACCTGGTCTCTGGAGCCTTTTATAGGCCCACTGCCGCCGCTGAAACTCCCGCCGACGCTCTGAGGCCTTACCTGGTCTCTGGAGCCTTTTATAGGCCCACTGCCGCCGCTGAAACTCCCGCCGACGCTCTGAGGCCTTACCTGGTCTCTGGAGCCTTTTATAGGCCCACTGCCGCCGCTGAAACTCCCGCCGACACTCATGAGGGTGGCGGTAACATCGCTGTGCCCAGGTGGTAAGTCGTTAGCGCCCCATTAGCACCCCCCGGAGGTGCTAACGGGAGGCACAAAGGAGGCAAATTTCTAGCCCTAAGTCAATTGAAAATTTCAAAATTGAGATTGATAGATTTTTTTAGGCAAGGGTATTAAGGGTTATGGAACTAAGGTCGGTAGATGGAGTTAAGATACAAATCAGCCATGATATAATTGAATGGCAGAACAGGCTCGAGGGCTTAATGGTGTAATGTTGCTGTTCCTATGTTCCTAGCACTAAGAGGAAGCACAGTGGGAAAAGACTCTGGGGTAGAATTTCCGCTGAGTTCTCCCAATCTCCTGCTGGAACCTCGGTGGAAAATCAGCAGGAACTTCAGAGGAATGACATTCCGGCGGGAGATCAGAAAAACCTCCATGGAAATACAACCCCATTAACATCATTGGCACATGTAACAGAGTCAGTTAATGTATTAGATGCTCTGTATTTGAACTTTGTTTTGATAGTGTCTACTATAATAGCAGCGCAGCAAAGGATGGTCATTGGTGTTAGCTGAGGAGGTGCAGAAATCTTTGTTGCAGAAGCTGCTTTCTTGGTGCCATGTGAAGCAGTTTACTTTAGGGGCAGCTCAGGCAGTCAGCTGAATGCCCATGGAGGAGTGCTTGATGTGACCAGTCTTCTCGGCTGTGTTTCTGCTGTGACAGCTTCTTGGTCAGTCTCTATGATCTGCTCTGGCCTTGACTGTGGTTGGCCTACTCCTCCTCCATGGTTAGGCCTCTTTGTATTACAAATGAGATGATTCGCTCCCTTTTCAATGATGTCACTCGAAGCCCTCAAGTGCTGTTGTGCCCTTAAAGCACACTTCCAGCCATCTGTTATTCTGTATATTGTTGAAATTCATAATCTCTGAAACAATACGTTCTTATCATATTGGTTCAATTAACCCCATGCCTGGAAGCTACAACATTCCCTGCTGCTGGCTGCTGAAACGTTCAAGTTGGTAGCCAAGGACTATGTCCAAAATAGTTTTGAAATCTGTGCTGGAGGCTATACAGTGAAAGCGGTTACTAACCTTGGCTCAGGATGAGTGGAATTCCAATGGAAAGGCTCCTGGATGGATACATTTACATTCCTTTTACCAACAAAATATAAAAGGCAAGAGAAAATAAAACAGGCTCTCGTGGATATTTTTTCCATATGTACAGTGAACCACAATGTCACTTTACATTATCTCAGAAATGTAAAACACATTGCATGCAGAGTAATACCATCATCAAATATATCAATTGGGAATTCTTGCATGGTACCGATTGAAGGTATGAATACCATGACTTGACATTTTAGATCACAATGAAAAATAGACAGCCCAATTGTTTCAACAGGAACATTCAACATGCTATGGATTTATTGCGCCTTCACCGTCAGTTCTTTCCTCTCCCCTCCTCTTCTCCTGAAGGTGTTGGCTCCTGCTGGATTGTAATTCTATGGGCATTGGGCTTGCATTCTTCATGTCTGGGTTTAAACAGCGAGTTTTGCCATATTATTCAACTGAGAGTAACAAAGCCAAGTCTGAACCTCTTCTCACATCCAATATCCACATATGTGCAGTACCAGCAAGGGTCACTAGAAATTCCGCTGCTCCTCTACAAGTGACACTGAACAGGCTTTCCCAGGACATCCATACCAAGTAGCGATGGTTTGACCATGTGTTTTCACCAGCAATAAATGAACGATTTGGCTAGAAATAAATACTTAGATTTGGTTTCAAAGCCTTTTCTTTGAACAAACTGGACAATGGCATAGACTAGTGAGCTAAGAGGAACAGGTTCCTGTTTTCGTAATATGGTAGCTGGACAGGAATTGCTACATTAATATTGTTGCCGATAAAAAGAGTGCACTGAAGTTAAGTGTAACAGCAATATTGATTCCACTTGTGAAGGAGGTCAATTAAGCTCATGAACAATAAAAAGCGGAATGTGTAAAACATTGCACTTAATTGTATTGAATTTCATCTGCCATAATTCTGCCCAACTGCAAATGTTGTCTAGGTCCTTCTGTAATTCCTTAGCTGCTTCTTCATCAGACTGCAGGATTCCTCCTCTGTCTTGTTCGCAATACAGAAGGTCAAGTAGCAAGTGAGACACTCTAGTTATTTTCTAACTTCAAAGAATTTAATTTAATGTACAGACATGACAGTTTTAACCAGAAAGGAAGTAGTAGCTTCTCATATAACCTGCTTCTAGAGAGTACAACTCAAGACAAAGGCTTTCTTTGCAGAGGCCAGTGTCGGGAGCAGAGAGAGCAGCAGCACAGTCAGTATTTAACTCACATTTGCGGGCTTTTTTTGCAGAGGCCAGTGTCGGGAGCGGACAGAGCAGCAGCACAGTGAGTATTTAACTCACTTTCGCGGGCTTTTTTTGCAGTGGCCAGTGTCAGGAGCGGAGAGAGCGACGGTACAGTGAGTATTTAAACTCTCTTTCATGGGCTTTTTTTCAGAGGCCGGTGTGGGGAGCGGAGAGAGCGATGGTACAGTGAGTATTTAACTCACTTTCGCGGGCTTTTTTTGCAGTGGCCAGTGTCAGGAGCGGAGAGAGCGACGGTACAGTGAGTATTTAAACTCTCTTTCATGGGCTTTTTTTCAGAGGCCGGTGTGGGGAGCGGAGAGAGCGATGGTACAGTGAGTATTTAACTCACTTTCGCGGGCTTTTTTTCAGAGGCCGGTGTGGGGAGCGGAGAGAGCGATGGTACAGTGAGTATTTAAACTCTCTTTCGCGGGCTTTTTTACAGAGGCCCAGTGTCGGGAGAAGCCGGTGAGTACTTATCCTCACTTTCACGGGCTTTTTTACGGAGGCTTACCAATCTCACAGACTGGCGGCGGCGTTCCAGAGCCACGTCACAATTCAAAAAGTGACGCGGGCAAGAGGAAGCAGCTGATTGGGTGAGTAGGGCCAGGTGAGTATTTATACTACTCTGTAGTTTGACAGTTAAGGTTAATAGTTTCTAAAGTTTAGAAGGTCCTAATTTTTGTGGTTATAGTTTCTAAGGTCTCTGTTGTGTAGCAGGGAGTGCTAGTATACAAGGGCCCTTGAGTATATCATTTAATTGCAGTGTAATTTGTGGTATTGATTTGACTTAATTTAAATTAATTAAAGGGTAAGTCATGGCAGCACAGCTCAGCCCCGTGGCATGCTCCTCCTGCACTATGTGGGAAATCAGGGACACTTCCTGTGTCCCTGTTGACCATGTGTGCGGGAAGTGTATCCAGCTGCAGCTACTGGCAGACTGCATTGCGGCGCTGGAGCTGCGAATGGATACATACTGGAGCATTCGCGATGCTGAGGACATCGTGGATAGCACGTTTAGGGAGTTGGTCACACCGCAGGTAAAGGCTGCACAGGCAGGAAGGGAATGGGTGACCACCAGGCAGAGTAGTAGGTGCAGGCAGGTAGTGCAGGGGTCCCCTCTGGACATCCCCCTCTCAAACAGATATACCACTTTGGATATTGTTGAGGGAGATGGCTTGTCGGAGGAAGGCAGCAGTAGCCAACTTCCTGGCACCATGGGTGGTTCTGCTGCACAGGACGGGAGGAAAAAGAGCGGGAGAGCTATAGTGACAGGGGATTCTATTGTAAGGGGAATAGATAGGCGTTTCTGCAGCCGCAAACGAGACTCCAGGATGGTATGTTGCCTCCCTGGTGCAAGGGTCAAGGATGTCTCGGAGCGGCTGCAGGGCATTCTGGAGGGGGAGGGTGAACAACCAGTTGTCGTGGTGCATATAGGTACCAACGATATAGGTAAAAAAACGGGATGAGGTCCTAAATGCTGAATATAGGGAGTTAGGAGGTAAATTAAAAAATAGGACCTCAAAGGTAGTAATCTCAGGATTGCTACCGGTGCAACGTGCTAGTCAGAGTAGAAATAGAAGGATATTTCAGATGAATACGTGGCTAGAGGAATGGTGCAAGGGGGAGGGATTCAAATTCCTGGGACATTGGAACCGGTTCTGTGGGAGGTGGGACCAGTACAAACTGGACGGTTTGCACCTGGGCAGGACCGGGACCGATGTCCGAGGGGGAGTGTTTGCTAGTGCTGTTGGGGAGGGTTTAAACTAAAATGGCAGGGGGTTGGGAAGCTGTGCAGGGAAACAAAGGAAAGGGAAGCAAGGATAGAAGCAAAAGACAGGAAGGAGAAAAGCAAAAGTGGAAGGCAGAGAAATCAAGGGTGTAAATCAAACAGGGCTACAGTAAATAATAATTCTAAAAGGACTAAGAGTGTTAAAAAAACAAGCCTGAAGGCTTTGTGTCTTAATGCGAGGAGCATTCGTAATAAGGTGGATGAATTAGCTGTGCAAATAGATGTAAACGGATATGATATAATTGGGATTACGGAGACATGGCTCCAGGGTGACCAAGGTTGTGAATTTAACATCCAGGGGTATTCAATATTCAGAAAGGACAGACAAAAAGGAAAAGGAGGCAGGGTAGCATTGCTGGTTAAAGAGGAGATTAACACAATAGTAAGGAAGGATATTAGCTCTGATGATGTGGAATCTGTATGGGTAGAGTTGAGAAATACCAAGGGGCAGAAAATGTTAGTGGGAGTTGTATACAGACCCCCAAACAGTAATGCTGAGGTTGGGGATGGCATTAAACGGGAAATTAGAGACGCGTGCAATAAGGGCACAGCAGTTATCATGGGTGACTTTAATCTACATATACATTGGGCTAACCAAATTAGTAACAATACTGTGGAGGAGGAATTCCTAGAGTATATGCGGGATGGTTTCCTGGACCAATATGTCGAGGAACCAACTAGAGATCAGGCCATCTTAGACTGGGTATTATGTAATGAGAAAGGATTAATTAGCAATCTTCTTGTGCGAGGCCCCTTGGGAAGGAGCGATCATAATATGATAGAATTCTTCATTAAGATGGAGAGTGAAGTAGTTGACTCAGAGACTAGGGGGGGAAAATTCAGTTGGTTGCGCCTCCCGTTAGCGCCTTAAGAGGGCGCTAATGGGGCGCAAAGCATCTAGCGCCCAGGCGCGGTGAAGTTTGCGCCGCTCACGAAATTAACTAGACATTTTGCGGCGGCGCTAAACACTACCACCATGATCTCCTGCGCCGGCAGATCGTGATGTCAGTCGAGTGCGCAACGCCCCGGTATCGCCCCGGAGCGGATATTGAGTGGCGCCCCCTGCCTTACCGCCTGACGCTAGCAACGACAGGTTGAGGGGAGCGTTCTGCAGTCATGAAGGGAAAGGGGGAGCGCTTTTTAAAGGTGACCTCAGTAGTGGGCAAAATGCTAGAATCCATTATAAAAGATGTAATAGCAGAGCACTTGTAAAACAGTGACAGGATCAGACAAAGTCAACATGGATTTACAAAAGGTAAATCATGCCTGACTAATCTACTGGAATTTTTTGAGGATGTAACTGGTAGAATAGATAAGGGAGAACCAGTGGATGTGGTGTATTTGGACTTTCAGAAGGCTTTCGATCAGGTCCCGCATAAGAGATTAGCGTGCTAAGTTAAAACACATGGGATTGGGGGTAAGGTACTGATTTGGATAGAGAACTGGTTGGCAGACAGGAAGCAAAGAGTTGGAATAAACGGGTCTTTTTCCGAGTGGCAGGCAGTGACTAGTGGGGTACCGCAGGGATCGGTGCTAGGAACCCAGCAATTCACAATATATATTAATGATCTAGACGAGGGAACTAGATGTAATATCTCTAAGTTTGCAGACGACACAAAGCTGGGTGGGCATGTGTGCTGTGAGGAGGATGCAGAGAAACTCCAGGATGATTTGGACAGGTTGGGTGATTGGGCAAATGCAATATAATGTGGATAAATGCGAGATTATCCACTTTGGTGGCAAAAACAGGAAGACAGATTATTATCTGAACGGCAATAGATTGGGAAAAGGGGAAGTGCAATGAGATCTGGGAGTCCTTGTGCACCAGTCGCTGAAGGTAAGCATCCAGGTGCAGCAGGTGGTTAAGAAGGCAAATGGTATGTTGGCCTTCATAGCGAGAGGATTCGAGTACAGGAGCAAGGATGTCTTGCTGCAGTTGTACAAGGCCTTGGTGAGACCACACCTTGAGTATTGTGTGCAGTTTTGGTCGCCTTATCTGAGGAAGGATGTTCTTGCCATGGAGGGAGTGCAACGAAGATTCACCAGACTGATACCTGGGATGGCAGGAATGACGTATGAAGAGAGATTGGGTCGATTAGGCTTATATTCGCTAGAGTTTTGAAGAATGAGAGGGGATCTCATTGAAACTTATAAAATTCTAACAGGACTAGACAGACTAGATGCAGGAAGGCTGTTCCCGATGGCGGGGGAGTCCAGAACCAGAGGTCACAGTCTAAGGATAAGGGGTAAGCCATTTAGGACTGAGAAAGGAGGAATTTCTTCACCCAGAGAGTGGTGAACCTGTGGAATTCTTTACCACAGAAGGCAGTTGAGGCCAATTCATTAAATATATTCAAGAAGGAGATAGATATATTTCTTAAGGCTAAAGGGATCAAGGGATATGGGGAGAAAGCAGGGACAGGGTACTGAATTTGGATGATCAGCCATGATCTCATTAAATGGCGGAGCAGGCTCGAGGGGCCAAATGGCCTACTCCTGCTCCTATCTTCTATGCTTCTATGATCAAGTCCTTTGTTCTTGGGAGAATAAGAAAGTTCTTCTCCTACACCATCTTGTCCTGACAACGCATGTGGTTTTCCTGAAGACTCTTGCAGAATGGTCTGTTTTATCTGCTTTTCCTTCAAAATCTGCTGTTTGATCATCATACCATATTTCGGATGTTTTCCAATTCTAACACTAAAGAATTTCTTTTCAGTTTACGGGCACTGTTTCCTGTTTTAGAGCCCATGGGATTGGGGGTAGCATGGATAGATGATTGGTTAACGGATTGGAAAACAGAGAGTAGGAATAAACATAATTTTCGGGTTGGCAGGCTGTAACTAGTGGGGTTACACAAGGATCAGTGCTTGGGCATCAGCTATTCACAATCTCCATCAATGATTTGGATGGGGGGACCGAGTGTAATATTTCCAAGTTTGCTGATGATACAGTGTTAGGTGGGAAAGTAAGCTGTGAGGAGGACGCAAAGAGCCTGCAAAGGGATATATAGACAGGTGGGCAAAAACATAGCAGATGGAATATAATGTGTAGAAGTGTGAAGTTATCCACTTTGGTAGGAAAAATAGAAAAGCAGAATATTTTTTAAATGGTGAGAGATGTTGGTATTCAAAGGGACCTGGGTGTCCTTGTACACCAATCACAGAAAGTTAACATGCAGTTACAGCAAACAATTAGGAAAGCAAATGGTATCTTAGCCTTTATTACAAAGAGATTGGAGTATAAGGGCTCGATTTTGCTAGTGTGGGCAGGCTGGGGCATGTCAGGTGGCATTCGTGTCAGGATCCCGACTCCGATGTGAAGTGGGGAAAAAGTGCGATTTTCCCCTAATTGGGCAATTGATTTCCAGCGTGTGGGAACCTCTGGCCCAATGAGTCTTTTCATACAGAAAGTCGCCTCCGATGACGTCATCAATGCTGCTGGATTTAAGGCCTGCAAGCAGCTTTGCTTCTTCTGGAGACTGCAAACTTTATGGTGATTGTAGTAAGGAATTCATTGATCGACTATGTCCACCTGCAGGCAAAAGTGTGCTCCACGCTTTGATGAGCCCTCCCTCCAAGCTCTGGTGGAGGGAGCAAGATCGAATAAGGAGGTGCTCTTCCCTTCCTCAGGGAGAAAAATGCCACCCCAGCAAACTAAAGCTGTGTGGCTGCAAGTGGCCCAGGAGGTCAACTCCATATCGATGAGCCGCAGAACCTGGCTGCAATGCAGGAAGAGGTTTCATGACCTTCTCCGCACAGGAAAAGTGAGTATGACTTTCCCATCTCCCTCAATCTGATCCCCATCGCCTCTCCTCACTAGTACTCTGCTTTGCCAACCTCTTCCTCCACATCCCACTTGACACTTACATCCCTGCACCCTTACCCATTGCCTCTCTCTCTATGGTCACATTCACTTAACTATTCGACCATGTAGCCCTCACTCTCCCTATCACTGTGATGCAACAGCAACAACAACTTACAATACACAGGGAGGGCCCTTTGTCTCCTTCTAAGCATCTATGCTATGGATTCTCTACACTCACTCCTTCATTCTCACTCAAACTCCACTTGTGTCCCTCATTGCAGGAAAAGAGAGCCCACAATAAGAGGGAAAGAGCCATGACAGGGGGAGGGCCACCCTCAGTAGCCGAGCTCACCACCTGGGAGGAGGCGGCCCTGGAAATCGCCGGGATCGAGGACGATTCCCAAGTGGGGGATGGACAGATGGGCGCATCACAGCAAGCTGGTGACAGAATAGTTTGGCATCTCTCTCATTGACATTGCATGAGCCACTGATAATGAATCTGATGCTCTAACAGATTGACTTATGATCATCTGCACTATTCAATGTGCATGTAACCTTGACCTCACATCTCTAACTCTTTCCTTTACTCCCCCACAGGACCATTGAAAGCCCCCATCCCCACTGTCCAGGAGGAAGAGCCTGAGCTTCCAGACTCCTCAGAGGAAGCTGCAACCTCTGAGGGCGCAGAGTCAGCAGAATTCAGCGCACCCAGCACCAGCGCAGACACTCACACCTCGGTGGGACCTTCGCGAGATAGAGTAGTGTTGGCACCTGGTGTATCACAGCTCACAAGTGAACATCAGCAGATGGTGGAGACAGGGACAGCAGTGGAGAGCCCTAGTCGGAGGGTCAGGACTCTGCCAGCTCGGCTCAGCTGCATGTCGACCCTGTGCCTCCGGGTCCATCCAGAAGGAGAGCGGAGCTGGAACTCCAGGAACAGGTGCAGGAGTCTCTGGCAGGTTTTGTCTCCAGGGTCGCTGTGAGTGTGGAGCGAATGGAGGAGTCCATCGCGAACATGAGCAGAGCCTTTGTGGTGGCATTGGCACATCAACGCATCACCGCGGAAAGGATGGCAACCTCCGTGGAAAGGATGGCTAACTCCATGGTAAGGCTGGCTACCGTAGAGGAGAGGATGGCTACGGTAGTGGAGAGGATGGCTACGGCCATGGAGGAGCTTAGTCGTCAGGGTCTTGAAAACATGGTCATTGTTCAGAATAGAATGACATCTCTTGAGGAGCGACGGTCAGCTATTGAGCATAGAAACCAGACCTTCATGGAGTAGGACTTCCAGTGCAGAAATGGGTCCTCATGGCCCCCCCGAAGTGTAGCAAGGTGCTGTCAAGCCACTTGCTAGCTCTGAAGTGGGGCTGACCCATGAGAGGGATGTTGGTGGCAGACAACAAGGAAGTGGGGGCTCCTCTCCAAGCGCTCACACGACCATGCCACTGCAAAGCCCTCGGTCAGAGCTCCACCAGAGTCCTCACACAACTGAGATGGGCGTCTCAGCCCCTGTACAGCCGCAGGAGCAGCAGACTGTTGCTGAGCCCTCACAGGTTCGCAACCCCAGAGGACACCCGCCAAAGGCGTCGAGACAGGAGCAGCAAGAAAGTGAGCAAGGGGCCTCCACATCTGCTGAAGCCACAGGGGAAGCACCACGTAGCAGCACGCGTAAGAACATAAGAACATAAGAAATAGGAGTAGGAGCAGGCCAATCGGCCCCTCAAGCCTGCTCCGCCATTCAATAAGATCATGGCTGATCTGATCCTAACCTCAAATCTAAAGAACACAAGAAGTAGGAGCAGGACCCGGCCTCTCAGCCCCTGGGCCCGCTCCGCCACCCACAGGGCCCTGACCGATCTGAACTCAGCCTCATGTCCAATTTCCTGCCCACTCACCGTAACCCCTAATTCCCTTTACCTCTAGGAAACTATCTATTTCTGTTTTAAATTTATTTAATGATGTAGCTTCCACAGCTTCCTGGGGCAGCAAATTCCACAGACCTACTACCCTCTGAGTGAAGAAGTTTCTCCTCATCTCAGTTTTGAAAGAGCAGCCCCTTATTCTAAGATTATGCCCCCTAGTTCTAGTTTCACCCATCCTTGGGAACATCCTTACCGCATCCACCCGATCAAGCCCCTTCACAATCTTATATGTTTCAATAAGATCGCCTCTCATTCTTCTGAACTCCAATGAGTAGAGTCCCAATCTACTCAACCTCTCCTCATATGTCCACCCCCTCATCCCCGGGATTAACCGAGTGAACCTTCTTTGTACTGCCTCGAGAGCAAGTATGTCTTTTCTTAAGTATGGACACCAAAACTGTATGCAGTATTCCAGGTGCGGTCTCACTAATACCTTATATAACTGCAGCAATACCTCCCTGTTTTTATAATCTATCCCCCTAGCAATAAAAGCCAACATTCCGTTGGCCTTCTTGATCACCTGCTGCATCTGCATACTAACTTTTGATTTTCTTGCACTAGGACCCCCAGATCCCTTTGTACTGCAGTACTTTCCAGTTTCTCGCCATTAAGATAATAACTTGTTCTCTGATTTTTCCTGTCAAAGTGCATAACCTCACATTTTCCAATATTGTATTGCATCTGCCAAATCTCCGCCCACTCACCCAGCCTGTCTATATCCCCTTGTAGGTTTTTTATGTCCTCCTCACTTTCTACTTTCCCTCCCATCTTTGTATCTTCTGCAAACTTTGATATGTTACACTCGGTCCCCTCCTCCAAATTGTTAATATAGATTGTAAAGAGTTGGGGACCCAGCACCGACCCCTGCGGAACACCACTGGCTACTGGTTGCCAGTCCGAGAATGAACCATTTATCCCAACTCTCTGCTTCCTGTTAGATAACCAATCCTCCACCCATGCCAGAATATTACCCCCAATCCAGTGATTTTTTAACTTGAGCAATAATCTTTTATGTGGCACCTTGTCGAATGCCTTCTGGAAGTCTAAATACACTACGTCCACTGGTTCCCCTTTATCCACCCTGTATGTTATGTCCTCAAAGAACTCAAGCAAATTTGTCAGACATGACTTCCCCTTCATAAAGCCATGCTGACTTTGTCCTATTAAATTATGTTTATCTAAATGTTCCGTTACTGTCTCCTTAATAATAGACTCCAAAATTTTACCCACCACAGATGTTAGGCTAACTGGTCTATAATTTCCAGCCTTCTGCCTACTAACCTTTTTAAATAAGGGTGTTACATTAGCAGTTTTCCAATCTGCCGGGACCTTTGCTGAGTCCAGGGAATTTTGGAAAATTATTACCAAAGCATCCACAATCCCTACTGCCACTTCCCTCAAGACCCTAGGATGTAAGCCATCAGGTCCAGGGGATTTATCCGCCTTGAGTCCCATTATTTTACTGAGTACCAATTCCTTAGTGATTTTAATCGTATTTAGCTCCTCCCCCCCTAGAGCCCCCTGTTTGTCCAGTGTTGGGATATTCTTAGTGTCCTCTACCGTAAAGACTGAAACAAAATATTTGTTCAGCATTTTTGCCATCTCCATGTTTCCCACCATTAATTTCCCGGTCTCATCCTCTAAGGGACCTACGTTTGCCTTAGCCACCCTTTTTCTTTTTATATAACTATAGAAACTCTTGCTATCTGTTTTTATATTTTTTGCTAATTTATTTTCATAATCTATCTTCCCTTTCTTAATCAATCCTTTAGTTACTTTTTGCTGTCTTTTGAAGACTTCCCAATCTTCTATCCTCCCACTAAGTTTGGCTACCTTATATGTCCTTGTTTTTAGTCAGATACTATCCTTAATTTCTTTACTTAGCCACGGATGGCTGTCATTTCTTTTACACCCTTTTTTCCTCAGTGGAATATATTTCTTTTGAAAGTTGTAAAATAACTCCTTGAATGAACACCACTGCTCATGTACCGTCTTACCCGTTAATCTATTTTCCCAGTCCACTTTAATCAATTCCGCTCTCATACCATCATAGTCTCCTTTATTCAAGCTCAGTACGCTTGTTTGAGAACCAACCTTTTCACCCTCTAATTGGATATGGAATTCAACCATGTTATGGTCACTCATTCCAAGGGGATCCTTAACTAGGACATTATAAATTAATCCTGACTCATTACACAGGACCAGGTCCAAGGTTGCTTGCCCCCTTGTAGGATCAGTTACATACTGCTCAAGAAATCCATCCCTAATACACTCAATAAACTCTTCCTCAAGGCTGCCCTGCCCAATTTGATTTGTCCAGTTAATATGATAGTTAAAATCCCCCATAATTATAGCTGTTCCCTTATTACATGCCCCAACTATTTCCTGATTAATACTTCTTCCAGCAGAGTTGCAACTATTAGGAGGCCTATATACTACTCCCACTAGTGTTTTTTTCCCCTTATTATTCCTTATCTCCACCCAAACTGTTTCATTATCCTGATCCTTTGACCCAATATCATTTCTCTGTATTACAGTGATTCCTTCCTTTATTAACATAGCCACCCCACCTCCCCTTCCTTCCTGCCTGTCCTTCCTGATTGTTAAATACCCTGGCATATTTAGTTAGTTCTCAGGAAGAGGAAGATAATGCACAAGCAGTCACAAGGGTAGTCACTTGGGTGCTGTGATGTATTGTATTTGGACCAGCCATCCTTGTAATGTGATGATAAACAGATTTGATGGCAAACTGTTGAAGTTGTGGCCTGTGTCATTTTGCAAATGGGACTTTCACATTGAGGGCTTAGGGCGACTTGCAATTGTCAGTATGGTGGTCAGAGTGATAGGAATCCGTAGGTTCTTGTCCATTGTCGATGCTCTGGTAAGAAGGTGTGAGACAAAAGTGTTTGATTGTGCAGACTAAGCAAATCTGGCCAACATGAGTGTGTCCCTTGCATCCCAGGCAGCAATGTGGTCGCGCTCTGGCGCCTTCTGGCCTGTGCAGTTTCAGGTGGGTGAGCAGCAGCTTGGCGCTCCTGTTGTTGCTCCTGCTGTTGGTGCTGCTGTTGTTCATGGTTCTGCTGCTGCCGCGGCTGGTCTTCGTCCGAATCTGATGTCCAGGAGGAAAGGAAATAAATGGTTCCCATGCTTCTGGTATATGCCTCAGTTGAGGAAGCGCTCAGTCAAGGTGGCGAGAGGGGTTTCCCAGGAGGTCACACTGGAGATGGGTGTCAGGCTCCAAACTTCCACAAAAATGGGTATGCCTGCTAAAAGTTCCCCCAGACCTGAGACAACAAAGTTCTGCCACCTGCAAATGAAGATTGCTGAAAACTCCTTTTTAATGGTGGAGCTGCAGCTGTTAGTAAGCAATCCACTTGTGAGGCCACCAGGATTAACTGGCGTGTTCCAGAGGAGGCGTGTAGGATGGGGGAAATGTCTAAAAATCAGAAAGGCCTCTCAAAATTGGATTATAGAGACAATTAAGTGGTTGTTAAGGGCCTTAAGGGCCTATCCCACCTCTTTGAGGCGGGATGGAAACGGGGTCTGAAACTCCGATTCTGGGAAAATTGCTCGGAGGCGGGATGGGGCCCGCACGCCATTTTTTGCAATTTTAACACCTCACACGCCTCCAATTCCGCCTCCTCGGGCCTGCCAAAATCGAGCCCTAAGAGTAAAGAAGTCTTTCTACAATTATATAGGGCCTTGGTGAGACCACACCTGGAGTACTGTGTCAGTTTTGGTCTCCTTACCTAAGGAAGGATATACTTGCCTTAGAGGGATTGCAACGAAAGTTCACCAGACTGATTCCTAGGATGAGGGGATTGTCCTATGAGGAGAGATTGAGTGGACTACGCCTATATTCCCTAGAGTTTAGAAGAATGAGAGGTGATCTCATTGAAACATATAAAGTTCTTAAGGGGCTCGACAGGGTAGATGCTGGGTGGTTATTTACCCTGGCTGGGGAGTCTAGAACTAGGGGTCACAGTCTCAGAATAAGGGGTCGGCCATTTAGGACTGAGATGAGGAGAAATGTCATCACTCAAAGGGTTGTGAATCTTTGGAATTCTCTACCCTGGAGAACTGTGGAGGCTCAGTCGTTGAGTATATTCAAGACAGAGATCGATAGATTTTTGGATACTAAGGCAATCAAGGGATATGGGGATAGTTCAGGAAGGTGGAGTTGAGGTAGAAGATCAGCCCTGATCTTATTGAATGGCGGAGCAGGCTCGAGGGGCCAAATGGCCGACTGCTGCTCCTAATTCTTATGTTCTTATGTTTTTGCAACTGTAAGCGTTGTTTCTTCTTACCAAGGTCAGTCTTGCTGACACATCCTACCTACTCCCATGATCCTTTCAGGACATGTCAATGGCCTAATTTCCCAGCATTCTGATTGTGCTCAAGTTAACAGTTCTGTGTTCTTTTACTAAGCAAGCGAGGGTTTCAGGTCCATTCTATTAATCTTCTTTAAAAACAAATATTAAAAGCCCATATTGAAAAGTGCGAAATCCTTCAAGACTCTACCATCCTTCCACCCCCAGTTTAGTATCAATTGGAAATTTAACCAAGTTGCATTTCATTTCTGAATCCAAATCATTTATGTAGATCAGAAACAGTAGGGGGCCCACCATCAATCTCAGGGCCACTCCACACACTACCTTGCAGAATGCTAGGCAGGGCAAGGATTTGAATCCCCTCCAACAGCGGGCCAGATATGCTGGGGAATGGGGTGGAGCACTGGTACAACTTGCTCAATTATAGGGCTGCATCAACTTTCATAGAATTACATGAACATCATAGAATTTACAGCACAGAAATAAAGCTATTCAGACCAACTGCTCTATGCCGTTTTTTATGCTCCATGCAAGCCTCTTCCCATTCTATTTACTTCATCTCACCCTATCAACATACCCTTCTAATCCTTTCTTCCTCATGTACTTATTTAGCTTCCCCTTTTATGGAGAAAAGAGCCCCAGCCAGTTCAATCTTTCCTGATAGTTGTTCTCTCTCAATTCTGGTATCATCCTTGTAAACCTATTTTGCACTTTCTCCAGTGCTTCTATGCTATTTGCCTCAACCACTCCATGTGATAGAGTGTTCCACATTCTTACCACTCTCTGAGTAAAGAAGTTTCTCCTGAAATCATTATTGGATTTATTAGTGACTATCTTATATTTATGGCCCCCAGTTTTGGACTCCCCACAAGTGGAAACATCTTCTCTACGTCTACCCTATTGAACCCCTTCATAATTTGAAAGACTTCTATCAGGTCACCTTCGGTTTTCTCTTTTCTAGAGGAAAGAGCCCCAGCCAGTTCAGTCTTTCCTGATAGTTGTACCCTCGCAGTTCTGGTATAATCCTTGTAAATCTTTGTAACACTTTCGCTAGTGCTTCTATATCCTTTTTGTAATATGTAGACCAGAACTGCACACAGTACTCTAAGCGTGGTCTAATCAAGGTTCTATATAAGTTTAACATAACTTCTCTGCTTTTGAATTCTATTCCTTTAGAACCTCAGTGCTTTGGTTTCACTTTCTATGGATCTTTTAACCTGCATTGCTATATTTAATGGTTTATGTATCTGTACCCCAAGATCCCTTCATGCCTTTACCCCATTTAGACTCGTATTTTCCTTGGAGTAGGTTACCTCCTTATTCCTCCTACCAAAATGCACCAACTACCACTTTAAAAGAGTGGGAAGGCTATGGTAAGAGGAAATGCAATAGCATCTACAGGAGGAGGGAAAAAGTGTGCATTGAAAGCTACTACGGCTGTTTTTAAAGTTTTGACAAAAAAATTGAAGAGAGGAGTGATGCAACTGTTGCAATAGCTATGAAAAAGCCATCAAAGGCAGTAATGGGGATCATGTGGAAGGGGTGGCTTTGGTTGTGAGTGGCACCTCCATAACTCCAAGGACCCCTTTACAATGTTGGAAGAAGTTTAATGACCTTCCAAGGTCAGCAAAAGTAAGTGAGTTTTCAGTTGAAGTTATACTGAAGCATAGAAAAGCAAATAGGTATTTTCTGCCCCAATATTCAAGCTGTGTCATTTGGGGTATCACATGGCACTTTGTTCCATACCCAAGAAACAATGTAACCAAGCATCATCTTGTCTCACATCATGTAATGCGTTCTAGCACTTGAAGTCTCACATCCTATGTCCTTGATCCCTCTCACTTCCTACCATATCCGAAACAAAACGGGGGATCTGGAGGCAATAATTCATAGTGAGGAGCCAGATTTAGTAGAGATAACTGAAACATGATTTCATAAAGAACAGGACTGGCTGTTAAATAATGCACGGTATAACGTATTTAGAAAGGATAGGGAAGAAAGAACAGTGGGTGGGGTTGCTGTACTAATTAGAGATAACATAATGGCAGTAGAAAAAAGGGACATAACTAGCATTAGGATAGAAACAGAATCCATATGGATTGAGATAAAGGATAAGAAGGGACTGAGCGTGCTAATTGTGGTATTCTGCATACCACCTAATAGTGGAAGGGAAGTGGAGGAAGAAATATGTAATCAAATCTATGAAATTAGTAAAAGGCATGGAATAATAATCATGGGAGATTTCAACAACCCCCAAATAAACTGACAAGAAGAGGTAGGGAAAGGGGAAAAGAGCATAGTGTTTGTACAGAGTGTTCAGGACTCCTTTCTTACCCAGTACGTAAGAAGCCAACAAGAGAGCTGCTGGATCTAATAATGGGAAATGAGCCAGAGCAGATAAGAGAAGTAAACGTAGGGGAACATCTAGGCAATAGCAAACACAACATAATAAGTTTTAAAATAAAGATTGAGAAAGACATAAGTAAGACAAAGACCAAAGTAATAGATTGGAAAAAAGTTAATTTTACAGGGATGAGAATGGAACTAGGGAAGGTAAACTGGAAAAAAAATTGACAGACAAAGAAATGGAACAGTAGTGGTAAATATTTAAAAATAGAGTTCAGGAGAAATGTGTTCTGCTAAAAAACAAGAACAAACTAACCAATAATGGAACACCATGAATGAATAAAGAGAAAAGGGTAATATTGAAACTAAAGAAAAAGGCATACAGTAAGTACATAGACAATAAAGGAGAGGATGACAAAAGGGAATATGAAAAGGTTAGGAAAGAAGTAAAAAAAAATTAGGAAAGCAAAGAGGAACTACAAAATTAATTTATCAAGGATTATAAAAAGAAATAGTAAAGTATTCTACAGATACATGAAGACTGAACAGGCTGGGGCTCTTTTTTCTATAAAAAAGACTGAGGGGTGACCTGATAAAGGTAGAGAAGATATTTCCACTTGTGGGGGAGTCTAAAACTAGAGGCCATAAATATAAGATAGTCACTAATAAATTCAATAGGGAATTCAGGAGAAACTTCTTTACCCAGCGAGTGGTGAGAATGAGGAACTTGCTACCACAGGGAGTAGTTGAGGTGAATAGCATTGATGCATTTAAAGTGAAGCTAGATAAACACATGAGGGAGAAAGAAATACAAGGTTATACTGATAAGGCTAGATGAAGAAGCGTGGAGGAGGCTCGTGTGAAACATAAACGCCGGCATGGACCAGTTGGGTCGAATGGCCTGTTTCTGTGCTGTAAAATCTATGTAATTCTATGTAATGACCATCTCTTCTATGCTGCAACAAATACAAAAAGAAAATACTGCAGATGCTGGAAATCTGAAATAAAAACAGAAAATGCTGGAGATACTCAGCAGGTCAGGCAGCATCTGTGGAGAGAGAAACAGAGTTAAAGTTTCAGGTCGATGACCTTTCATCAGAAACTCTGTTTCTCTCTCTCTTCACAGATGCTGCCTGACCTGCTGAGTATCTCCAGCATTTTCTGTTTTTATCTCTTCTTTGCTTCCTGTTTGTGCGGTAGGATTGAAGGCTGCTGAGCCAATTAACACAATATACAGGAGAAGACACTACATAATCCCAGGGAACACCAGGGCACTGGGTGAAGAACTGTAGACTTCCGCACCGCATTCTAAGTTAAAGAAATAACTTGCATTTAATGACCTTTCATGACCCTAGGATGTTCCAAAGCGCTTTACAGCCAATGAAGTACTTTTGAAGTGTAGTCACTGTTGTAATGTAGAGAAACGAGGCAGCCAATTTTTGCATAGCAAGGAGATAATCTATTTTAGTGATGTTAGTTGAGGGATAAATATTGGCCAGGACACAGGGAGAATCGTGTCAAGTACAGTAGTGTGATGGGATCATTGACCCGAGAGGGCAGATGGTTTAACGACTCATCTGAAAGATGGCATTTTTGACAGTGCAGCACTCCCTCAGTATTGCTTTGAAGTATCACAGCTTACGTGCTCATGTCTCTGGAGTAGGACTTGAGCCCACGACCTTCTAACATAGCTGATAGTGCTACCACTGAGCCACGGCTGACACCTAAGTTAGCATATAAAGGAGGGGCTGCCAACCATTTGAATCAACTCTGGCTTGACAGTTGGGGGTAGATATGTGGGAGTCGGTGGGTTCGTGAGCACTTACACCTTTTTAATATAATGTTTCCATTTTTGTCCCCCAATCTCTCCACCAGCTACCAGATTCTTCATAAGAAATCCACAAAGTCAGATTCATCAAGCAGCATCAGAGACCATCCCGGCAGTACCCATCCAGCAGGACGTGCCAACCCAGATACATCGGACCAAGATCCATCGCACGAGCTCTGTCTCAGGAGGCTGCCCTTCAGGCCTGAAGCTCTGGAGGAGTCCTGTTCGTTGCTGCAGCCAGATCTGCAACCACGTTCCGCAGCACGATAGCTTTCAACTTTTTGTACAACAGGCTCGATCCAGGTCAGATCAGCCACGTCCCGTACAAGGCAAGTCACCAATGCCCTCTTCGCCAAGTCAGCTTATGCCCCTCAACAGGGGGCCAAGACGTTTTTACAGAGATTCCCATGAAATATAAAACTTAAGAAAGCATTAACCTGATTTGCATCTTTGTTTCTTTCTCAAATATACCTGCAATAGTATGAGTGTTACTAAAAGGCTCTGCTTCAATAAACATCTTTAAAATGCAGGACTTTTATTCAGAATCCCCTTCAAAATTCAGTAGTTTACAGTCCTTCCAGAACCCTGTGAATATAATAACATGTTTTTTTCAGCGGAGTTGTCTTCAGTCCTCAATAATGTCCATCAAGCACAGGAGTAGAGCAGGGACCTGTTTTGCAGACAGCAAGTCCTAACACATTCTGTGAACTGTAGTCACAGATGCATTGTTGCGGCTGAATGGGGCCCCTTTCTCCTTAATTGGCCATTTCCTCTTAAAACTGACAAACTATTTGACCACAATGGGACCTCCACTTAGAATGAGCCAGGTGCTATGGAAGTGGACAAAACCACATTAACAAGAAGAAAAAAGAGATAGCGAGAAGTGGACAAACTATTTGACCACAATGGGGACCTCCACTTAGAATGAGCCAGGTGCCAAGGAAGTGGACAATTAGTGGTTTTCAATAATGGTAGAGGGAGTAAACTTCTAAGGGAAAAAAACAAGGCTAAACCAATTGCAAGCAAACCGTAAATCACATAGAGAAGATTGGGCGAATTTAATAATGAGGTTGCATTACAGGATATGATAGGACATAGCTGTGGGATATAAACCAAATGCCTGAGGCAGACTGAGCCGATGACCTTTAGGGGCTGATAACCTGTAGTTGCGGATGGCCCCGGGCTGATGATCCGTAGCTGCCTGCTTGGCAACAATAGATTGATATATTTTTGGCTATGTTGCTGCTGTACGTAAACTATCTTCCTTGCTGCAATGCTCCATCTCACCCTCAATAAGCTCCCCGCTGGAGTGGAGCTAATTTACAGAACAAATGGGAAACTGTTCAACCTCCATCGCCTCCAGCCCAGATCCAAGGTCATCCCATCCTCTGTCATCGAATTACAGTATGCAGACGACACTTGCGTCTGCGCTCACTCGGAGGTCGAACTCCAAACCATCGTCAACACCTTCACCGAAGCGTACGAGAGCATGGGCCTTACACTAAACATCCGTAAGACAAAGGTCCTGTACCAACCTGCCCCCGCCACACAGTACTGCCCCCCCGATTATCAAAATCCACGACAAGGCCTTGGACAACGTAGACCACTTTCCATACCTCTGGAGCCTACTGTCAACAAGTGCTGATTGATAGATCTGTCGACGACACCTTCCATCACTTTGCTGATGATTGACAGTAGACTGATGGGGCGGTAATTGACCGGATTGGATTTGTCCTGCTTTTTGTGGACAGGACATACCTGGGCAGTTTTCCACATTGTCGGATAGATGCCAGTGTTATAGCTGTACTAGAACAGCCTGGCTAGTGGCGCAGCTAGTTCTGGAGCACAAGTCTTCAGCACGACAGCCGCAATGTTGTCGGGGTCCATAGCCTTTGCTGTATCCAGTGCACTCAGCCATTTCTTGATATCACGTGGAGTGAATTGAATTGGCTGAAAACTGGCATCTGTGGTGGTGGGGACCTCAGGAGGAGGCCGATATGGATCATCCACTCGGCACTGGCTGAAGATGGTTGCAAACGCTTCAGCTTTATCTTTTGCACTCATGTGCTGGACTCCACCATCATTGAGAATAGGGATATTCATGGAGCCTCCTCCTCCCGTTAGTTGTTTAATGGTCCACCACCATTCACGACTGAATGTGGCAGCACTGCAGAGCTTTGATCTGATCCGTTGATTGTGGGATCGCTTAGCTCTGTCTATAGCATGCTTCCCTCCTTCAGCCTATTCACCTGTCTACCTTTCTCTCCCCCTTTAAGATGCTCCTTAAAACCTACTTCTTTGATCAAGTTTTTGGTCACCTGTCCTAATATCTCCTTATGTGGCTGTCTGATAACGCTCCTGTGAAGCGCATTGAGACGTTGCACTATGTTAAAGGCGCTATATAAATGTAAGTTGTTGTTGACTAATCTATTTACTGGTGTGGTTAACCGTACTTGAGCCTAAGGCACAACACCCTTCTCCCTGGCGAGTGAACCGCAGTTTGGTTTGCCAGAGATAGCGGTCAGTCGGAAGGTACTTGAGGTAGAGGTTCTTAGGTTCTGACCCTATCCATCGTGCTAGCATACTGAGAGTTAAATCTGCTACTTTGCCAGATCTCTTATTCTGAGAAGCCACATGAACTTAGACATCAGGCCTCTGATGGAAAATATTGTTAAACATATTTTAAACACACAAAACTGTACTTTTTTTTACGTAGCGAGTTATTATGATCTAGAATGCACTGCCTGAAAGGGTGATGGAAGCAGATTCAATAGTAACTTTCAAAAGGGAATTGGATATATACTTGGAAAGGAAAGATTTGCAGGGCTATGGGGAGAGAGCAGAGGATTTGGACGAATCGGATAGCTCCTTCAAAGACCCGACTCAGGCACAAAGGGCCGAATGAGCTCCTTCTGTGCTGTATCATTCTATGATATTGGTAAATTTAATAAAGATTTCTTGTAAATCTTGTAATTTTAAATGTCTTTATTATGTTACAACTTTATTTTCAGTACTGTTTCCCAGTTGAGTGAAAGCCCGAGCTGGTGGCTGAAAGGATTTTCAAAATGTATTTGGTTTGCGTTCTCCATTTTTATTGGTAGATTTTGCTCATTGGTGACTGGTTGTTTTCCTACCTCCTCGGTAGTTTGCCATTGGAACTTTGTGTGCTTTGCCTGCTTCTGATTGGTATGCCCAAGTGTAATAGATAACGAATTTATATATGAAAAATTGATCTACCATTCATGATTCATCAGTTAAACTCTTTCCCTCTCCTACAGCACTCTGAGATTCCAGTGTACTAGGGGAACATTCGCTGAAGTCTAGTAAATTAAAATGAGAATAAATAAACATTTTCTGCTACAGAAAACAACCAGTTACCACAGTGCCTCTAGGTGCTGACTGTTTGCTCACACACTGATATGCTCTGGGGTATCGCTTACCACAGTTGGAGCAAAACGTTAATAGCTGCTAATAGCTGTTCTGGTTCAACAAAATGCTGGCTGGTAATTTCCCTCAGTTACAAAATGTTCCAGTTAATTATAGCTATGGGCTCCAATAGTTCAGGTAAACAACACCCTATAGCACTGAGTTCATTCCAGCATATGTATTGTAATGAAAGCGCACTGAATGAAAGCCTGTACCAAAAGGTTCGATGGACCTTGTTTTCAATGGCTCAGCAGAACCCCACTGACAGCTTTGTGACCTGCGTGCATCACCGATAACCTTCCCATCATCTCCAACCTGTGATATATGAGCTGGGACCCTGAAAAATAATCCTTTAAAGAGCCTTATCTGGAAGCCTTTGAAGGCCCACAGGATAAAGCCTACAGCAAACAGCTGTGGTTTAAAACATCTGCCCTTGTATGTAGGTGCACTTTGACCTGTTATTTACAGTGTGATCCTAAAACATGTGCAGATCCAATCCTAATCCTTGAGTACAATGCGAAAGAGAGTAATTGTGCCGAATAAACTAAAAAAAAGGGTTAGCCGCCCGATTATTGTACTGACATCAGCAGCAGATATGCGCTCTGTACAAGTCATTGTTTTCAGTGAAAACCATGGGGGATATATTACGAATGTTGCCAATGTCTACAGCAACTTACTGCCAGTCAATGCCAGTCCAGAAGGCATTAATACCAATTTGCACATTCTAATGTAACAACTGTGGTAAATGTTTATATGGGTGACTAAAAATGCCAGTTGTGCCAATTATTCAGACTGTGGATCATGAGGTCTCACAGCACATTCTGGTTTTTAAATGATGAAATCCACCAGAGCTGTGAAGGTGCTTTCATGTTTGACATATATAGTTTGGATTGTAGGACAGTGATGTCTGTGTACTGGGTCCTCAAGTTTACATTGCTAAAACTGGCTGCCTTATCCTAATATGGGCAACACGGTGGCATAGTGGTTAGCACTGTTACCTCACAGCGCCAGGGACCCGGGTTCGAATCTGGCCTCGGGTGACTGTCTGTGTGGAGTTTGTACATTCTCCCCGTGTCTGCGTGGGTTTCCTCCGGGTGCTCCGGTTTCCTCCCACAGTCCAAAAAAAGATGTGCGGGTTAGGTTGATTTGGCTATGATATATTGACCCTTAGTGTTAGGGGGATTAAATACGTGGGGTTACGGGGATAGGGTGGGATATGTGTCGGTGCAGGCTCGATGGGCCGAAATGGCCTCTATCTGCACTGTGGGGATTCTGTGATAATGGCAGAGTCATACACCCATGAATATAAAAGAAAAAAGAAAGAACTTGCGCCTTTATAACCTCAGGACATCCCAAAAGCGTTTTATAGCTAATTAGGTACTTTTTGAAGTGTTGAAATGCAGCAAGCGCGGCAGCCAATTTGCGCATAGCAAGGTCCCACAAACAGCAATGTGATAATGAGCAGATAATCTGTTTTAGTGATGTTGGCTCAGGGATAAATATTGGCCAGGACACCAGGGAGAATTCCCCTGCTCTTCCTCAAAATAGTTCTGTGGGATCTTCTACTTCGACCTGAGAGGGCAGACGAGCCTCGGTTTCAAGTCTCATCCAAAAGACGGCACCTCTGACAGTGCAATGTTCCCCCGGTACTGCACAGGAGTGCCAGTCCAGATTTTATGCTCAAGTCTCTGGAATGGGGCTCAAACCCATGACTTTCTGACTCAGGGGTAAGAGTGCTACCACTGAGCCACAGCTGACTGTCCTCCAGAACCAAATATAAAAGAAACTAGAAAACTTCATTCACTTTGCTTCCAATTTCCACCCTTCCCTCACCTTCACATGGACTCAACATAGAGTTCAACAATTTCAGACTATAACCTCTGCCCCTATCTTTTTTTCCTCCATTTATTTATTTATTTCTCTCTCTCACATGGCAGCTGTCGTTCATTCTGCCAGAGCCATTTACACTACATCTAGAGCCATCTTTTGTTTCTTAACTTGTCCCATTACCATCTCCTTTTGCCTTGCACCATCATCCCTTTTGTCTTTTAATCTCTCCTGCCTTCCATCCTATCACAAACCTTCCCTTTGTTCTTTCCTCCCTTCCCCCTCTCCCTGCCCCGCACTTGCTTAAAAACCTGTTCCATCTCCAGCTTTTTCGAGTTCTGACGAAGGGTCATTGACCTGAAACATTAACTCTGTTTCTCTCTCCACGATGCTGCCTGACCTGCTGAGTGTTTCCAGCATTTTCAGTTGTTGTACTATATCTTAGAGATGCACGGCGAGAGAAACCAGGGAAATGTGGATATTGGATTTATTAAGGTTGGTAAAACTTGTAAGAAAGGTAAGAAGCCCTGCAAACTAACAGACACAGGCACTGACCATAAATGATGAAGAAAACAGAGGCCGGGGAATTCCTTGGAGCTGGTGTTACTTTGCAGAAATTCCATTAACGTATGTCAAAAATAATTGAATCTGACCTTCCGAAATCCGAGCTAGTTCCTTGCTGGGCACGGCTGGTGGGGGAACTCATTGTAGTTTCCCGCTCAGGCCTACCCGTATAAAATTGTAGTCGGGTCCTGATGACGTCATGAGGTCTCAGCGTGCACATGTTAAAATGGACCCTACTGGCTTTGGGTGGGTGTCCATGTGGCCTGCGGTGAAAATCCCAGCAGGTCAGCTCCCAGCGACTTCGACTAACCTGGGGGAATTTTAACTGGTTTCCACTAGGCGGGTAGGGTTGAAATCACCCCTTTGAGTGTGAGGAGGAGAGAGAGGCTAGGGGGAGAATCTGGAGGAAACATTACAGTCTGCATTGCTCAGTTCTAATTGTCTCTCGAAAGAGTTTTGCGTTGGAGATTGCTTTTTCTATTTGCATTTACATTGCTACAGGACAATCACCTTTAAATCCTCTCCACTGCATGTTTATTACTAACAGGCTCTTATACTTGGACAGAAGTGCTCGGATGCCTAAAATTATTTCTTCTCCAGTCTGGATGCTATTAAACATCTATATAACCCTTGAACCTGACATTGTGCTCAACAAAGAATGTCGCACTGCCAAGAGTTGCTTTGTGAGAACATGCAATAGTTTTCTCTAAATCTTCATTCATCGTTGTGTTTTTTTTTTCATTTATTTTTCCCTTAAGCCTCATAAATCTGTGAATATTTCCCCTTTGGAATCCAACAGGATATGAGGCTGTCTCCAGAGCTCCCCTGTCTTTGAGGCCTCTTTGGGAATCATATATTTGGAAAGGAGAGATTATACTGGATAGGCCTTGTGACCAGTGTTAGCCGTGGCTTCGTTGGTAGCACTCTCACCTCTGAGTCAGAAGGTTGTGGGTTCAAAAATCTAGGCTGTCACTCCAGTACTGTAATGAGGGAGCGCTGTACTGTCGGAGGTGCCGTCTTTCAGATGAGACTATAAACTGAGGCCCCGTCTACTCTCTCAGGTGGCCGTAAAAGATCCCAAGGCATTATTTTGAAGAAGAGCAGGTGTCCTGGCCAATATATATCCCTCAATCAACATCACTAAAACAGATTATATGGTCATTATTACATTAATATTTGTGGGAGCTCGCTTGTGGGAAATTGGCTGCCACCTTTCCTACATTACAACAGTGACTACACTTCAAAAGCACTTCATTGGCTGTAAAGCGCTTTGGGATGACCTGAGACACTATATAAATGCAAGTCTTTCTTTTTTCTTTTATGATAAGACAATAGATTTTTGGGAAGAAGCAACAGGGAACAAATACTCCAACATGGATAATGCTGCTAGATGTAACATCAGTCTGACAAATTAAATGGTAACTAATGAAACTCACACGACTCCCACATGATTTATGAAGTGAGCATGAGGACATTTGGGGAACAGTGATCATAATATCATCAGGTTTAGAATAGTAATGGAAACGGACCAGGTACAATCAAGCGTAAAAATACGTAACTGAAAGAGAGATAACCTCACAATGAGTTGAAAAGGGATCTGGCCCAGGTGGATTGGAATCAAAAATGGTTGGGCTAAACAGTAATTGAACAATGGGAGGCCTTCAAAGAGGAGATGATCCAGATACAGAGTAGATACATTCCTATGAGGGGGAAAGGAAGGGCGTCCAAAGCTAGAGCACCCTGGATGACAAAAGATATAGGGGGAGAAATTCGGTATCACCCATTTTGGGGCGCTAATATCGGCCGGGCGCAAAGTTTAGCGCTCGGCGCTAATTATCGCCTCCGATTGCAAAATTCGCCTCTATCGCCCCTGGAGGTGATTTGAGCGCTAAATCAGGTGCTACACACCTCTCTTAAGGCGCTAACGTCGGGGAGCGAGGCGCTACCTCAGAACGCTACCGAAGCTCAGGCGATGACAGACTGGCGCCTTCCAGTTCTTAAAGGGGAGGGGCCATCTTTCTGGCCAGCCACTCCCTGCTCATTGCAGCCTTGAATCTCGGCCTGGAGAGACCTCTAAAGCAATTGTGTTGGATGCACTAATGGATAGGTCCAGGGAAAGAGCTCGGCACTTAGGAACCTCAAAAGTGGTGCTGAGGGCCAAAACTCCTTAGGACAGTGTTAAATCTTTCCAGACGTCTCTCTCCCTCTCAACCTGCGTGTACCAAAAATTTTGCCGACAAGAAAAGGCAGGAAGCGGCCGCCTTTAAATAGTGCTCCCCAGCCCCTTCCCGACTGCAAAACGTTCCCCTCTACCTGTCGTTGCTAGTGGCAGGCGGAAAGGCAGTGGGCGTGACTCACTATCCGGTCTGGGGCGCTACCGGGGCATTGCACGCTCGACTGACGTCACGATCTGCGGGCGCAGGGGATCGTGGCGGTAGTGTTTAGCACCGCCGCAAAATGTTTGGTCAATTTCACGAGTGGCGTTAAAAATCGCCGCGCTCGGGCACTAACTTCCTAGCACCCCTTTAGCGCCCCCAGGAGGCGCTAATGGGAGGCGCTAAGCAACCGAATTTTTCCCCCACAGAGATTAAAATGAGACAATTGTAAGGTTAATAATACAGTAGATAGCCAAGCTGAATATAGAAAGTACAGAGAAGATTTAAAAAAGCAAATAAGAGAGGCAAAGATAGAGTATGAGAATAGATTCAGAGCTAACATAAAAGGGGATCCCAAAAGTCTTTTATAAATGTATAAATAGTAAAAGGGTAGTGACAGGAGAGGTGGGGCCGATTAGAGACCAAAAAGAAAATCTTCTTGTGGAGGCTGAGGTACTAAGTGAGTACTTTGCATCTGTCTTTACTAGAGAAGAGGATGCTGCAATATAGCAGTAAAGAAGGAGGCACTAGTGATATTGGATAGGATAAAAATAGATAAAGAGGATGTACTCAAAGTAGAAAAGTAATCCGGTCCAGATGGGATGCATCCTAGGTTACTGAGGGAAGTAAAGGCGGAAGCTGCGGATGTTCTGGCCACAAACTTCAAATCCTCCTTGGATATTGGGGTGGTGCCAGAGGACTGGAGGATTGCAAATGTTACACCCCTGTTTAAAAAAAGGGAGAGGGATAAACCCGGCAAGTATAGAACAGTCAGCCTAACATCGGTGGTGAGGGAACATTTTAGAGACAATAATCCGGGACAAAATTAATTGGCTTTTGGAAAAGTATGGACTAATAAATGAAAGTCAGCATGGATTTGTTAAAGAGAAATCGTATTTGACGAACTTGATTGGTTCTTTGATGAAGTAACGGAAAGGGTTGATGAGGGTAGCACGGTTGATGTCGTTTATATGGACTTTTAAAAGGCATTTGACAAAGTACCACATAATAGACTTGTGAGCAAAATTAAAGGCCATGGAATTAAAGGGGCAGTGGCAGCATGGATAAGCAGAGAGTAGTGGTGAATGGTTGTTTTTCAGACTGGAGGGAAGTCTACAGTGGTGTTCCCCAGGGGTCGGTATTAGGAAAATTGCTCTTTTTGATATATATAAATGAGCTGGACTTGGGTATACAGCGCATAATTTCAAAGTTTGCAGATGATACGAAACTCGGAAATGAAGTAAACAGTGAGAAGGATAGTAACAGACTTCAGGAGGACGAGACTAGGTAAACAAGCACACAAGACAATCACTTAGGTGATTTGTTGTTATTCATGACCGATATAACCATTTGTCAAATCAAAGAGTGGGGCATTTTGGAGTAGTGAAGTAAACTGTTTTTATTTGGATTGCTGTTGGTCTTCATAATCTTAGTGATGTTACAGGAACACCCATGAAGTTGTATTGTTTGAAGGCATTGAGGTGGTGGGTGTAAGGACTGGGTCAGATGGAAGGAGCGACTGTTGGTGCTCTGGGATGATTCAGAAGGATCTCTCCTCAGTAATTTGCTGCCTTACCACTCAGGCAGCTCACAGCAGTACTGGGCAGTGCTCTTCCTTTGCATTCTCCAGCTCCTCGTCCCCTTTTGTCATCTTCCTCCTCCACTTCTTTCTCTTCTGGTACTCCAAGGCAACTCCCCTTCGGATGACGAAATTGTGGAACAAGCAGCAAACAATGAATCTGGGCACTCGCTCTGGGCTGTACGGAAGGACTCCTCCCAAGCTATCCAGACAGCAGAATCTTTGTTTCAATTGTTTGCTCTGTGAGAGCCTCTGGTTGTTGCGTGGCACTGATCACCTTGACGCTCTGTGCCAGTGCCCGAGTTCCTGACAGGAATCATGAGACAGTCGTGTTGAGAAGTTGTCCCCCGAGAAGCCAGCCTATCACCTGCTGGTCTGGATGGAACAGAGATGCTAGTGAGGACTGGGACTGTATTAAAGCCTCAAGGCTACTGCCAGGAAGCTGGGCACAGACTCGCTGCCTGTGGTCACAAACAAGCTGTAAGTTGAGGGAATGGAAGCCTTTCCCGTTGATAAACCAAGCTGGTTCCTGATGGGGAGCTCGCGGGGCCATGTGTGTGCAGCCTATGACGCCCTGCACCTGGGGAAATCCAGCAATGTGGCAAAATCCCAGTGCTCCTTCCTCCTGCTCATCAGCATCCATGGGGAAGCTAAGGAATTGTTGGCGCCTCGCAAACAGTCACCTGTCTGATCGGCGTATGGGCAGTAAACTGACTGATGTTACTAATGTCACTTGCGGCAGTTTGGAAAGAGCCAGAGGTGTAAAAGTTTACAGCCACGGTGACATTGCATGCCCTGCTGCTGGGCTCCAATTCTCACTGCGACAGGTTACATAGGTGGTGACTATCTCCCTGTTGAAGACCAGCCTTATGCACTGCCCCTCTGTGAGGTTCAGGTACAATGTTCTGTTTCTGAAGACCTCCTGAACACTTCCCGCTTGGCCCTCCTCGCACAGCCTCTGCAGCTCCTTTGCTGCCTTCCTTGCTGTTGCTCTTCCTCCTGATTGAACAGCCCAGCAGACTCCCCGAGTTCACCAATTCTGAAGAAGCAAATCCAGAGGAAGATTTCAGGACCTCCGAAAACTTGGGGGGCGATTTTGTGAGTGGGGGCGCGTTGGAGGCAGGACTGCTGCTTGTCGGGTCGATGTCCCGCCTCCATCGATTTGAGGCCAATCCACGCTATTTTCCCTTGATTGACCTTGTTAAGCCCACCCAGCGGGCTTAGCAGGCCAATTAAGGGAAAGCCGGATGCAGAGCACGTCAACATATGATGTGTCATCTGTCAAAATTCTTTGACAGATGAATTGTCATCGTTTGACAGCTCTGTGAAGCTGTCAAACAGTGACAACCTCTGCAGTTTGATGAGGTCTTGCATACAAGACCTCATCAACCTTCTTTCTTTTACAGAATTGAGATGTTTATTGCATCTGAGAATGCAACGGCCATCTCTCATCTGCAACACGGAGGTGCGAGACTCTCCGCATACAAACTGACTGAAGTCTGCAGGAAGAAACAAAGGTAAGTACACTTTTAAAAACACTTTGCACTTACCTCATATACTCACCTCTACACTCTTGCACCCATCACTTACCTCCACAGCACACTTTTGCACCCCTCCGACCCCCGCAGACCCACTACTCGCCTCGGTGACCCTGGCGGATTTTGGAGCCTTCGGGAAGCCCGCACTTGTGAGGGCAAAAAGTGGATAATCCTATTTTCTACCTGTTAACAGGCAGTTAATAGGCTTTAATCCCTTCCCGCCTCCAAGGAGACAGGACCCGGCGCCTTTGGCACCCGCCCCCAAATTCTGCCATTTTCCCGGCAGTCCCACCTCCATACCCACCTCCCCAGGGCTGGAAAAATCGGCCCCTTACTCTCCAAAAGTATTTCACAACCAAACACTTGCCAAAATGGTCACATAATTGGCTCCAAAGCACCCTAAAAGCCTAAGGGGTAGAAATTAGGTCGCGCCCCATTTGGGGCGCAAATATCGTCCGGACGCAAATATTAGCGCCTGGCGCTAATTATCGGCACTGACAGGAAACTTCACTTTTACCGCCCCGGGAGGTGAGTGGAGCGCTAAAGTAGGCACTGCACACCTCTCTTAAGGCGCAAAGGCCAAGGAGTGAGGCGCTACTTCAGCGCACGAGCGCAGCGCAGCTGCTGCCAGTTAGCGAGGGAACACAGACACACTGGCGCCGGACACTTCTTAAAGCGGGGGGGGCCACTTGCTCCCCAGCCACACCCTACTCATTGCAGCCTTGAATCTCAGCCTGGAGAGACCTGTAATCCATTTTGCTGCCAAGCATGGAGAGGGTGAGAGAACGCGCTCATCGCTTCACCGAGCGGGCCTTGGATGCTCTGGTTGACGCAGTGGAGCGCAGACGATGTATGCTGTTCCCTGAGAGTGGCAGGAGGCCTTTGCCACGCGAGTTCAGAAGAGTGTGGAGGGAGGTGGCTCAGAGCGTCTCCTCCAGGAGCATGGTGCCCAGGACCCATGTTCAGTGCCGCAAAAAGTTCAACGACCTCACTCGGGTCGTCAGGGTGAGTGGCTTTTTCTCAATACCTCTCCATCCCTCCATCTCAACCTCACTCTATGGCCAGAGGGTCTTAAAACCCCAATGCACAACACTCATCCAACACCTATGGCCCTTTCATCAAACACACACACACATTCCACACTTTGCATACAGTAAGGGCTATTCACCTATGGGAGGCACATCAGGCAAGACCATGGCTGTATGTTGTAAGGGCTATTCACCTATGGGAGGCACATCAGGCAAGACCATGGCTGTATATTGTAAGGGCTATTCACCTATGGGAGGCACATCAGGCAAGACCATGGCTGTATATTGTAAGGGCTATTCACCTATGGGAGGCACATCAGGCAAGACCATGGCTGTATATTTACTCAGATGCTGTCCTTTTTCTTGCAGGCTAAGCTGGCTCATAATCGGAGACAGCAGCAACGGACGGGTGGAGGGCGGCTTCAGCTGCAACCCCTCAGCGATCTGGAGGAGCGCATCCACAGGATTGTGGCAAGCCGGGTGATCGGTCCCGTCGCCACTGGAGACGCCGACCCCGTTGTGGACAGCAATGGTAAGGTCATCACCTTTTTGTCCTCTGTCCTTCCACTTGTCCCTCACAATACCAGCCTTTGACACTTTCAATCCAACTTGCTAACTCGCTGCACTTATTCCTCCCTTACTGCCACCCTGTCCTCACGCTAAAGCCACTCTTGTACCTCCCTGCTTTCAGATGGTGATTCACCAGCTGAGGAGACGGGCCCTGAAGCTGCCACTGGGAGTGATGCTGCAGCTGAGGAGGAAGAGGAAGCCGGAGCATCAGTGCCACCCTCTCCCGAGGAAGCCCATGCCCACACTGGGAACACGCCTTCCCCGGAGGGGAGCAGGGGGGAAGGGGCTGATGATGGTGAAGCTCCAGGACCCAGCGGGCTGCAGCAACGCCATGGGGGGGGTAGGGAAGAACGGGGGCCTTCTCCCCAGAGGGAGAGTATGCCAGACACTCCTACTGCAATGGACGCAGAGAAGGAGCGGCTGATTGCAGAAATGAACACCCAGGCGGTGGGCATGCACACTGAGCTCATGGGTGCAGTGGGAAGGGTGCCCGATTGCATTGAGTCACTGGCAAGGAGTGTGGAGCACTTCGCTGTAGCACAGGCGGATGCCACACTAACGCTTAGTGCTGCAATTCAGTCACTGGCTGCCGTGATCCCACCTCTGACTGCTCTCATACAGACTCAGATGGAGGCCACGCGAGCACAGACTGCTGCCAACCTCGATGGTTCGTGCACATGTCCCCGGGGCTGTCACCGCGCCGCAGCAGGCCAGCAATCTGTTCTCCGGCAAATTGCTCCGGATGCTGAAGTGCTGCCCCGTGGGAGTGCCAGTGTGTCGGGCGAGCAGGGAGTTGCTGGCCTCTCTCACGATGACAGCATTCCTGCTGCCAACACTGTCACTTCTCCACTGCACTTGCCACCGCCTGTAGGACAGACTGCTGCCGCCCATGCAGAGTTGGTGCAGTCTGCAGCCGGGCCCTCCAGGCCCAGAAGTGGTCGAGGCCGTCCTTCAGGGGCATCTGCAGTGTCAGGGTCTGACGAGCAGCAGCCTTCCACCAGCCTTGCTGCAGCCACTGAGGTCCCATTACGGAGGAGCAGTAGGGTTAGAAGGGGGGAAGTGCGCAAGGGAAGGAGATCACCCTCGAAGGGCAAAAAGTAGGAGGTGTGCCAAAATGCTGGTCATTTTTTTATTAAAGGCCGAGGTTCATGGTCCAACTTTTGTTTAGTGTTTTGGACATTATCTCCAGGTTGTGAGAACCAGTTATGTTATTGACTGTTTTTTTGTGTTTATTTCTATGAGTTTGTCATGAGGAATTGACACACACACAGTTTGTAAAATAAATAAGTTTCTGTATTCAAAATATACATGGCTGGTGGTTGGAATTATTGGTGCCTTGGCCGGCTTAGGGGTTGCGTGCTGGGTTGATTAGTGTTTGTAGCACTGGCAGGGGCCCTAGAAGCGGCTTACTATTAGTCGTTGACGGACGGCCCTTGCAGTTTGACCATTGTGGGCCGCCCTCCTGCCTTGGTGCTGCTGATGATCATCGTCCTCGTCCTGTTCCTCCTCTTCCTCCTCCTCCTCTGGTGGTGCTCCAAGGCCTGGTGGCATTGGCTGGGTCCTGAGGATTGCCATGTTGTGCAACATGCAGCACACGACTACGAAGTTCGAAACTTGCTCAGGCGAGTACTGCAGGGCTCCTCCGGAATGGTCCAGACAGCGGAACCGTTGTTTCAGCACGCCGATTGTGCGCTCAATAATGTTCCTGGTTGCTTGATGGCTTTCATTGTACCGCAGCTCAGCAGGGGTGTTTGGCGTACGGAGCGGTGTCATCAGCCAGGTGCTCAATGCGTACCCCTTGTCCCCCAGAAGCCAACCAACTGGCTGATGCAGTGCCTCGAAAACTTCTGCCACAGTAGTCTGGCGCAGGATGAAAGCATCGTGGCAGCTGCCCGGATAGTGGGCATTGACAGCGAGTATCACCTGTCTGTGGTCACAGACCAACTGCACATTCAAGGAATGGAACCCCTTTCTGTTCCTGAATTCCTCTGCATTCTCTCGCGGAGCACGCAAAGCCACATGCGTGCAGTCAATGGCGCCCTGCACCATGGGGAAGCCCGCTACCCTCGCAAAGCCCATAGCACGGTCATGCTGCTTGTCTGGGGTCATAGGGAAGGAGATGAAGTCTCGTCTCCTTCTGAAGAGGGCATTGGTGACCTGCCGGATGCAGCGATGCACCGCAAACTGGGAGATATTGGCGAGGTCCCCAACAGCAGCTTGGAATGAGCCAGTGGCGTAGAAGTTCAAAGCCACTGTGACCTTCACTGCCACCGACAGAGACGTCCTGGACCTCAGCTGAGGCTGCAGATCTGGCTGCAGCAGGTGGCAGAGCTCAGTGACCACCTCCTTGCTGAATCGCAGCCTTCGCAAACACAGCTCCTCGGACATATGGATGTAGGAGAGCTGTTCACGATATACCCTGGGAGGGTAAGCTCTCCTGTACATGCGCCTGATGGCCCTCCTCCGTCTGGCCATCATTGCCACTCTCTGTCTGCGTCTCACTATCCTCCGATTCAGCTGGAGCAGGACGACGCCCCCAATCATTGCAGCCCCCATATTCTCTTTGCCAGAAAAGTAATGAGGTACAGCAACTAAAGTAGCAACAAAGTTAGGATGAACTAGGCAAAACTACCTCACAAAGCGTTGAGTCAATGTAGAAGTCTCTCTCTCTCTCTCTCCGAATCTCTCTCTCTCTCTCAGAACGAGTGGTGCATAAATGTCGACCACAGAAAAAGACAGGAAGAGGCCCCCTTTAAATAGCGCCCCCCCCAGCCCCACACCGATTGATAACGTTCCAGTCTTCCGGTCGTTGGAAGCGCCAGGCGGTAAGGCAGGGGGCGCCACTCAATTTCCGCTCCGGGGCGCCCCAAGGGCGTTGCACCATGGAATGACGTCACAATCTGCGCGCGCAGGTGGTCGCAGCGGTAAGTTTTAGCGCCGCCGCACAATCTCAAGTTAAGTTCTCGAGCGGCGCAAACAGCGCTGCGCCCGGGCGTTAGCGGCTTAACGCCCCATTAGCGCCCTCTTAAGGCGCTAACGGGAGGCGCAACCAAGTGAATTTTTACCAGAGGCTTATCTTAATGGAGGTGAGGATCCCTTTAAATAACGCTAGTGAAGGCTGCTTCCTGACAGTTTCCGCCATCATCTGCTGGGTGGGTTTAAGAAGTGGCGTCTCAGATATTGCCAGATAGCAATTTCTCAAGAGGATCCTGATTCAGGCGCAAGACCCGTATTAGAATTTTAAAAAACAGATTATTTGGTCATTATCACATTGCTGTTTCTGGAATCTTGCTGTGTGCAAATTGGCTGCTGCATTTCCTACATTACAACAGTGACTGCACTTCAAAAGTACTTCATTGGCTGTAAAGCGCTTTGGAATGTCCGGTGGTTGTGAAAGGCGCTATAGAAATGCAAGTCTTTCTTTCTTTCTTTGATGTTTGTGGGAGCTTGCTGTGCGCAAATTGGTTGCTGCGTTTCCTACATTACAACAGTGACTACACTTCAAAAGTACTTCATTGGCTGTAAAGTGCTTTGGGATGTCCTGAGGTCGTGAAAGGAGCTGTATAAATACAAGCTCTTTCTTTTTTTCTTTCTAATATATTTAAACGATGCCTCCGTTCGTTCAAGGCAGCCACCAGGGATGCCTAACGAGCGCCCCAAACAATATAACGTCGCGCACACTTCCGGCGCCATTCCGGCGTGGGGCGTGGGGCTTCAGATTCCACTTTGTGGTGCCCGTTTCAGACCCGCGGAACGCATACCAATTTCTGATCCAGTCTTTTTCTGCTGTTGACTGTGTTTAACAACAATTCACACTATTGTAAACATAAGGGATTGGAATAGACCAGGCTCCTTTGGCCTGCAGCCTCTGAGAAAATGTATTCCTAAAATATAACTGCCATCACAATGAAGGATCTAAATGCCAGCCGAAGGTACAGTTTTAACAGCTTTCCTTGGAATGAATGTGTGGCCGCTTCCAATACTGACGGCAACATCTTTATCACAGTGTGAACACCTTGCATGAAATGTGTGTGTGCCTTTGGAATGAAGGCCAAGTGCAAACACTGGCGGTGCTCTCCCTGCTGGATAGATTTGTAGTGGGAGAAGCGGTCTAATTGAAAATCAGATTAATCAGCGGGGTTCATCACAAAGCGATGTCGGCAAACATTTGCTTTTTGTCAACAGTTAGCGCACCCCCTCTGATAAGGGAGAAACGCACAGCCCCTGGCATTTGCTGCGTGATAAATGCTGTGCCTCCTTGAGGGATCAATGAGTGGTACAGCAGCTGTCTGCAGTATTTCGTCCTCGGCCCGGTCTGACTTTCAAACCTGAGAATTGGCTGTGGCCGCTGCTGCTAGCCCAGGCTTTTTGCCACCTTCTCTCAGTCACTGCTTCGTCTTTATCCAGGCAGAGAATCCCCGGCACAGACGCCCATGGGGGAAGCTCCTTTCAGCTGCTAGGTGCGTCTGTACCACCGTGACAAATGGCCCATTCATGCCACCGTTTCGTTCCAAACCGGCAGCGGTTCAGAATTGAAAGAAAGAAAGTCTTGCGTTTATATATCGCCTTGTACCACTTCAGGGCGTCCCAGGGTGCTTTACAGCCTATGAGGTGCATTTGAAGTGTAGTCACCGTTGTAATGTAGGAAAGGCGGCCGCCAATTTGTTTACAGCAAGGTCCCGCAAACAGCAATGAGATAATGACCAGATAATCTGGGGTTTTTTTTGATGTTGGTTGAGGGATAAATATTGGCCAGAACACCGTGGAGAGCTCCCCTGCTCTTCTTCGAAATAATGCTGCGGTAACTTTTACCTGAGAGGGCAGACGGTTTAACATCTCATGGGCCGATGTCATCTTCCTTGGGAATTGGCAAAAATAATAAATTGAATCTGGGTCAGCGTGTTGGTGCCAGTGGTGCACACAGCAGCATCACCTCACTGGCACTAACAGTCCACACTGCTCCTGATCTGCGTGACTACACAATGCTTAAGGCAGCACTGGATCTTTTTAACGCAGGCAAACAAGCTCACGGCAACGCAAACAGACCTGAGTGTGGAATATTCAGACAAAAGGAATAAAATCAAGATGGGAATGATAGGGAGAGAAGACACCATTAAGAAATCAGAGGAATTACATAGTAACGTAGTAACGGTTTCAGGCAGGAGGAGACCTTCGGCCCATCTTGCCCACCTATCCACAGTATTTTGTATCGGCTCCCGGTTAAGCAGCGCCTCGATTTCAAAATTCTCATCCTTGTTTTCAAAACCCTCCATGGCCTCGCCCCTCCCTATCTCTGTAACCTGCTCCAGCCCCACAACCCTCCGAGATCTCGGCGCTCCTCTAATTCTGCCCTCTTGAGCATCCCTGATTATAATCGCTCAATCTTTGGTGGCCGTGCCTTCTGTTGCCTAGGCCCTAAGCTCTGGAATTCCCTGCCTAAACCTCTCCGCCTCACTACCTCTCTTTCCTCCTTTAAGACGCTCCTTAAAACCTACCTCTTTGACCAAGCTTTTGGTCACCTGCCCTAATTTCTCCTTATGTGGCTCGGTGTCAAATTTTTTGTCTTAAAATACACCTGTGCAGCACCTTGGGACAGTTTACTACGTTAAAGGCGCTATATAAATACAAGTTGTTGTTGTTGTTGTATTCCCTTGGAGCATTTCTGTGAACTCTGAATCCCATTTCTTGACAAGAACCTGTCTAGTTCCTTCTTGAAAGTCTTGATCCACCACCTGTGCCAGTAATCTGTTCCACATACTTACCACACTTTTGGTAAACAAAATACTGAAGCATAACCACCCTTTAAATGGGGCAGTAGCATTTTTGTCATTATGTGACTGCTGCACAAGTTTACCAACCAGATGGTCCCACTGAGGAATGAGCACACCCGGTTCAATTCCAATGTTTCCTTTGGTTCATTAATAATAATACTTGCACTTGTTTCCTTATTACATCAAAAAACATGAAACGTGCATAACTTTGGACTAATGGAGCGGAACAATATTGGCAAAAAAACAGCAGCCATTCTATGCAAGCAATGTCTGACACAAACAGCACTAAGATGGTTGACAAGTTCATCTGTGCTTTTTTAAATGATATTAAACGATTGCATAAAATTTGGGAGTATCCAAAGCTGAACAAAAGTGGTGAGTTGCAGATGGGAATATTTTCTAGCCCCTGAAATTCCACGGGGATTCTCCTGGTCTCCAATTGAAACCAAGATTCTGCCGTTTTCAGAAGAGGTCACTGTCTCCCGCCAGAGTAGTGACGGGTAATCGGGACAACATGCGTGGAATTTCAGGGCCTCTACGTCCAAAAACCACCACAAATGCTGTCGGTTTGCATGTGTCTGTTTCAGTTCTGGGCCCGAGATTCAAATCCAGTCTAGACTGAAGGGATAAACGTTTCCTATTTTCTGCTGGCAGTAAGGTGAATTGAGTTTAGACCCTCTCAACCAAGTTACCAGTAGACAATGAAGCAGAGCAAAAACTGCACACGTTCAACACAATAGTCATTAAACTGATAGTGAGACTCGGAGAGAACGGCTAATGTGAGAAATGGAAATATCACACTGAATGAATCGAGAGCATTCTTACGAGGATGGGATTAGGTCATACTATTGGGGAAGAGTAAGCTTGCATCCAGTCACATTATAATTCACCTGGATACTGAGACCAGGCTATGATAAATTGACCCTTAGTGTTAGGGGGGGATTAAATATGTGGGGTTATGGGGATAGGATGGGATATGTTAGGGGGAATTAAATACGTGGGGTTACGGGGATAGGGTGGGATAGGTGCAGGCTCGATGTGGGGATTCTGTGTGAGAAAGCAGGGACAGGGTACTGGATTTGGATGATCAGCCATGATCGTATTGAATGGTGGAGCAGGCTCGACGGGCCGAATGGCCTACTCCTGCTCCTAGTTTCTATGTTTCTATGTTTCTAAAGTTGTAAAGTGTTTGATTCCCTGGTCTTCACGAAGAAAGAAAAATCTACACATGTGCAAAACTCCACACCTACAGAGCTGCGATCCCAAACACACTATTCTCTACACACACAAACTGCCATTACTGAATGTGTACAGGGATTTGATCACGTGTAGCTGCACTGTCTGAGATAGCGAGGCACGGGATAAGGAGCAAAAAAGAGTTGCAAGGATGATACCAGAACTGAGAGGTTATAGCTATCAGGAGAGACTTTTGTTGTTACTGTTTTTTAAGAATGCAATAGACAATAATGAACATCCAGGAGTGACTTCTAGGCAGTAATTCTAGGGGTTCGGAAGACATGATAAGCAATGAGAGCTGATTCATAAGTGCCATCTGAACCCTGAGATGTGCTGACTGCTCCTAAATCACCGTGCTTTACAATATACAGTGAAGCTGGGGGTGGGTATTTTCATTCAGACTTGTGCCATTTTTCTCATCGTCACCATTGGATGACATAGACAGCCCTGGCACTCTGTGTCGCTGATCCAGAAGGATGTCCTCACTAAAGGATTCACTACTGAGCTGCAATGACTACTAGTTTATTGAGAGATAGTGTGCAGTTGATAAGAAGCAAATAACATGCTCTACATTCAATGTACAGCATAAGTATTTAATGTATTAAAGTCAAACCATGTGATATCAGTAACAAATGCATTAACCCCATGATATGAAAGAAAGAACTTGCATTAAAAGCATCTTTCATGACCTTAGGACATCTCAAAGCACATCACAGCCAATGAAGTACTTTTGAAGTGTAGTCACAGTTGTAATGTAGGAAGCACAGCAAGCTCCCAGATACAACAATGAGACAAACGACCAATTAAACTGTTTTTTTTTAGTGAAATTGGTTGAGGGCTGAATGTTGGCCAAGACATTGGGTGAACTCCCCTGTTCTTGTTTGAATAGTGCCATGGAATCTTTCACCTGAGAGGGCAGATCGGACCTCGGTTTAACGTTTTATACAGAAGACAGTGCAACACTCAGTCAGCTGAGATTATGTGCTCTAGTTAGCGGGGCTTGAACCTACATCCTTCTGACTGAGAGTGCTACCACTGAGCTAAGGCTGACACCCAATGAAATGCTTCTGATCAATGTTTTAATGAAGGCATTAACACACACAATTAAAATTAGCAGCTTAAAATAGTAGATAAGGTACTTCATACAAACACATGTACGCATTCATTAGTAATACTGTACAGTGTTAGTTACATATTCATTACTGATACTGCAGAGTATAATTCATACATTCGTAACTCATTTTGCACAGTGTGATTTACATATTGAAATATATTATATATTGTAAATAGGTGAGTGGTCTTGGGGTGACAAAGGAACTGTGCCTATATTTGGTGCTATAAATGTAATGTTATGTGACTAATTGATTATAAGATCAATGGATGAAAAAAAATTGAAGTCACCTATAGATAGACGTCGATACATCTTTTGATTTCTTTATCTTGTTCCGAGGTTTTATACTCCTTCAGGAGTTTGCTCATCAGGGCATGATTGGGTTCTGGGTCAAATGACATGTTTATTTATTCATCATCAGCCTTCCATGGTTTGGCACATCCAGAACTAGACCAAGTCCATCTTCAGACTCTGGGCTTTCAACTCATTGTAAAGCCAGCCCTTGGAGTTGTTTTCCAATCAATCACAGCCTGATTTTGTTGAAAGTGGCTCTGACCATCAAAATGAATTTTAAAGTTTTTTTTTTGCAAAAAAGAAATTGTACATTTGATAGAAAAAAAGTAAAATTAAATTGAAGAGGTGAACTATTTGAGGTGTTTAAGATGATTAATGGAATTGGTAGGGTAAATAGAGGGAAACTATTTCTTCTGGTGGGGGAGTCCAGAACAAGAGGGCATAACCTATAAAATGAGAGCTCGGCCGTTCATGGGTGATGTCAGGGAGCATCTCTTCACACAAAGGGTAGTGTAAATCTGGAACTCCATCCCCCAAAAAGCTGTTGAGGCTGACGGGGGGGGGGGGGGGGGGGGCAATTGAAAATTTCAAAACTGAGATTGATTTTTGTTAGGCAACAAAGGTATTAAGGGTTACAGAACCAGGGTACATAAGAACATAAGAAATAGGAGCAGGAGTAGGCCATTTGGCACCGCGAGCCTTCAATAAGATCATGGCTGATCTGATCTTGGCCTCAACTCCACTTTCGTGCCCGCTCCCCATAACCCTTGACTCCCCTATAGTTCAAAAATCTGTCTATCTCCACCTTAAATATATTCAATGAACCAGCCTCCACAGCTGTCTGGGGAAGAGAATTCCAAAGATTCATGACCCTCTGAGAGAAGAAATTCCTCCTCATCTCCGTTTTAAATGGGTGCCCCCTTAGAAGAGCGTTGCCCGACCAAAAAACGGGTGCTATGCGGCTAAATTTCTTGCCATTGTACGGAAAGATAAACAGCAGAGAGGAAAAGAGGGACACAGACACAGGCTTGATATGCTAATGATTGTTTATTTTCATTTTAACAAGGATCAAGCCTTTTTTCTCTGATAAGTAAATACTCAGCAGTTTGCTGGGGCTCAATTTGTGCTCAATCTCAAGCTCACGCACCACATGCTGCTGTTGTGTTACTTGCTGTCAGACTTCATTCACTCTGCACAGCGGCAATCGTGATGCCATCTGGTGTCTTCCCAGAAGCGAGATCTCCAATGTAAATAGCATCCTTCCCATTTTCCTTCGTCAAACAGCGACAACAAAAACAGAAATATTTACTCTTTGACTGAACTTGTCACCCAAATCCTCAGCACCGGAGATCCTGGGGCAGGGGAATCCATCAAAGAGTGACGAGGTGAGGTGGTCTGCGATTCTAGTCCACCCAAAATGCTGCATCTGTCCACTTTAGATATCGTGGGGTGAGCTTCATGTGTCAGAAACACATCCGATTGGGAGCTTGCCCATTGTGGGGTGGGAAATCGAGTGGTCAGGGTTGAAATGCGGAGCCTTCCTGTTTTCGCTGTAGGGCATTCATCTTTTTAGGCATTGAAGCTGAATTTTCCATCAAAAGTTAAAGGAGTGGAATAGAGTACATGATACACGAGTGGAATAATGGGCCTGAAAACTCAAATGATCTTTTCTACATTCCATTGCTTGCTTATCTTTTTAAACAGGAAGGCACGGAACAGAATGGAGAAAAAGAAAGCAGGAGGTTAAGGAGTAGAAAGTGAAACGACAGAGGAGAGAGGAATAAACAGCAATAAAATAAAACAGAAAAGAGCGAGGGAAAGATCAGGGAGAGGAACAGCAGATAGCAGTAGAAGGAAAACAGAGACAACAGAGCAGGAGAAAGAGCAGGGAGAGGAACAGCAGAGAGAAGGAGAAAAACAGATGAACACAGACAGGAGGAAAAAACAAGGAGAGAAGAGCAATGAACAAGAGAAAAAGCAGGGCGAGAAACAGCAAAGTGCAGGAGAAAGAACAGGGCGAGAAATAGCAATGGATGAGGGAAAGAACATGGAGAGTCCAGCAAAGCGCAGGAGAAAGAACAGGGAGAGACCAGCAATGACCAAGACAAAGAGCAGGGAGAGAAACAGCAGAGACAGAAGAAAAAGCAGGGAGACAACAGCAAAGAACGAGAGAAAGAGCAGTTGCCAACATTTTCAAAACTGTCCTCCTTAAAAATCCCTCCGTCCTCTCCAATTACTGCCTGATTTCTTACCTCCCTTTCCTCTCTAAAGTCCTTGAGTACGTCATCACCTTGTGCTCATGTCTCCCGTTGCTTACTGTATGAATTGAGGACCAAAGGAAGGTGCAAGGGGATATTGATAAGATGGTGGAATTGGCAAAAAAGTGTCGGATCAATGTCAGTAAGGACAGAGTTGATAGAAGCAGACTGGGTCCAATGGTCGAGGGGTTTGGAATGCGGAGACATAGGTACAAAATTAAATGTACGAGACACAGAGACTGTGGAATGCGCTACGGCAGTTACTGACTGAAGCAGAGACCATGGGGACAATTTTAACTCAGGGCCTGGATCGGTCCGCCCATAGTTTATCCTCCACATGAGCAGTTGCCCTAATCCCATGTTCCCGCCCTGTTCCCTTATCCATTTATTCCACATTCCTAAACCACCTACCGGCTGAAAGGCCTGTTGCCATGTTGTAATTTCTATGCAATTCTATTTAATCCTTCAGTCTGACTTTTATCCAGTTCACAGCACCATGTGTTCGTGCATTTGTGTGTATATGTGTTTGTGTGTGTATTTGTGTGTGCGTGTGTGTATGTGTGTCTCTGTGTGTATATGTGTGTGTGTATCTGTATATATGTGTGTGTGTGTCTCTGTGTATGTATAGATGTATATATATGAGTGTGTGTGTGTATCTGTATGTGTGTTTGTGTATATGCCTGTATGTGTGTGTGTATTTATGTGTGTGTGTATGTTTGTGTGCGTGTGTGTATGCGTGTGTACATGCGTATGCGTGTGTGTGAATATGTGTGTGTGCGTATATGTGTGTGTGTATATGTTTGTGTTCAGCCTCCTCCTTTGCCTTATTCTGTTTCTTTTTAAATGCTCATGTGTATTATCTCCCAGTTGTGACGATGATCTGCATCCAATACATTAATAGCCCAGTAATCCAGAGGTCTGGACTATTGATCCAGAGACATGAGTTCAAATCTCACCACGGCAGCTGGGGAATTTAAATTCAGTTAATTAAATAAAGCTGGAATAAATAGCTATTATCAGTAATGGTGACCATGAAACTATCGGATTGTCATAAAAACCCATCTGGTTCACTAATGTCCTTTAGGGAAGGAAATCTGCCGTCCTTACCCGGTCTGGCCTATATGTGACTCCAGACCCACAGCAATGTGGTTGACTCTTAACTGCCCTCTGCGGTTCAAGAAAGTGGCTCACCACCACCTTCTCAAGGGCAATCAGGGATGGGCAATAAATCCTGGCCTTTGCCAGTGATGCCCACATCCCAGGAACAAATGAAAAAAAAGAATTTGCGGTCAGTGGCGAAGCGAAGGCTTTCGCTGCTGGCCCCGAAGTAAGCTTCGCACAAGGATCTCGTGATCCCTGTATTGAGAACTTCGGGTTTTCTGGCGTTCAATTTAAATGAACGGAGGTTAGTGGGGATCCCCTAGTGCGAGCCTGCTGTGATGTCAACAAGCCGTATAAGCAGCCAATCAAATTCTCACAGACAGCGGACTAGGAAGTGAGTAAGCTCTTAAAATTCTAAGGGGGTGAAATTCCCCTAGAGGGCCATTTGGGGCGCTAAGTAAAAAATTCCCATTTTTTCCTCCAAGAGGGAAGTGCAGCTCTAAATCAAGCACTCTACTAGCCTCTTGGAGCGCAAGAGGTGGGGAATGGTGATGTGCTCAGCAGCGCCACAAGTGGCCAAGCGTGGTGCTGCTGCGTTGCAGGGGCTCTTCCCTACATTAAAGGGAAGGCCCCCACGCAGTGAGATCTGTAGGTTTATTTTTAGATATGTGGGCCACCGGGCTGACCGATCGTGGCATGGACCCCACAACCGGTGGCCGAAAGTAAATATTATTTAAAAATCGGCTCATCGCGCTTTTAAGTTGCGCCCCTTGAGCGGCCAGCCTCAGTGTTCGCGACCCCTGCAGCAGTCAGTAACATCGCCTGGCACTGCTGCGGGGCGCGATTGCAAATTTTTCTTCCGAGGCGCTACCGGGGCGCTGCGCCCGGAGATGACGTCATGATCTCCGGGTGCAGAAGATCGGGGCGCTACCCGGTAACGCCACCACTAACCTCCTGCGGAATTTTGCGGGAGTCGCGGTTATTACCTCGGGGGGGGGGGGGGGGGGGCGGGGGGGCGACAGCAAAGCCCCACTTTTTAAAAATGTGAGAGAGAGCAAAACAAAGATTGGGCTCTCACATGGGGAAAAGGCAAACCTGAAATAAAGATGAACAACCTTTTATTTTAAGTTTCTTAAAAATTTAAATTTTTACTAAAACGGATAAATTTCACACTGCACAAAATTAAAATGAATTATTCAGGCCCTTAACCTTTGTTTAGCAGTCAATACGCTGTCAAAGCCCCAGTTACAGCTAATCCCTTGGGTCTTACTTTTAGTGGGGAATTTAACAGCGTAATCACTGCGGAAGAGCCGAAGTTTTCGTCAGCTTCCCTGATTGGGGTGATTGCACTGATTGCCGGCTCTGTGGGGAGGGAGGGGCACAGTGCAGCCTGCGTTGGAGCTGCGAACGACAGACCGCAACTTCAGGATTTCCGCAGGCGCTGCGCCAACTCCAGAAGCTGCAGTCAGTTTCAAAGGCGGAATGACGGCGAACGCAAATTCCGGGCCAATGATTAACTTGTCTATTTCTCTCTACAGAATCTACCTGACCTGCTGAGCGTCTCCAGCATTTTCTGTTTTCTGTTTAAGATTAGTCGGCTTTGTTCTTGTTGCAAATTGAATTTGTTCATTGCAAAAGACTTCAGCAGGTGTTTTGAGACTCAAGGCAATTTCTGTTTAGCTGCTCGTTACCATTCCACATAATCATCCTCATGTATTGTGACGTTTTTCACAAGTAATTGACAGCACTCTCTTCAAAGAAATCAAAGGATATAAAACGTGTACTTTTCCATGTTCTTTAGATCTGGTAGAAACACAGCGAACTCACGTCTTCCACGTTTAATAATTCATTCTGAAGAACTATGAATGAGAAAATCTAACTGTTTCATCCAAAGAAGCTGTTGCTTGCCAAGAGATGGTTAGAAGTAGTTTTCTGAATAAAGGTCTATTAACCAACTGTGGACTGATTCTAATTAGGAACATGTACTCGCAATTCGAGGTGTTTCAGAAGATGTAATAGTTAGAAGCACTTTATGAACATCAATCTACAGCCTTACCCAACCCGACCTCTGTAACCTTCACAGCCCACATCCTAAGGTCTTCTGACTTGGGACTCTTGTGTATTCCACCTTCCTGGCATTCCTCACTTGGAAGCAGAGCTTTCAGCCATCTTGGCCCACCTTATGAACTACCTCTGTGAACCTCTCTGCCTTGCTACTCCCCTCTCTGCCTTTAGAAAGCTTCTTAAAGCCTACCTGCTTGAAAGTACCTTCAGCCAACTCCCTTAAATCCGCTCCCACATGCTCTGTGTCTCCTGTGGGGAGGAGTCTTGGGAAGTCTTATTCTGTTAAAGGTGCTTGACAAATGTAAGTTGTTGAAGTGGGTGAAAGAAGAGAGTATTATCACTATTAACAAATAAAAGCTGCTCTCTTAAAATTGCAATTTGAAAAGCAATGTGCAAAAAAAATTGACCAGGCCAGGCAGCATCCGTGGAGAGAGAAACAGAGTTAACGTTCCGAGTCGGGGACCCTTCGTCATAACTGTTCTGATAAAGGGTCCCCAACGTTAACTCTGTTTCTCTCTCCTCCATGCTGCCTGACCTGCTGAGTGTTTCCAGCATTTTCTGTTGTTATTTCAGATTTCCAGCATCCGCAGTATTTTGCTATTGTGCAAAAAAAATCGTCTGCTGTTACTTTTCTGTTATTTGCATTCTTGAACATTGCAATACACGCAATGTATATAAAACGGACAAATGAACTGGCTGTAGTGCAGAGTACACAAGTGATCATTTTATAGAGGGACTCTTGCATTTATTTCAATTGAAAAGAGGCCCGAATAGAAAGGTGACCGTTCGATACAGGTAAATGTAATTGTAGGTTGCACTGTGATCTGTAATGTAGCATCCATTGAAACATTGCAAAGTGCTTTACACAGTGGGGCCAATAATTCGGCCCATGTGCATCGCTGCCAGGGTCTACGCTTTTCGCGTGCTCCACACGCTTGTGGCAGCAAACACAAGGTCAGCTAATAGTTATTTTACAGTGCGCTCACAGTACGGGATGTGCTCCGGGGCGGGCTATCCGGTGCCAGCAGCTCTTAGAATGCACTTGTCCATCTGAAAATATCTGGGTGCAGAATGGTCCCGTCGAGCGAGCAGGTGCTGGATGTCCTGCTGCAGTAGGCTCTGCTGTGAAGAGTGAGCCTGTAGAGCCACCAAGCAATCACGAGTGCAGCGAGTGCAATATGGAAGGAAGCGATTGAGAGTGTGAATACTTTCACCTGTGGTTCAAACCTGGGAGCAGGTGACATAGATACATAGATACATAGAAGATAGGAGCAGGAGTAGGCCATCCGGCCCTTCGAGCCTGCTCCGCCATTTAATGAGATCATGGCTGATCCTCCAATTCAGTATCCCGTCCCCGCCTTCTCTCCGTAACCCTTAACCCCTTTTGCCTGTAGAAATATATCTAATTCCCTCTTAAATATATTTAATGAGCTGGCGTACACTGCCCTCTGTGGCAATGAGTTCCACAGGTTCACCACCCTCTGAGTGAAGAAATTCCCCCTCATTTCTGTCCTAAATGGTTTAGCCCTTATCCTTAAATTATGTCCTCTAGTTCTGTTCTCACCCGCCAAGGGAAACATTCCTTCTGCATCTAGTCTGTCTAGACCTGTCAGAATTTTATACACTTCTATGAGGTCCCCTCTCAATCTTCTAAACTCCAGTGTGTACATCCCTAAACTACATAGTCTCTCCTCATAGGTCAATCCCGCCATTCCTGGTATCAGCCTGGTGAATCGCCGCTGCACCCCCTCCATGGCAAGAACATCTTTCCTCAGATGAGGCGACCAAAACTGTACACAGTACTCGAGGTGTGGTCTCACCAGTGCCCTGTACAGCTGCAGCAAGGTATCCCTGTTCCTGTATTCCAACCCTTTTGCTATGAAGGCCAGCATACCGTTTGCCTTCTTGACCGCCTGTTGCACCTGCATGCTCGCCTTCAGTGACTGGTGTACAAGAACACCCAGGTCTCTCTGTACTTCCCCCTCTCCCAATTTATTGCCATTTAAATAATAATTTGCCCTCCCGTTCCTGCACCCAAGGTGGATAACTTCGCACTTGTCCACATTATAGTGCATCTGCCATTTATCCGCCCAATCACCCAGTCTGTCCAAATCGCTCTGGAGCTTCCTGGTCTCCTCCTCTGAGCCCACCCCCCCTCCTAGTTTAGTGTCGTCTGCAAATTTGGAAATGCTGCATCCGACTCCCTGATCCAGGTCATTAATGTAAATTGTGAACAGCTGGGGACCCAGGACAGATCCCTGTGGTACCCCACTTGTTACTGCCTGCCATTCAGAAAATGAGCCGTTTATTCCAACTCTCTGTTTTCTATCTGACAGCCAGTTCTCTATCCACGTCAATACTTTCCCCTTTATCCCATGAGCTTCAATTTTCCATGCTAATCTTTTATGTGGGACAAAGGCATTTTTCAGCCTACAACAGGTTGCCAAGGTAGGAGAGCAAGCATAGGAACAGAGGAATTGCTGGACAAAAAAAGACCAAGGTCCATCAAGTTCACCTTCTACTATCCTGGTAGTTGCATGAATCCAATCCGGCCAATTACCACCCCATCAGTCTACTCTCAATCATCAGCAAAGTGATGGAAAGTGTCATCGACAGTGCTATCAAGCGGCACTTACTCACCAATAACCTGTTCACTGATGCCCAGTTTGGGTTCCGCCAAGTCCGCTCAACTCCCGACCTCATTACAGCCTTGGTCCAAACGTGGACGAAGGCGCTGAATTCCAGAGGTGAGGTGAGAGTGACTGCCCTTGACATCAAGGCAGCATTTGACCGAGTGTGGCATCAAGGAGCCCTAGTAAAACTGAAGTTAATGGAAATCGGGGGGAAAACTCTCCACTGGCTGGAATCAAACCTAGCACAAAGGAAGATGGTTGTGGTGGTTGAAGGTCAATCATCACAACCCCAGGACAGTGTCCTAGGCCCAACCATCTTCAGCTGCTTCATCAATGACCTTCCCTCCAACATAAGGTCAGAAATGGGGATGTTCGCTGATAACTGTACAGTGTTCAGTGCCATTCACAACTCATCAGATAATGAAGCAGTTCATGCCCGCACACAACAAGATCTGGACGACGTTCAGGCTTGGGCTGATAACTGGTAGGTAACATTCGCGCCACCCAAGTGCCAGGCAATGACTATGTCCAACAAATGAGAGTCTAACCACCGCCACTTCACATTCAACGGCTTTACCATCGCCGAATCCCCCTGCCATCAACATCCTGGGGGTCACCATTGACCAGAACTTAACTGGACCAGCCACATAAATACTGTGGCAACAAGAGCAGGTCAGAGGCTGGGTATTCTGCGGCGAGTGTCTCACCTCCTGACTCCCCAAAGCCTTTCTACCATCTACAAGGCACAAGTAAGGAGTGTGATGGAATACTCTCCACTTGCCTGGATGAGTGCAGCTCCAACAACACGCAAGAAGCTCGACACCATACAGGACAAAGCAGCCCGCTTGATTGGCACCCCATCTACTACCTTAAACATTCACTCCCTCCACCACCGGCATACCGTGGCTGCAGTGTGTACCATCTACAAGATGCACTGCAGCAACTCACCAAGGCTTCTTTGGCAGCACCTCCCAAACCCGCGACCTCTTCCATCTAGAAGGACAAGGGCAGCAGGCGCATGGGAACACCACCACCTCCAAGTTCCCCTCCAAGTCACACACCATCCTGACTTAGAAGTATATCGCCGTTCCTTCATCGTTGCTGGGTCAAAATCCTGGAACTCCCTCCCTAACAGCACTGTGGGAGTACCTTCACCACACGGACTGCTGCGGTTCAAGAAGGCGGCTCACCACCACTTTCTCAAGGGCAATTAGGGATGGGCAATAAATACTGGTGTTGCCAGCGACGCCCACATCCCATAAAAATTTTTTTTAAATATGTAATGATAATGGAGTTGTTGACTAATCATAGCAATCATTCTCCATCAATTAGCCTACAACAGACCCAGACATGACACGAGGAAACCCCCAGTGGTGGAGAGCTTTGGGAACCATTGGTCCAAAGTCTCCTGTTCCTCCCAAGCATGCTGCACTTACCACATGTCATGTCTCAAATTACTCATACTGTATCCCAAAATGTTATTGTACATGTGGTTGTTTTATTCAGTTTAATTATTGCTTGTCATTGTAAACTTGGAACAGGATCACAGAGTGAGAATACAGGGCACTTAGGCAACTGCTGATCTTTTTAAACACACAGGCATGCTCACAACCTTCTGTTTTACTGGACCACTGGAAGTATCGTTGTGCTGCCCATGCTGGCTTGATAGTGGCTGAAGGATCAAGCGGCAAGTATTATTGCAACACAAGCTGCATGTTCAAACTCACGTGAGGTGGATGTTGCCTTGAGCACTTTTAACAATTCTCTCTCTTGGCTGTATCCTTTTCATGTCTGATCACAGGAGAAGACCGCACGTAACATGAAGCAGCACTTGCAGAGAGGAAACCTTGACTCCCCAAGAAAAGGGCCATGGGGAAATTAAGCGTGCCGTTAATGTAAGGGGGTGGGGAAGGCAGTATTTGGAGGCCTCCCATCGGCTCACGTCTAGTATTGTTTACTATGTTTGACTCCTGTTTTTGGGAGTGACCAGGTGCGTCCCCTGGCTGGCAAGAGGGGGGATCACCCTGCAGATGTGTAAGGTCACTGCAAAATAAGCAAGGATCCCCGATGAATGAGCAGTCATGGGCCAAATGATAACGTTCCTTATCAGGGCATGGTGGGATAGTTGGCAGCACGGCTCCCTGTATAAAATTCCACATGTGCCCAATGATGAGAATGACAAGGTGACTACAGGCCGCCTTGTAAAAATAAGCCTTGCTGGGAAGTTGAGCAGCAGCAGTGTCTCAACAATAACTTGCATTTATATAGTGCCTTTCTTTAATGTAGTAAAACAGGAGCGTTATCAAACAAAATTTATCACCGGGCCACATAAGGACAGGTAACCAAAAACTTGGTCAGAGAGATTATCTTAAAGGAGAAGAGAGAGGTAGAGAGGCGGAGAGGTTTAGGGAGGGAATTCCAGAGCTTAGGGCCTAGGCAGCTGAAAGAACAGCCCCCAATGGTGGAGTGGTTAAAATCGGGGATGCGCAAGAGGCCAGAAATGGAGGACCGCAGAGATCTCCACAGTTGGCAGAGGACCCGAACCCCTTTATGGTAGGCGTGTGGCACGTGCCTTTGCATTTACCATGGGATGGTGTCCACCACCATAAAAGGCACTCAAGTAACTTTGTCGGTGGCCCGGGAATGGCGGTCCAGCTTCTGCCGGAAGAATGGATGCTGTAAAATGGGGACATGTTTTAGGTAGGCATGGGATTGGTTTTATAAATGGGAATGGTTCCCTGCTCCTTGATTTGTGTGCTAGGACTGGACTGGTTATCACGAACACTGCGTTCTGACAGCCAGTTAAGAAAAAGGCATCGTGGATGCGTCCAATGTCCCGACAATGGCATCTGATAGACCAGTGTTGCCCTATAGAAATCACTGGCCAGCCAAAGGAATGGCTACTGCAACACTGTTTTAGCCAAATGTACTAATTTTAGTAGAAAACGCCTTACACACAATAAGGAAGGTAAATGCACTTCACGCGTTTATTTACCTAACAAACATTTACCACCATTCGGTGCGAAACTTTTAATTTCACCGCAGTTGGACTTCTAGCATGAATTTATCAGACCAAGCTCATCTTAGTGCACATTCTAGGTTTTTGTACAGCAGTTGCGAGCGGTTTTTTGACATTCTCAGAGTGATTGTTGGGGATGTTGACTTGCTCAATGAGATGCACCAGACTGCCCCTGCTCTTCATCCAGAACGCGATTGGATGCTGCTTGCTGTTTGCCATGATGTGCCCAGTTGGAGCTGCTTGTCATTGACTGTGATTGCTTTCTTCTGCTGGCCTGGTGCAGTTATTTTGATTGTCAAGCTGACTATGATGACAGCTCCCCTCTCCATATAATGTTGCTGCTGTTTCCATGGCCTTTTCACTATATTACACACCATTTTAGCAGATTACCAATAAGCAGTGACCAAGAAAGTAAAACACAAATACCGATCAAAAAATACTCGCACACTCTGATATTTGAATGATCATTTTACCAAAAAATGCACAAAAAGGTTAAAGTACACATGCACACGTCATGCGAATATGAGTACTGAGATCACATGCCCACGGGCAGAGTCTCTTACTCATTTTTTATTTACTAATCAAAACTGTAGTTAGCCACACCTAGATTCTCAATTAGCCACATGTGACTAATGGTTAATATCTTGGATGACACTGTGATGGATTACATCGTTGTGCATCAGAGGGATCTTCACAATGTCAGGATCACCTCTGCCATATGTGGAAATGACTGCTGGACTGATCATCGAACATGTCCTTAGTGGTGATGTCAAGACACCTCGTGGTGGCAGCGAAGCGTCTAAGGCGATTGGATGTTGACAGATTGAAGAATGATGATGTTCGAGCAATACTGTGTGGGAAGCTCACAGAAGCCCTTTCAAACATCTAATACACCTCCGGGTAACACTAATGTCAAAGTTTTTTTTAAATTCGTATATGGGATGTGGGCGTCGCTGGCAAAGCCAGCATTTATTGCCCATCCCTAATTGCCCTTGAGAAGGTGGTGGTGAGCCACCTTCTTGAACCGCTGCAGTCCGTGTGGTGAAGGTACTCCCATAGTGCTGTTAGGTAGGGAATTCCAGGATTTTGACCCAGCGACGATGAAGGATCGGCGATTTATTTCCAAGTCAGGATGGTGTGTGACTTGGAGGGGAACTTGGAGGTGGTGGTGTTCCCATGCACCTGCTGCCCTTGTCCTTCTAGGTGGAAGAGGTCGCGGGCTTGGGAGGTGCTGCCAAAGAAGCCTTGGCGAGTTGCTGCAGTGCATCTTGTAGATGGTACACACTGCAGCCACGGTACGCTGGTGGTGGAGGGAGTGAATGTTTAAGGTGGAGGATGGGGTGCCAATCAAGCAGGCTGCTTTGTCCTCGATGGTGTCGAGCTTCTTGAGTGTTGTTGGGGCTGCACTCATCCAGGCAAGTAGAGAGTATTCCATCACATTCCTTATTTGTGCCTTGTAGATGGTGGAAAGGCTTTGGGGAGTCAGGAGGTGAGACACTCGCCGCAGAATGACCTGCTCTTTTTTTAATTCGTTTTTATGGGATGTGGGCGTCGCTGGCAAGGCCAGGATTTATTGCCCATCCCTAATTGCCCTTGAGAAGGTGGTGGTGAGCTGCCTGCTTGAACCGCTGCAGTCCATGTGGTGAAGGTACTCCCACAGTGCTGTTAAGGAGGGAGTTCCAGGATTTTGACCCATCAACGATGAAGGATCGGCGATATACTTCTAAGTCAGGATGATGTGTGACTTGGAGGGGAACTTGGAGGTGGTGGTGTTCCCATGCGTCTGCTGGCCTTGTCTTTCTAGGTGGAAGAGGTCGCGGGTTTCGGAGGTGACCCGAAGAAGCCTTGGCGAGTTGCTGCTGTGCATCTTGTAGATGGTACACACTGCAGCCACGGTACGCTGGTGGTGGAGGGAGTGGATGTTGATGGTGGTGGAGGGGATGTCAATCAAGCGGGCTGCTTTGTCCTGGATGGTGTCGAGCTTCTTGAGTGTTGTTGGAGCTGCACTCAGCCAGTATTTATGTGGCTGGTCCAGTTAAGTTTCTGGTCAATGGCGAACCCCCAGGATGTTGATGGTGGGGGATTCGGCGATGGTAATGCCGTTGAATGTCAAGGGGCGGTGGTTAGACTCTTGCTTGTTGGAGATACTCATTGCCTGGCACTTCTGTGGCACGAATGTTACCTGCCACTTATCAGCCCAAGCCTGAACATCGTCCAGGTCTTGTTGCATGCGGGCATAGACTGCTTCATTATCTGAGGAGTTGCGAATGGAACTGAACACTGTGCAGTCATCAGCGTACATCCCCATTTCTGACATTATGTTGGATGGAAGGTCATTGATGAAGCAGCCGAAGATGGTTGGGCCTAGGACACTGCCCTGAGGAACTCCTGCAGCGATGTTCTGGGTCTGCGATGATTGACCTCCAACAACCACAACCATCTTCCTTTGTGCTAGCTATGACTCCAGCCAGTGGAGAGTTTTCCCCCCGATTCCCATTGACTTCAGTTTTACTAGGGCTCCTTGATGCCACAGCCGGTCAAATGCTGCCTTGATGTTGAGGGCAGTCACTCTCACCTCACCTCTAGAATTCAGCTCCTTTTTCCATGTTTGGACCAAGGCTGTAATGAGGTCGGAGCCGAGTGGTCTTGGCGGAACTCAAACTGAGCATTGATGAGCAGGTTATTGTTGAGTAAGTGCCACTTGATAGCACTGTTGATGACACCTTCCATCACTTTGCTGATGATTGAGAATAGACTGATAGGGCGGTAATTGGCCGGATTGGATTTGTCCTGCTTTTTGTGGACAGGACACACCTGGGAAGTTTTCCACATTGTCGGATAGATGCCAGTGTTGTAGCTGTACTGGAACAGCTTGGCTAGAGGTGCAGCTTGTTCTGGAGCACAAGTCTTCAACACGACAGCCGGGATGTTGTTGGGGCCCATAGCCTTTGCTGTATCCTGTGCGTTCAGCCATTTCTTGATATTACGTGGAGTGAATCAAATTGGCTGAAGACTGGCTTCTGTGATGGTGGAAACCTCAGGAGTAGGCCGATATGGATCATCCACTCGGCACTTCTGGCTGAAGATGGTTGCAAACGCTTCAGCCTTGTCTTTTGCACTCGCGTGCTGGGCTCCATCACTGAGGATGGGGATATTCATGGAGCCTCCTGCTCCCGTTAGTTGTTTAATGGTCCACCACCATTCACGACTGGATGTGGCAGGACTGCAGAGCTTTGATCTGATCCGTTGATTGTGGGTTCGCTTAGCCCTGTCTATAGCATGCTGCTTCCGCTGTTAAGCATGCATGTAGTCCTGTGTTGCAGCTTCCCCAGGTTGGCACCTCATTTTTAGGTACGCCTGGTGCTGCTCCTGGCATGCTCTTCTACACGCCTTATTGAACCAGGGTTGGTCCCCTGGCTTGATGCGAATAGTAGAGTGAAGGAGACGCCAGGCCGTGGAATGGATGGATCTTTTAAACGTGGTATATCAGGTGACCAAGCAGACAAATTCATATCTTGATGGCGCCAAGATTGGTTTCATGAGAACGACGAATCCATCCGACTTCTGCTTGATAGGAAGAGGAGCGCACATCAAAATCTACCTGCTGACCTCGGTTCGATGACAAGAAGGCTACTTAGAGAAACCTTTGCCACAAGGTGCAGATCAAACTACAGCAAATACAAGACCGATGATGGGACGTTAAGGCTGCAGAGTAGCTGGATATGCTAACAGGCATCACAAGAGATGGTTCTGCACAGAATTAGATGTTGTCTATGGTCCTCATCATGGTACCAGTAAAGAGTAGAGATGGTAGCTCACTGATAACGGATTGAGAGCTAATATCCCAATGATACGTATAGCATTTTGAGGAGTTGCTCAACACTCTATCGTCTATTGCTGAGTAAGCATTAGCCGCAAGCGACCAATGTTGACATCATGGATGCTCCAATAACCGTTGGGGAAATCGAGGCTGCCCCGAGGTCTATGAAGAACGACAAAGCACAGGGACCAGTTGGCAATCCTGGAGAAATTACTGAGCAGCTGCACAAGCTGTTCTGCTTAATCTGGACCTAAAGCATGCAATCATCATCACAATATATCAAAATAAAGGAGAAATGTCTGACTGCAATAACTATCGGGGCATCTCATTCCTACTGATAACTGGCAAGATTCTGAGTGGTGCGAGGCAAGGCTACACAATTGGCTGGGCTGGCCCTTCCCCTTGAGCACCTGAAGGTGCAGAAGAGTATACTGTACATTCAATCGCCTTGGATGCATCGCTGCTACTACCTGGTGTCCTTATAGCTTGTCTCTGAATTTTAGTGGACAGGAGGCTTCCAGAATCTCAATGTGGCTTCAGTGCTAGCCGTGCGACCACGAATATGACCGTTGTAGTGAGAGAAGGGCTTTGAGCTACAACTCTGCGCCAGTGTGGATACAAGACGCAAGAGAAGGAAGGATCGACAACATCAGCGGGGTCAACAGGAGACACCCCCCCCACCAGGAACGTGGTTATGTGAAACTTGTGGTGGACAATGTCTGTCACATATTGACCTGCACAGTCATCAGCGCACCCATCTACTGTGAACACATGCTCCTTTCTTTGTTGGCACCAGCATCCTTGAGAATGAGCGACAAACTACTACTACTTTCTTGACTTGTATCATTTTTCATTTAACCATTCATTCTGTCACCAACAGGCCCACACTGCTGAATTTCAGTTTAACACAATGCAATCTCTTGCGATGTGCAAATATGTTTCAAGGGTACATTACTGCAAACTTTGTACAGTATGTTCTTCTGCACCTCCAACCAATTGAGTAGCCTTGACCTACCACCTCAGAGCATCCAGTGTTACCCACTCCTATAGTGACGAGTTCCTGCACAGAGATATCCACTCCAAGGTTAGTGATTTGCAGGAGGGAGCACTTGGTTAAGAACCGAGCATGAGTGAGGAGGGACAAGTGAGGTGGAACTGCAGGAGATGCAACCTTCTGGCCCAAGGCCTCCTGCCGCTGTTCTGCCCATGGATGAGGACCTCCACAGAGCCTACCTGCACACATAGCCTTATAACACAATATGCACAACACGACTCCTTCACGGAGTCATTTCAAAATGTGCCATACAGCCTGTCAAGGTTGTGCAGTGCTGCATGACTGAACTGCAGATCATCATGGAGAGGATGGCTTCTTCAGGGCCCTCTGCAGCAGAACCCCTTCCCCAGCCACGATATTCTCAGAAATGCTTGGGCTGACATTATGGAAACCTTCAATTCGAAGCTGTCCTCTGGTGAAACCACATAGTGAAACCAGATTGCAACAGCTATAATTTTCTGACCCAGAAGGAGGGACTGGGTCAAACCGCAATCCCTCCTGTGAAACCCATCAACTGTCTCCCTCACTTCCATCCCCCGCTGAGGGAGCAGTCAGAAGGAGCACAAGGCTAAGAATGAGAAGAAACACCCATACATTTTCACTAAGGGGATCCATTGTGGCAAAATACATTGAACACATTAGCTCTACCAAAGCAAAATACTGCAAATCTGAAATAAAAACAGAAAATCACCCCAGCTCTACATACTACAAGCGTTCATAAAGCTGCAATTGACTGAGTGTACAGTGGACTGGATTTTCTTCTGCGGTATAGGGGTAGAAATCAAGGAAAATTGGGTGTGATGCCGACCACCACATTCCTGCCCCGTCATAGGTTTTCCTCGGCCCGTCCCATCTCCAACCTCCGCTTCCTCTCCAAAGTCCTTGAACGTGTTGTCGCCTCCCAAATCTGTGCCCATCTTTCCCGGAACTCCATGTTTGAATCCCTCCAATCAGGTTTCCACCCTTGCCACAGTACTGAAACAGCTCTCATCAAAGTCACAAATGACATCCTATGTGACTGTGACCGTGGTAAACTATCCCTCCTCGTCCTTCTCGATCTGTCTGCAGCTTTTGACACAGTTGATCACAGCATCCTCCTCCAACGCCTCTCCACCATCGTCAAGCTGGGTGGGACTGCACTCGCCTGGTTCCACTCAAACCTATCTAATCATAGCCAGAGAATCACCTGCAATGGCTTCTCTTCCCACTCCCGCATCGTTACCTCTGGTGTCCCCCAAGGATCTATCCTTGGCCCCCTCCTATTTCTCATCTACATGCTGCCCCTCGGACCATCAGCCAAAAACACAGCACCAGTTTCCACATGTACGCTGACGACACCCAGCTCTACCTCCTCACCACCTCTCTCGACCCTTCCACTGTCTCGAAATTGTCAGACTGCTTTTCCGACATACAGTTCTGGATGAGCAGAAATTTCCTCCAACTAAGTATTGGGAAGACCGAAGCCATTGTCTTCGGTCCCCGCCACAAACTCCGTTCCCTAGCCACTGACTCCATCCCTCTCCCTGGCAACTGTCTGAGGCTGAACCAGACTGTTCGCAACCTTGGTGTCATATTTAACCCTGAAATGAGCTTTCGACCACATATCCGCGGCATGACTAAGAGCGTCTATTTCCACCTCCGGAACATCGCCCAACTCCGCCCCCCCTCAGCTCATCAGCTGCTGAAACCCTCATCCATGCCTTTGTTACCTCTAGACTTGACTATTCTAACGCACTCCTGGCTGGCCTCCCACATTCTACCTTGAGCTCATCCAAAACTCGGCTGCCCGTGTCCTAACTCGCACCCAGTCCCGTTCACCCATCGCCTTTGTGCTCGCTGATCTACATTGGCTCCCGGTTAAGCAGCGCCTCGATTTTAAAATTCTCAATAAAACGGTAGCAAAATACTGCGGATGCTGGAAATCCGAAATAACAACAGAAAATGCTGGAAAAACTCAGCAGGCCAGGCAGCATCTGTGGAGAGAGAAACAGAGTTAACGTTTCAGGTCGAAGACCTTTCGTCAGAACTGGAAAAAAGCAGGAAATGAAATAGATTTAAAGCAAGTATAATGCTGGGAAAAGGGGGAGGGGATGAAAGAACAAAAGGGAAGGTCAGTGGTAGGATAGAAAGCAGGAGAGATTAAGAGACATTGAGAGACATTAAGAGATATTCAAGGCGAGAGGAGGTGGTAATGTGACAGGTTGAGGCTAGATGAAGTGTGAAATGCGCTGGCAGAATGAAGGACAGCTGCCAGCTTCTGGGAGGGAAGAAAAAAAGGCCAAACAAAAGGGTGGATGAAAAAATAAAATAAAAATATATATCTATGTGATAGGGGCCGGGGTTATGAACTGAAATTGTTGAACTCTATGTTGAGTCCAGAGGGCTAAACGAAAGATGAGGTGCTGTTCCTTGAGCTTACGCTGAGCTGCTGTGGAACAATGCAAGAGGCCGAGGACGGTGAGGTCAGAGTGGGAGTGGAGCGGAGAATTCAAGTTCTCATCCTTATTTTCAAAACCCCTCCATGGCCTCGCCCCTCCCTATCTCTGTAATCTCCTCCAGCCCCACAACCCTCCAAGATATCTGCTCTCCTCTAATTCTGGGATTTGAGCATCCCTGATTTTAATCGCTCCACCATTGGTGGCCGTGCCTTCAGCTGCCAAATCTCTAAGCTCAGGAATTCCCTCCCTAAACCTCTCCACCTCTCTACCTCTCTTTCCTCCTTAAAACCTACCACTTTGACCAATCTTTTGGTCATCTGCCCATATGTGGCTCAGTGTCAAATTTTGTTTCATATCACTCCTGTGAAGCGACTTGGGACGTTTTACTACTTTAAAGGTGCTATATAAATACAAGTTGTTGTTGTTGTTGTTGCCCCAGCAGTGATGACGACTGACCACTCCTTCACCACCACAACTACATGTAAGTGACAGTGGGGAGGCAGGGCCAGGAAACCTGCCCGATTTTCCTGCCTTCCGGCATTGCTACCGCTGACCCCAGAGAGCTCCAGGACTCCGGGACAGCAGCAGAAGGCCGGCTAGTTCTCTGATTGGAGGGAGAGGAACCAGCAGTGGTGATCTCTCCTTCCATAAGGACCCCAATCATTCATATCCTGAAGGCCCTGGTCCTGAAAACAGGCATAGGTCCCATTCTGGGCCTACTGAAGACCCCAGCACTTAACCTGTTTAAATTCTTCCTCCCTCTCTGTTTGCTGTTCAATGACTCATTTCAAGGACAGCACCTTCAGCAGTGCAGCACTGTTAAAATTAATGGGTTAACATCTCTGTTAAATTAGCAGACAGAGAAATGCCATAGGAACATAGGAACAGGAGAAGGCCATTCAACTCATTGAGCATTCAATGAAATCATGGCTGATCTGTACCTCAACTCCATTTACCCGTCTTAGCTTTATATCCCTCGACACCCGTACATAACAAAAATGTATCAATCTCTGTCTTGAAAGCTCTAATTGACCCAGCATCCACAGCCTTTTGGGGGAGTGAATTCTAGATGTCTACTACCCTTTGTGTGAAAAAGGTGCTTCCGGATTTCCCTCCTAAATGGCCTAGCTCTAATTTTAAGTTTATGCCCCCTTGTTCTGGATTCCCCTACCAGAGGAAACGCTGGGCTGGATTTTGATACTGGGGCGGGTTGGAGTCGTGTCATCCGCATTTCGTGTTATCCACCCGCCTGCAATTGGATGTGGGAGATTGATGCAATTTTCACTTAATTGGGCAATTGAGTTCCAGCATGTGGGAACCCATGAACCAATTAGTGGTTTCAGTCTGAAAGTTGCCTGTGATGATGTCATCATTGCAGGTCAGAGACTGCCTGGTCTTTGAGATTGCCTGGCCTTTGCTGTGAGTGGATCTGGATGCAAAATGAGCAGCATCTCAGAGAGAGAGAGAGAGAGAGAGAGAGACAGACAGAGAGACAGAGACAGAGGGCTGGATTTTGAAGTTGGAGTCGGGTTGGTGTCGGGAATCACACATTCTGGCTTGTGAACCCGCCTCCATCGAGATGTGGCCAACCCACTGTATTTTCCCTTGATTGACCTTGTTGAGCCCGCCCAGTGGGCTCAGCAGGCCAATTAAGGGCCACCCGGCAACAGGTGACGTCACAGACTGACATTTCATCTGTCAAGAGCTTTTGACAGATGAAATATCAGTGTTTGACAGCTCTGTGAAGCTGTCAAACACTCACAATATGATTTCTAACTTCAGTCCTTCCTTTCAGGCTGAGTTAGAAATCATTCCAGCACAGAAAACAGAAGGCTGCAGGTTTTGACAGAACCACGGCTTTCCTGCTTTCTGTGCCGGTGAGATTTCTAACTCCCGAGAACTGAAGGGCTGACACCTGCAGGAGGAAGTTAAGGTAAGTAAAACTTTTTCCAACACTTAGCACTTACCTTACACACTTACTTCTGCACACATGCACCCATCACTCACCTGTCCACCGGACATATCGACCCCTCCAACCCCTGCAGACCCACGGTCCGCCCCGATAACTTGGAGTGGTTGCCACCTGTCGGGAAGCCCACACTTTTCTTTTGAAAATAGGGATTATGCTAAAAACTGCCTGTTAACTACCTGTTAACAGGCAGTTAATTGTCACTAATCCCTTCCCGCCTCGGGGAGTCAGGTCTCAGACCAGGTCGGGTACCCGCCGCCAGAGAAACTGGCATGGAGGCGGGTTGGAGTCGGGATGGGGTCGGGACCCCCGAATCTGCAACTTTAACCCCCCCCCCCCCGCCTCCAAACCCGAGTCCACGGGTCATTGAAAATCCAGCCCAGAGAATTTTTTTTGCAACCAAGTCCTCCCAGGCAGTCTCTGAAGACATTCAATGCAGCAGCATCAGAGGCGATTTTCAGACCTAATACTACTACTACCTTCATCACATCTCCGTTGTAATAGTGGACCTGCAGCTGATAGTCAGCTATCCACTTGTGCTCCTGCCAGGTTTCACTGGCGTGTTTCACATCAGGCGTACTTCACGTCGGAAAAGGGTTAAACTAGCTAAAACGTTTCAAAATGGCATTACAGAACCAATTTAGGGCTTGTTAAGGGCTTTAATGGCCTCTCCCGCCTCTTGGAGGCGGGACGGAGTCGGGACGGAGTCGGGAACCCCACGACCGATTTTGTCAAAATTGCGTGGAGGCGGAATGGAGTCGGGATGGGGTCGGGATGGGGTCGGGACCCCCGAATCTGCAACTTTAAACCCCCACACGCCTCCAAACCCGACTCCACGGGTCATTGAAAATCCAGCCCAGTCTCTCTACCCCAGGAAATCCTTTTATCATTTTAAATACAAATATGTTAAGCATTCGTCCGATATTATTCTACAGCACAATTTCCACACTTATTTCTTTAAGAAGTCCAACTAAAATGTTTCCTCTAAGCTATCATATTGATCACTGTAAGGATGCATTCTCCCGCTGATTGTAAAATATGGTTTTACATTGTCCTGTAAAAATTTATTAACAAGCAGTTTAATCTCAGGCTGGAGAACTCCTCTGGCCTTTCCTTACTAAGAGCACAGCTACAATAGAAACCAGCCTGGGAATGAGGTATTCCCTTTGTACTGTCCTTTTGACGCTATAATAAAACTGGCATCTGGTACAGTCTGCTTTTTCCTTCTTTCCAATTGTGAAAAGTTTTGAATTCTCTGCTCTGAATGCATCTGGCTCGAAGGATCAGCCCGTCGGGGGCGGGGTGGGGTTGGGGGGGGGGGGGGGTGGAATGTGAACCGGGATGAATTTGGCTCAAGTTTAGTGTAAATAGGCCATCAGCTCCCACATCAGCCTCCTTGCTGCCCAGCCTGACATTGTCTGCCTCAGATGACTAACAATTAATTTTCGAATAGCGTTCGCCTATTACATGTCATCACGAGAAAAAACAGCGCTCCTCTGTGATGTCAGCACACAGAAAAGGTACAAAGGCTGTGCAGTTATGCACGTGCGTGGCACAGAATGCGACGAGCTGAATGGAAGTGGAGACACCCCATGCAGAGATCTTGTCATGTAAATGGGAAACACTCTTGCATTTTGCCAGAAGGAGCCAGTACAAACAATGTAATAGAGTGCACCGAAGACGTCAAAAGCATTTGCTCAGCCCGAAAACACATTAGTTCGGGGACCTGATGAACTCAGTATTCCTGAAAGGTTTCTTTTGCTGGAATATTTCTATTCAGATAAAATGCCATTATTCTTATATTCCTGTCACAAATATTTTATTTCTTGTATTGATATTTATTGGAAAGATAAGCATATTCTTTTAATTACTACAATGATGGGAATTTGATTTTTTTCCTTTTTTTTTAAATAGATGCCTTTACAAAAAAAAATTAACAACTTCAAAAGAACCCCCCCCTTAACTAAAACCTGAAGGTTCATTTGCTTAATACACTGGCATCTGTTTGTTTATAGATTTGCATTTGATTAACCTGTGGGCTTTGATACAGGTCACTGTTCCCATGGGCTGTCGATTCTGTGAAGGACAAATCTATTCGAAATGCAGGCCTGTGCACTTCACCAGGCTGATCCTTCCCATCAGAGTGAGAATCCGGTTGCCATGGCGCTTGCCCCCACTGCAAGCGTTGAGACCATTTTCCGTGTGTGACAGGACACGTTTCACGTGAAACTTTCCCTTTTATTACTGTTCCTCATTGGGCTGCAGCCTGGAACTTGGGAGTCTTCCAAGGCCCCTTGCATTTAGACACCCACAGACGAGGCACAGCAATATTTACTCAGAATAATAAAACACAACAATAATAAATCAAAGTTAAGATCTTACTGGACAATTTAACAGTTGAGGCAAAGGAAATGAGAGATTTATTCAGATGGGCTAGCGTGGGTGCGACCGGTTTACTTTGCAATTTCACCAATCAATCTGCAAGAACTCTCCTCACAGGACAGTGCCACAATGTTTTAATTGACCTCCTCCCCCCAGACTAAAATCACAGGAGTGCTGCGTATAATTGTTGGAAGGTGTGCTGCTGCTGTGAAGCCTAGCTCACTGACCGGGTGTGCTAGATCACAGCCACACTACCTTCGATTTTCTGAGCAGCATATTGGAGGTGGCACACCGATGTGGATACCACTCACTCCCTCCCCATGAGGAGATTGTAAGACCAACTGACGGGGTAGCAAGAACTACTGAGGAGGTTGCAAGACCTACTGAGGAGATAGCAAGACCTACTGAGGAGATAGCAAGACCAACTGAGGAGATAGCAAGACCTATTGAGGAGATAGCAAGACCTACTGAGGAGATAGCAAGACCAACTGAGGAGATAGCAAGACCTACTGAGGAAGTAGCAAGACCAACTGACGGGGTAGCAAGACCTACTGAGGAGGTAGCAAGACCTACTGAGGAGGTAGCAAGACCTATTGAGGAGGTAGCAAGACCAACTGAGGAGATAGCAAGACCTATTGAGGAGATAGCAAGACCTACTGAGGAGATAGCAAGACCAACTGAGGAGATAGCAAGACCTACTGAGGAAGTAGCAAGACCAACTGACGGGGTAGCAAGACCTACTGAGGAGGTAGCAAGACCTACTGAGGAGGTAGCAAGACCTATTGAGGAGGTAGCAAGACCAACTGACGGGGTAGCAAGACCTACTGAGGAGATAGCAAGACCTACTGAGGAGGTAGCAAGACCAACTGACGGGGTAGCAAGACCTACTGAGGAGATAGCAAGACCTACTGAGGAGGTAGCAAGACCTACTGAGGAGGTAGCAAGACCTACTGACGGGGTAGCAAGACCTACTGAGGAGGTAGCAAGACCTACTGAGGAGGTAGCAAGACCTATTGAGGAGGTAGCAAGACCAACTGACGGGGTAGCAAGACCTACTGAGGAGATAGCAAGACCTACTGAGGAGGTAGCAAGACCAACTGACGGGGTAGCAAGACCTACTGAGGAGGTAGCAAGACCAACTGACGGGGTAGCAAGACCTACTGAGGAGGTAGCAAGACCTATTGAGGAGGTAGCAAGACCAACTGACGGGGTAGCAAGACCTACTGAGGAGGTAGCAAGACCTACTGAGGAGGTAGCAAGACCTATTGAGGAGGTAGCAAGACCAACTGACGGGGTAGCAAGACCTACTGAGGAGGTAGCAAGACCTACTGAGGAGGTAGCAAGACCTATTGAGGAGGTAGCAAGACCAACTGACGGGGGTAGCAAGACCTACTGAGGAGATAGCAAGACCTACTGAGGAGGTAGCAAGACCTACTGAGGAGGTAGCAAGACCTACTGAGGAGATAGCAAGACCAACTGACGGGGTAGCAAGACCTACTGAGGAGATAGCAAGACCAACTGAGGAGATAGCAAGACCAACTGAGGAGATAGCAAGACCAACTGACGGGGTAGCAAGACCTACTGAGGAGGTAGCAAGACCAACTGACGGGGTAGCAAGACCTACTGAGGAGGTAGCAAGACCTATTGAGGAGGTAGCAAGACCAACTGACGGGGTAGCAAGACCTACTGAGGAGATAGCAAGACCTATTGAGGAGGTAGCAAGACCAACTGACGGGGTAGCAAGACCTACTGAGGAGATAGCAAGACCTATTGAGGAGGTAGCAAGACCAACTGACGGGGTAGCAAGACCTACTGAGGAGGTAGCAAGACCTATTGAGGAGGTAGCAAGACCAACTGACGGGGTAGCAAGACCTACTGAGGAGATAGCAAGACCTACTGAGGAGGTAGCAAGACCTACTGAGGAGATAGCAAGACCTACTGAGGAGATAGCAAGACCAACTGACGGGGTAGCAAGACCTACTGAGGAGGTAGCAAGACCTACTTAGGAGATAGCAAGACCTACTGAGGAGATAGCAAGACCAACTGACGGGGTAGCAAGACCTACTGAGGAGGTAGCAAGACCAACTGACGGGGTAGCAAGACCTACTGAGGAGATAGCAAGACCTACTGAGGAGGTAGCAAGACCTACTGAGGAGGTAGCAAGACCTACTGAGGAGGTAGCAAGACCTACTGAGGAGGTAGCAAGACCTACTGAGGAGGTAGCAAGACCTACTGAGGAGGTAGCAAGACCTACTGAGGAGGTAGCAAGACCTACTGAGGAGGTAGCAAGACCTACTGAGGAGGTAGCAAGACCTACTGAGGAGGTAGCAAGACCTACTGAGGAGGTAGCAAGACCTACTGAGGAGATAGCAAGACCTACTGAGGAGATAGCAAGACCAACTGACGGGGTAGCAAGACCTACTGAGGAGGTAGCAAGACCAACTGACGGGGTAGCAAGACCTACTGAGGAGGTAGCAAGACCTATTGAGGAGGTAGCAAGACCAACTGACGGGGTAGCAAGACCTACTGAGGAGATAGCAAGACCTATTGAGGAGGTAGCAAGACCAACTGACGGGGTAGCAAGACCTACTGAGGAGATAGCAAGACCTATTGAGGAGGTAGCAAGACCAACTGACGGGGTAGCAAGACCTACTGAGGAGATAGCAAGACCTATTGAGGAGGTAGCAAGACCAACTGACGGGGTAGCAAGACCTACTGAGGAGGTAGCAAGACCTATTGAGGAGGTAGCAAGACCAACTGACGGGGTAGCAAGACCTACTGAGGAGATAGCAAGACCTACTGAGGAGGTAGCAAGACCTACTGAGGAGATAGCAAGACCTACTGAGGAGATAGCAAGACCAACTGACGGGGTAGCAAGACCTACTGAGGAGGTAGCAAGACCTACTGAGGAGATAGCAAGACCTACTGAGGAGATAGCAAGACCAACTGACGGGGTAGCAAGACCTACTGAGGAGGTAGCAAGACCAACTGACGGGGTAGCAAGACCTACTGAGGAGATAGCAAGACCTACTGAGGAGGTAGCAAGACCTACTGAGGAGGTAGCAAGACCTACTGAGGAGGTAGCAAGACCTACTGAGGAGGTAGCAAGACCTACTGAGGAGGTAGCAAGACCTACTGAGGCGGTAGCAAGATGTTGTTCCTGAGAGAAAAAAAGCACAAGAGTCCTAAGTGAATGAAAGTTAATGTATTGTAATAAAAAGGAGTGTAATATATTACAGTTTGTTGTGTCGATTTTAGGAGACATCATATTATGTTGGCACACTAGGAGAAATGTCCCTTTCTCTACCATCTAATTTGGCAACTGTAGAGTTTCTTTGTTGTGTGTAGTTTCCAGATGCAGGTTTAATACCTTGGAAGACAGGCTCAGTGTGCAGTCAGGTGTGTGATGGGTTTGATAGCTTTCTTTGCCAGCTGCTTACTAGGAATCCCCAGCTGCTATAAACCAACAAGCTCATGTTTTAGCTTTAAGGAACCCGTGTCTGCATTTGAAAAAAAAGTTTCAGCATTTTGCACAGCCTTTGTACCTTTTCTGTGTGCTGTCCTTTAATTTGAATCGCTTTTTTTATTGTTACAACATGGCTTCCCACCCCTTCTAGCTCTCAGGTCAAATAAGTCCCTCCTGCTGATCTGTGCGATATTACAGCTCTGTGTGAAGAAAGTTCAGCACTAAAGATAGAGGCGATTAAACTGGGACAGAATCTACAAGCAAAAAGCATGTTCGATACTTGTAGAAGGTGAAACAAGGTTCTCCCATGATGCATATCTTTGGATGCTTAGAGCTTTAGGAATGTTTGACCTATCATTAATACGGGAAAAGGTTTCAAGTATCCCCACATTTCAGAAAACCCCTCAATGATCACCAACCCCTCCACCACAACCTCTTCCCCATCATCACCGGTGGTTGGTTTAGTATCTTTAGCTAAGAGTTAGTCACATCTATTGTTATTTTTGCATTTGAGGAGGTATAAATTAGAATGTCCAAAAGCAAGTGAAATTTGTTGTACTGACTGTTTAACCTTCACTTTTAATATATCTGATCTAATGAGGGAATGGTAGCATAGTGGTTATGTACTGATTCATCAGCTGAGGAGAGGGCGGTAGGTGGTAATCAGCAGGAGGTTTCCTTGCCCATGTTTGACTTGATGCCATGAGATTTCATGGGGTCCGGAGTCAATGTTGAGGACTCCCAGGGCCACTCCCTCCCGAATGACGGTGCCACCGCCTCTGGTGGGTCTGTCCTGCTGGTGGGACAGGACGTACCCAGGGACTAGTAATTCAGAGGCCTGGACTAATAATCCATGAGACGTGAGTTCAAATCCCACCACGGCAGCTGTGGAATTTAAAATTCAGTTAATTAAATTTAAAAAAAATCTGGAATAAAAAAAAGTTAGTATCAGTAATGGTGCCCATGAAACTTTAAAAACCCATCTGGTTCACTAATGTCCTTTAGGGAAGGAAATCTGCCGTCCCTACCCAGTCTGGCCTATATGTGACTCCAGACCCACAAGAATGTGGTTGACTCTTAACTGCCCTCTGAAATGGCCTAGCAAGCCACTCAGTTGTAAGAAACAATAATAAGAATAAAGCCAGGCAGACCACCTGGCATCGATCTCGGCACCGACTTCGGACACGACAACGGCACACCCAGCCCAGTCGATCCTGCAAAGTCCTCCTCACCAACATCTGGGGACTTGTGCCAAAATTGGGAGAGCTGTCCCACAGACTAGTCAAGCAACAGCCTGACACAGTCATACTCACAGAATCATACCTTTCAGCCAATGTCCCACACTCCTCCATCACCATCGCTGGGTATGTCCTGTCCCACCGGCAGGACAGACCCACCCGAGGTGGCGGCACAGTGGTATACAGTCGGGAAGGAGTGGCCCTGGGAGTCCTCAACATTGACTCCGGACCCCATGAAGTCGCATGGCATCAAGTCAAGCATGGGCAAGGAAACCTCCTGCTGATTACCACCTACCACCCTTCCTCAGCTGATGAATCAGTACTCCTCCATGTTAAACATCACTTGGAGGAAGCACTTAGGGTAGCAAGGGCACAGAATGTACAGTGGCACTACCACCGTGCTAAATGGGATAGATTCAGAACAGATCTAGCAGCTCAAAACTGGGCATCCATGAGGCGCTGTGGGCCATCAGCAGCAGCAGAATTGTATACCACCACAATCTGTAACCTCATGGCCCGGCATATCCCTCACTCTACCATTAACATCAAGCCAGGCGACCAACCCTGGTTCAATGAGGAGTGTAGAAGAGCTTTATATTTATAATCACATTTATATTTTATTTTTTCCACCCTTTTATTTGCCCCCCCCCCACCTTTTTTTCCTCCTCGAAGCTGGCAGCTGTCCTTCATTCTGTCAGTGGATTTCACACTTCTTTCAGCCTTAATCTGTCACATTAACACCACCTCTAGCCTTGCATATCTCTTAATGTCTCTTAATGTCTCTTCATCTCCCCCTTTGTTCTTTTATCCCCTCCCCCTTTTCCCAGCTTTACTCTGGCCTTAAATCTATTTGATTTCCGGCTCTTCACAGTTCTGACGAAAGGTCATCGACCTGAAACGTTAACTCTCTTTCTCTCTCCACGGATGCTGCCTGGTCTGCTGAGTTTTTCCAGCGTTTTCTGTTGTTATTTCAGATTTCCAGCATCCGCAGTATTTTGCTATCGTGTAGAAGAGCTTGCCAGGAGCAGTACCAGGCGTACCAAAAAATGAGGTGCCAACCTGGGGAAGTTGCAACATAGGACTACATGCATGCTAAACAATGGAAGCAGCATGCTATAGACACAGCTAAGTGATCCCACAACCAATCGATCAGATCAAAGCTCTGCAGTCCTGCCACATCCAGTCGTCAATGGTGGACCATTAAACAACTGCGGAGAGGAGGAGACTCCATGAACATCCCCATCCTCAATGATGGTGGAGCCCAGCACGCGAGTGCAAAAGACAAGGCTGAAGCATTTGCAACCATCTTCAGCCAGAAGTGCCAAGTGGATGATCCATCTCGGCCTCCTCCTGAGGTCCCTACCATCAGAGAAGCCAGTCTTCAGCCAATTCGAGTCATGCAACGTGATATCAAGAAACGGCTGAGTGCACTGGATACAGCAAAGGCTATGAGCCCCAACAATATCCCGGCTGTCGTGCAGAAGACTTGTGCTCCAGAACTAGCCGCGCCTCTAGCCAAGCTGTTCCAGTACAGCTACAACACTGGCATCTACCCAACAATGTGGAAAACTGCCCAGGTATGTCCTGTCCACAAAAAGCAGGACAAATCCAATCTGGCCAATTACCTCCCATCAGTCTACTCTCAATCATGAGCAAAGTGATGGAAGGTGTTGTTGACAGTGAGATCAAGCGGCACTTACTCACAAATAACCTGCTCACCAATGCTCAGTTTGGGTTCCACCAGGACCACTTGGCTCCAGACCTCATTACAGCCTTGGTCCAAACATGGACAAAAGAGCTGAATTCCAGAGGTGAGGTGAGAATCACTGCCCTTGACATCAAGGCAGCATTTGAATGAGTGTGGCATCAAGGAGTCCTAGTAAAATTGAAGTCAATGGGAATCAGGTGAAAGACTCTCCACTGGCTGGAGTCATAGCTAGCACATAGGAAGATGGTTGTGGTTGTTGGACGTCAATCATCGCAGCCCCAGAACATCGCTGCAGGAGTTCCTCAGGGTCGTGTCCTAGGCCCAACCATCTTCGGCTGCTTCATCAATGACCTTCCCGCTATCATAAGTGCAGAAGTGGGGATGTTCGCTGATGATTGCACAGTGTTCAGTTCCATTCGCAACTCCTCAGATAATGAAGCAATCTATGCCTGCATACAACAAGACCTGGACGACATTCAGGCTTGGGCTGATAAGTGGCAAGTAACATTCGCGCCACACACGTGCCAGGCAATGACTATCTCTAACAAGAGAGAGTCTAACCATCGCCCCTTGACATTCAACGACATTACCATTGCCAAATCCCTCAACATCAATGTCCTGTGGGTCGCCATTGATCAGAAACTTAACTGGACCAGCCACATAAATACTGCGGCTTAAGAGCAGGTCAGAGGCTGGGTATTCTGCGGCGAATGTCTCACCTCCTGACTCTCCAAAGCCTTTCCACCATCTACAAGGCACGAGTCAGTAGTGTGATGGAATACTTTCCACTTGCCTGGATGAGTGCAGCTCCAATAAGCACTCAAGAAGCTCGACACCATTCAGGACAAAGGAGCCTGCTTGATTGGCACCCCATCCACCTCCTTAAACATTCACTCCCTCCACCACCAGCGTACTGAGGCTGCAAGTGTGTACCATCTACAAGATGCACTGCAGCAACTCGCCAAGGCTTCTTCAGCAGCACCTCCCAAACCCACGACCTCTACCACCTAGAAAGACAAGGGCAGCAGGCGCATGGGAACACCACCACCTCCAAGTTCCCCTCCAAGTCACACACCATCCTGACTTGGAAATATATCACCGATCCTTCATTGTCGCTGGGTCAAAATCCTGGAACTCCCTCCCTAACAGCACTGTGGGAGTACCTTCACCACACGGACTGCAGCGGTTCAAGAAGACGGCTCACCACCACCTTCTCAAGGGCAATTAGGGATGGGCAATAAATGCTGGCCGTGCCAACGACGCCCAGGAACGAATAAAAAAAAAATCTGACATTGATATTTAAACTCTGTCACAGCGGGAGAACCCCTGCAGAAATTGGGGAAACTGTTCAGAAATTCTACCCACGTTACTGTATCTCACTCCAGCACAGATTATTCTATAGAATAATGTATAAAAGAGAGTGTGCAAAACAATAAAGAATTGTGATAACATCATAAACAGGATATCATTTCAAACTTCATGGCATTTTCTTTTCACTGGCACTGGCCTTCAGACCAGGCAATGACAAACAGAAGCCTTGACTCAATACAATAGCAAAATACTGCGGATGCTGGAAATCTGAAATAACAACAGAAGAAAATGCTGTAAACACTCAGCAGGCCAGGCAGCATCCGTGGAGAGAGAAACAGAGTTAAAGTTTCAGGTCGGAGACCCTTCTTCAGAACTGGTAAAAGTTGGAAATGTAACAGATTTTAAGCAGGTGCAGAGGCAGGGAGGGGGGGGGGGAAGGGGAGGAAGGAACTTAAGGGAGAGTCGGTGCTAGAATGCAAGGCACGAGTGGTTAAATGTTGCAAATGGGGATGGCAGAATCATAAACAGCTGCCGCCTGAAAAAATGGGGGGGGGGGGTCATAGTCTGAAATTGTTGAACTCAATGTTGAGTCCAGAAGGCTGTAAAGTGCCTAATCGAAAGATGAGGTGCTGTTCCTCGAGCTTACTTGGAACGGTGTAAGAGGCCGAGGACAGAGAGGTCAGAGTGGGAGTGGAGCGGAGAATTAAAGTGATAGGCGACTGGAAGCTCAGGGTCACCCTTACGACTGAATGGAGGTGTTCCGCAATGCGGTCACCTAAACTGCGTTTGGTCTCCCAATGAAGAGGAGACCGCATCGTGAGCAGCGAATACAGTATACTAAATTGTAAGAAGTACAAGTAAATCGCTGTTTCACCTGGAAGGCGTGTTTGGGGCCCTGGACAGTGGGAAGGGAAAAGGTAAAAGGGCAGGTGTTGCATCTCCTGTGCTTGCACGGGAAGTTGATGAGCGTAGGGGAAGGGATGTTGGGGGTGATTGAGGAGTGGACCAGGGTGTCGCGGAGGGAGCAGGTCCCTTCGGAATGCTGAAAGGGGAGGTGAGGGGAAGATGCGTTTGGTGGTGGGATCATGCAGGAGGTGGCGGAAATGGTGGAGGATGATCCGTTGAATGTGAAGGCTGGTGGGGTGAAAGGTGAGGACAATGGGAACCCTATCGTGGTTCTGGGAGGGAGGGGAAGGGATGAGAGCAGAAGTGCGGGAAATGGAACGGACACTGTCGAGGGCCGTGTCATCCACGGTAGAGGGAATCCTCGGTTGAGGAAAAAGGAAGACATCAGAAGCACTGGGGCATCGTCAGAACAGATGTGGTGGAGATGGAGAAACTGGGAGATTGGAATAGAGTCCTTACAGGAAGCGGGGTGGGAGGAAGTGTAGTCCAGGTAGCTGTGGGAGTCAGTGGGCTTGTAGTGGATGTTTGTCAATAGGCTATCAGCAGAAATGGAGACAGAGAAGTCAAGGAAGGGAAGGGAAGTGTCGGAGATGGACCATGTGAAGGTGAGGGAAGGGTGGAAATTGGAAGCAAAGTGAATTCAATTTTCTAGTTCAGGGCGAGAGCAGGAAACGGCACCAATACAGTCATCAATGTACTGAGGTGAGGGAGGGGACCTGAGTAGGACTGGAACAAAGATTGTTCCACATATCCCATGAAAAGGCAGGCATAGCTAGGGCCCATGCGGGTTTGGGTCAAACTGTTGCGCTGTTGTATCCCATGATTTTGAACTACGGTAATGCTAGGTTTTTATTTTACTGCACCTTACAGTGAGAAAGCGCACTAATGTATGGTCCATTGTAGTGGTTGATTATTTTACGGTGCCTTATAGTACGCGCCAATCACGAGCCTGCACCACCCACCATATAGTTTTCTAAAGACAGCAGCAGTTATTGAATCACATGACAACATGGGTGAAGAACAGGATTGGAATATAGGAGCATGACCAGGCTGTTGGACCCATTGAGCGTGCTCTTCCATTTTGTTAGCCATGCCAGCTGAACAATAATAAGAAAGATCCTCAGATGTATCACATACTCTGTGCAGTCTCGGGCATCCATTATGGAAAGAAAGAAAGACTTGCATCTATATAGCACCTTTCACGACCTCAGGACGTCCCAAAGCGCTTGAAAAGAAAGAAAGACTTACATTTATATAGCACCTTTTACGATCACCGGACGTCTCAAAGCGCTTTACAACCAATTAAATACTTTTGAAGTGTAGTCATTGTTGTAATGTGGGAAATGCGGCACAAACAACAATGTGATAATGACCAGATAATCTGTTTTAGTGATGTTGATTGAGGGATAAATATTGGCCAGGACACCAGGGATAACTCCCCTGCTCTTCTTTGAAATAGTGTCATGCGTTCTTTAATATCCACCTGAGAGAGGGCAGACGGGGCCTCAGTTTAATGTCTCATCCGAAAGACGGCACCTCTGACAGTGTAGCACTCCCTCAGTACTGCACTGGAGTGTCAGCTCAGATTTTTGTGCTCTGGAGTGGGATGCGCCAATGAAGTTCTTTTGAAGTGTTGTAATGCGGCAGCCAATCTGCACACAGCAAGCTCTTACCAACGGCAATGTGATAATGACCTGATAATCTTTTTTAGTGATGTCAGTTGCTAGTTAATTATTGGCTAGGAGACTGGAGAGAACTCCCCTGATAATGCCATAGGATCTTCCACCTGAGAGGGAAGATGGGGCCTCGATTTAACATCTCATCTGAAAAACGGCACCTCTGACAGTGCAGCACACCCTCAGTACTGCACTGAAGTGTCAGCCCGGATTATGTGCTCAAGTCTCTGGAGTGGGTGCTTGAACCCACAACCTTCTGACTCAGAGGCAAGAGCGCTACCAACTGAGCCATGGCTGATACTTTATGGGATAGTCAAGCCACTAAATAGTTGTAAAATAGATTTGCTGGCTTAGAAATTCGGCGCGCCCATTTTTGAATGCACGGGGGGTTGCTTGGAATGATCCCTGTGCCTTAATGGTGAGGCTCGAGGTGCCCCTGATATTGGGCCTCATTTACATCAACTGGGCAAGCTGCTGTGGGCGACAGGCAGCTTGCCAACCAGGCGCGATTCATGATTGGGCCCTTGCTGATGTCGCAGTGGCCATCAGGTAAGTGAGGACGATGGAGGTGACTGGGAAAGGGGCGGTGACCAGGTCAGGAACTAATGGCGACAGTCAAAGTGTTAACGATGGCGATTAGCTGGCGGGGGGCCGGGGGTAGCTGCTGCCCGCTGCCTCAGGGCAAACCAATATTGCAGTGGGGGCTTCAAACAGCTGGTGGGCCTCATATTTGCATGTGAAAAGAGCCTAACTAATTTTTTGTCCTTTACCAATTTGGCGGGAGACACACTTCTGGCTGGTAATGAGCCTGCGCTTCCTGCCCACCATATTGGAGGTTTAGGAGGCTGCACAGCCAAATCTCTAGGCCGCTATATTGATATCAGGGATGAGAAGATACAGTTATGATGAGAGATTTGAAAAAGTAGATCTTTATTCACTGGAGCAGTGAGAGAGAGTTAAATGTGATTTTTTTTATTCGTCATGAGATGTGGGCGTTGTTGGCAAGGCCAGCATTTATTGCCCATCCCTAATTGCCCTTAACGTTTTCATAAAGTTTGAAAGGGTAGTTAGCGAAAAATGATTTCCACTGATCGGTGAATTAGTAAAGGAGAGGGCATGGACTTACAAATAGTACTAAAAAGGTGAGGTTGGAAGATTCTTTTTCAAGCAAAGGTTCATTAGGTTATGGAGTGCATTAGCACAATTGGCTTTTAAACCCGATTCAATCTCAGTATTTACGAGGGAGTTAGATAAACAGTTGAAAGAAAAAAAATGAAAAGGTAACAGGAAAGAGCGAGAGAATATCATTACTGCCATAGTAGATGGCTCCAGTTGGAGCCAGCCGTAACCCAGGTACAGTGGGCCAAAGTGGCCTCCTTCTGGTCTTAAATGTCTATGATTCTTTGGTTTTATGTCATGTGACAGGAAGAATCTGAGAAGGAGCAGAGATTTCAAAACATTTCTGCTCTTGACCAATTGCAAAGCCATTATATATTGTAACATCTTACATTGTAGTGAGTGTAAATTCTGCTGTACATTGAAAACATTTGGTCTTAATGGAGATAATGTGCAATAGGCTCCGTTGCATTTCATGGTCTAGAGCAGGGGAGTTCTCCCCGGTGTCCTGGCCAACATTTATCCCTCAACCAACATCACTAACACTGATTATCTGGTCCTTATCACCTTGCTTTTTGTGGGACCTTGCTGTGCACAAATTGATTGGTGCATTTCTTACGTTACAGCAGTGACTACGCTTCAAAAAGTACTTCGTTGGCTGCAAAGCAATTTGGGACATCCTGAGGTCGTGAAAGGCGCTATATCAATGCAAGCCTTTATTTTCTTTTACTCCTACTGTGAACTTGCACGATGCCCTACAAATCATTTAAATCCACTCAGCGGAACTGTACCATTTGCTTTTAGCTTTTCTGTTCTTTTATTAGCTTCTATCAATATTCAGCAAGCCCCTTGCACACACACAGAGTATGTTTGTTTTTTATTTGTTCCTGGGATGTGGGCGTCGCTGGCAAGGTCAGCATTTCTTGCCCATCTCTAATTGCCCTTCAGAAGGTGGTGGTGAGCCGCCTTCTTGAACCGCTGCAGTCCCTGTGGCGAAGGTACTCCCACAGTGCTGTTAGGGAGGGAGTTCCAGGATTTTGACCCAGCGACAATAAAGGAACAGCGATATATTTCCAAGTCAGGATGGTGTGTGACTTGGAGGTGATGGTGTTCCCCTGTGCCTGCTGCCCTTGTCCTTCTAGGTGGTAGAAGTCATGGGTTTGGGAGGTGCTGTCGACGAAGCGTTGACAAGTTACTGCAGTGCATCTTGTAGATGGTACACACTGCAGCCACGGTGCGCCGGTTGTGGAGGGAGTGAATGTTTAAGGTGGTGGATGGGGTGCCAATCAAGCGGGCTGCTTTGTCCTGGATGGTGTCGAGCTTCTTGAATGTTGTTGGAGCTGCACTCATCCAGGCAAGTGGAGAGTATTCCATTGCACTCCTGACTCGTGCCTTGTAGTTGGTGGAAAGGCTTTGGGGAGTCAGAAGGTGAGATATTTGCCGCAGAATACTCAGCCTCTGCCCTGCTCTTAAAGCCACAGTATTTATGTGGCGGGTCCAGTTAAGTTTCTGGTCAATGGTGACCCCCCAGGATGTTGATGGTGGAGGATTCAGAGATGGTAATGCCGTTGAATGTCAAGGGCCGGTGGTTAGACTCTCTCTTCTCTCTTGTTGGAGATAGTCATTGCCTGGCACTTATGTGGCAGGAATGTTACCTGCCACTTATCAGTCCAGGCCTGAATGTTGTCCAGGTCTTGCTGCATGCGGGCATGGACTGCTTCATTATCTGAGGAGTTGTGAATGGCACTGAACACTGTGCAGTCATCAGCGAACATCCCCATTTCTGACCTTATGATGGAGGGAGGGTCATTGATGAAGCAGCTGAAGATGGTTGGGCCTAGGAAACTGCCCTGAGGAACTCCTGCAGCGATGTCCTGGGGCTGTGATGATTGGCCTGTAACAACCACAACCATCTTTCTTTGTGCTAGGTATGACTCCAGCCGGCGCAGAGTTTTCCCCCTGATTCCTATTGACTTCAATTTTACTAGGGCTCCTTGATGCCACACTTGGTCAAATGCTGCCTTGATGTCAAGGGCAGTCACTCTCACCTCACCTCTGGAATTCAGCTCTTTCGTTCATGTTTGGTCCAAGGCTGTAATGAGATCTAGAGCCGAGTGGTCCTGGCAGAACCCAAACTGAGCACCGGTGAGCAGATTATTGGTGAGTAAGTGGTGCTGCTTGATAGCACTGTCGACGACACCCTCCATCCTTTGATGATGATTGAGAGTAGACTGATGGGGTGGTAATTGGCCAGATTGGATTTGTCCTGCTTTTTGTGGATAGGACATACCTGGGCAGTTTTCCACATTGTTAGGTAGATGCCAGTGTTGTAGCTGTAGTGGTACAGCTGGGCTAGAGGCACGGCTAGTTCTGGAGCACAAGTCTTCAGCACGATAGCTGGGATGTTGCCTGAGCCCATAGCCTTTGCTGTAGCCAGTGCGCTCAGCCGTTTTTTGATATCACGTGAAGTGATATAATTGGCTGAAGACTGGCTTCTGTGATGGTGGGAACCTCAAGAGGAGGCCGAGATGGATTGTCCACTCAGCACTTCCAGTTTAATATGATTGCACACTTCAGCCTTGTCTTTTGCACTCGCGTGCTGTGCTCCTTCATCATCGAGGATGGGGATGTTCATGGAGCCTCCTCCTCTCGGCAGTTGTTTTATTGTCCCCCACCATTCACGACTGGATGTGGCAGGACTGCAGAGCTTTGATCTGATCCGTTGATTGTGGGATTGCTTAGCTCTGTCTATAGCATGAAGCTTCTGCTGTTTAGCATGCTTGTAGTCCTGTGTTGCAGCATCCCCAGGTTGGCACCTCATTTTTAGGTATGCCTGGTCCTGCTCCTTCCTGGCATGCTCTTCTACACTCTTCATTGAACCAGGGTTGGTCATAGACATAGAAACATAGAAACTAGGAGCAGGAGTAGGCCATTCGGCCCGTCGAGCCTGCTCCACCATTCAATACGATCATGGCTGATCATCCAAATCCAGTACCCTGTCCCTGCTTTCGCCACACAGAATCCCCATCGAGCCTGCACCGACACATATCCCACCCTATCCCCGTAACCCCACGTATTTAATTCCCCCTAACATATCCCATCCTATCCCCGTAACCCCACATATTTAATCCCCCCCTAACACTAAGGGTCAATTTATCATAGCCAAATCAACCTAACCTGCACATTTTTGGACTGTGGGAGGAAACCGGAGCACCCGGAGGAAACCCACGCAGACACGGGGAGAATGTGCAAACTCCACACAGACAGTCACCGAGGCCGGATTCGAACCCTGGTCCCTGGCGCTGTGAGGCACCAGTGCTAACCACTATGCCACCATGCCGCCTGGCTTGATGGAAATGGCAGAGTGAGTAATATGTTGGGCCATGAGGTTACAGATTGTGGTGGAATACAATTCTGCTGCTGATGATGGCTCACAGCGCCTCACGGATGCCCAGTTTTGAGCTGCTAGATCTGTTTTGAATCTATCCCATTTAGCATGCTGGTAGTGCCACACAACACGATGGAGGGTGTCCTCAGTGTGAAGACGGGACTTCGTCTCCGCAAGGACTATGCGGTGGTCACTGCTACCAATGCTGTCATGGACAGATGCATCTGCGACAGGTAGATTGGTGAGGACAAGGTCAATTAAGTTTTTCCCTCGTGTTGGTTCTCTCACCAACTGCTGCAGGCCCAGTCTGGCACCTATATCTTTCAGGACTCGGCCAGCTTGGTCAGTAGTGGTGCTACCAAGGCATTCTTGGTGATAGACATTGAAGTCCCCCACCCAGAGTACATTCTGTGCCCTTGCTACCCTCAGTGCTTCTTCCAAGTGGTGTACTGATTCATCAGCTGAGGGAGGGCGGTAGGTGGTTATCAGCAGGAGGTTTCCTTGCCCATGCTTGACCTGAAGCCATGAGACTTCATGGGGTCCGGAAGCAATTTTGAGAACTTCCAGGGCCACTCCCTCCTGACTGTCTCCACTGTGCCGCCTCCTCTCGTGGGTCTGTCTTGCTGGTGAGACAGGACATACCCAGGGATGGTGATGGAGGAGTTTGGGACATTGGCTGAAAGGTATAAAAACATAGAAAAATAGGAGCAGGAGTAGGCCATTCGGCCCTTCGAGCCTGCTCCACGATTCAATATGATCACGGCTGATCCTCTATCTCAATATCATATTCCCGCGCTCTCCCCATACCCCTTGATGCCTTTTGTGTCAAGTATGATTCTGTGAGTATGACTATGGTAGGCTGTTGCTTGACTAGTCTGTGGGACAGCTCTCCTAATTTTGGCACAAGTCCCCAGATGTTGGTGAGGAGGACTTTGCAGGGTCAACTGGGCTGGGCGTGCCTTTGTCATGTCCAAAGCTAGTGCTGAAGTTGATGCCGGGTGGTCCATTTTTAAAAAATTCTTATTGTTTTCTGTTGTTGTTTGGTACAACTAAGTGACTTGCTAGGCCATTTCAGAGGGCGGTTAAGAGTCAATCACATTGCTGTGGGTGTGGATGACACCAACAATTAGAAAGCCACTTCAGTACGGCAATAGTGGAACATATGGTGCATGATTCCTCATGGATTTACCCTTGGTTTTTCTGCCAGTGATGTTCAGTTTTGGCCCCCACAAAGGTTTTGGTTTGTGCCAAAACAATCACTGGCATGATTGAAAAAATGTCCTGATATACACCCACCTTCTTGTTAACTATTGCCTAAATGCGCTGTTTTGAACATTTTGCACAGACTTTAGCTGTGGTAACATAAAACTGTATGGGTCAACAATTAGGAAGTAATGGATGAGAAGCTCTGTACAGGTCTCATGAGTTTGAACGAATAAGTGTTTAAATTGCAGCCAAATACTAAGGTAGATTTTGCCATTGTCATATGTCACAAACTGTGTGCTACTTTTCTTTTTCTCTTGACTTTTCTACTTCCTTCTCCTTTTTTGAAGGCGTTGGTCGCCTCACGGCAGTGGATCAATAAGCTGAGATGACCCTCTGGTGCCACACTCAAATGGCCATCATTCACGTGTGAGCCTTGACAGTGAGTAATGACAGGCTCGTCCACTGTGAAAGACATCACAGCTAAGCCCAGTCCTGACCTCACTATGCCCATACATGCACTTGTTAAAGATCTGGGTTGCTGCATATCCATCAGGAGCAGGAACCATGACCCGTGCTCCCTTTCCAAACCCAGAGGTACTGCGGCCAATTGTGGTGCCTCTACTGCTGGCCTGGCTGAGATCAGGAAACTCAGCACAGCCTGGCGATTGAAGCTGGAACCCTTGTTCTGCAATGTTCAGAGACAAAAGGGGTTACATTTCCGCTGGGGTTCTCTCACTCGTCCCCTGTAACTTCGGCGGAAGAGCTGAGGAAACCCCAGAAACGTGTGGAAATTAGCCACCCTAAACCTTAACCTCTTTAATGTCCTCATTGCTACTTGCTGGGTTCAAGCCCTGTTCCACGATTTAAGCATGTCACCTATGCTGACACTTCAGTGCCGTATGGAGGGAGGGCTGCATTATTGAAGGTGCTGCCCTTTGGATGAGATGTTAAAGTGAAAGCCTATTTCCCTGATCCCCGAGGTGGGACTTATGGGCAAGATGAGCTCGGAGAGGGCGTGAGGAGGAGAGAAAAGGTTAAGGTTAGGGCAAGTGGGGAACCTTGGTTACTACATAACAATAGTATCGTCACTGCAAGAATAATTCATTAACTTGCTTGCGAGGTGGTTTGGAATGTCATGAGGATGTGATAAATTGCTATATAAGGCCTCCTGTGCCGTATGATTCGATGGTAAATTCTTAAGTTCTTTCTTTTACTGTACATCTGATTTGTATTAGATGCTAAAGCTTAAGAGTAGAGGAGATACAGTTTGGTGACATCACACAGACAACATCTCAGTTTGATTATATGATTTCACGTTAAGCACTAATACAGTTATACAGTATACTGTTTATTCATAATTCCCCAATGTTCAACCTCGTGGTATGATTACAGCATTGACCTCTAATATGCATTCATCTCATACCCCAGAAACCTTTGGGATAATATTTACTTTCAACATAAATCATTATTTACACTGAGCCATTTATCTTGCTGAACTCATAAAAAAACAATCTCTCAAGATGACACCGTCTCCTTGACATCTAGGCAGTTGACCCATGAACAGCAGAGTGGTCTGTAGTCAGCCACATGCAGTTACAGCAATCGGAGTTAAATTGTAAATTCACAAAGAGAGATTTTTCCCTCCGACCCTCCCCACCCTGCCTCTGACATTCCTCATCAATGCTGTCCATTTTAGCTCCCAACAGAAGCAGAGCCCATCAAAGTGGCCTTTGTGCTAGAAAAACAGTTTATTATTCTCCAGCAAACATCATCATTTAGCTGAAGCAGCGGGAGTTGAATGGCTTCAAGCTAGGAGAACCAGATGTATTTGGGCTTCTGTCAGGCAATTTCATCGCGTCACCTGATCTATGGCAACAGACTGAAAAGGGTCACTCATATTCACATAGAATACACTCGCAGGAGAGCCACAAATCATTTGAGTAAAATGTTACGCAAAATGTGCCTGGGTTATTGATGTCCTGGGAACATTTGTTTGAACTGTATATTCATTAAATAGAGCAGCAATGGTCCCAGGTAGGTTTATACATTAGAACAGAATGGTAGATGTATTGTTTGTATTAAAGAGGAGAAAGGATGGTGTTTTAATTCAGGGTACTTCAATAATGTTGATCCAAATGGAAAGGCATAGTGCAAATGTGGCTCATATGTTAAAAGAAAGAGGCTAGAAGATGTGGGCAACCCTTTTCATCAGCAACATTCCTTTTTCAGTCTCATTTTCTTTTCTCTTTTTTATTTCTTCCCACCACATTCCCTTATCTCTGTGCACTCCATGTGATGGGTAAGTGGAACTTGTCCTTCCGTATATGTTGTTGGGACTGCTTTTAGATGTTCACTGTAAGCAGGTTGTGGTTGCTGCACAAATTTTTAAGAGATATTTATTGCCAACTTATTATGGACAGGAATGGCTGTACGAGGTGCAATTTCACAACATATTAGGTGTTTGGGGTGAATTTGCTCGGGGCTTCTCCCAACTCCGCTGCCATAACTTTGGCGGAAACCCCGCTCACGCACGTCAACGTGGTTTCTCCCAAACTCCCGCCGAAGTTACGATGGCGGAACGGGAGAAGCATTGAGGAAAACACCACCCCCCCCCCAGAGCTTTATGTTCTACTTGGCTCAAAGCTCGACTGTGGGTCTGAATAAATAGTGTGATGGGATGCGAGTTGATATCCAATGTCCATTGAGGTGACAGGCCAAGCTGAAGTCAGTCAACTCGCTACCAGAGTGGAAACTTATTCCTAGGTCCTCTCATGCACCTCCAATTACCCAGTGCCAGACCCAGGAGTCTTTACTACCCCTACTCGTCCACAGATGGTGTATGGTGCAAGGCAAACCAGGAGAGGGAATTAAAAAACATTTTTAAAAAATTTATTTGTTCCTGGGATGTGGGCGTCGCTGGCAAAGCCAGCATTTATTGCCCATCCCTAATTGCCCTTGAGAAGGTGGTGGTGAGCCACCTCATACAACTGAGTGACTTGCTTGGCCATTTCAGAGGGCAGTTAAGAGTTAACCACATTGCTGTGGGTCTGGAGTCACATATAGGCCAGACCAGGTAAGGGCAGCAGATTTCCAACAATCCGATAGTTTCATGGTCACCATTACTGATACTAGCTTTCTATTCTGGATTTTTAAAAATTTAATTAACTGAATTTAAATTCCCCAGCTGCTGTGGTAGGATTTGAACTCATGTTCCTTACCAGATCATTAGTCCAGGACCTCTGGCTTACTAGTCCAGTAACATAACCACTATGCTACCATACAACAATTTTACCTGCCTACCAGGCCTCACACTGACTGGGTCAGGCAAATTTATATCAGGTTTTGAGATTTTGGAATATAAAATTCTAGTTAATCCATACTTGGCGCCCTAAAATTCAAGCTCACTGCTCTGCTGCTGGAAGTATGGCAGAGGGAGAGTCCAATGGCAGAGGGGGAGTCCAATGGCAGAGGGAGAACCCAATGGCAGAGGGAGAGTCCAATGGCAGAGGGGGAGTCCAATGGCAGAGGGAGAATCCAATGGCAGAGGGAGAGTTCAATGCCAGAGGGGGAGTCCAATGGCAGAGGGGGGAGTCCAATGGCAGAGGGAGAACCCAGTGGCAGAGGGAGAGTCCAATGGCAGAGGGGGAGTCCAAGTCACCTGCTTTAGTAGACATTGATTCCATCCCGAATTCAAGGGATTGGGTTGTTTTAGTAATTGGGATGTGCAGCTTGCTTCAGCAGGGTCACAGGATGTGAACCCTGGCATTGCCGATAGAGACAGCAAGAGTCCCTTGCAAGGCCAAAGGTTTAAATTTAAAAATATTTATTTCCCCCATTAAAAAACAGAGGGCTCTAGTTCAGAAGGTAATTGAGCCCTAAGGTTTTGACTACCTTCACCTCTTTCTGTGACCTTGGAAAGGCAGGTACAGAACAGGCACCGGTTCATTTGGCCCAAGCAGGGCATACTGACGGGAGTTCCTGGAATAGCCCAGGAAGTACCCAAGCCATGCGGCCAAAGCTGGCTATGAATGTAGGAAGATAGGGTGGACGACTGTTTCTGTGTCCCCGAGTCGAATTGGGTTGCACGTGGCAGAAACATGGCAGATGCGCGCTCTGCCCCAAATTCCTGCCACCCTCCCTGTTGGCTCTCCACCCAGTTGGCGCTCTCCCACCCGCCAACCCCCAAAGAATTGTGGCCCCTTTATAATTCAATGTACTGTCAATATTCCATAGGCAAATTTAACATAATAGATTCTACAATTTAATACAATCTAATATTAGCACAAGCCCATATTGTATCCTGATGTGAGAAAGGATCAAATGGAGGGTCTGTTTACCCTAAATCTGTGTGTGGGAGCAGTGTACTGGGCCAGCCAAGCGCCTGGGTAGATTTCACGTAAGTGATGAATTTGGCACTGGAGAGGAGAGGAGAGGCGAGCTCCCATCAGTTCAGCTAAAGGACTGCATTCTTTTTTCTATTAAAATGCGTAGTTAGGATTTCACAGTCATGTCTTTGCAAGAGCTTTTCTCTCTCCAGTTTACCAAACAAACTTTGTTTTGTAAACCACTACAAGGTTGCAGTTCTTTAAAATAAAGACAAATAATTGAAAGCTGGAGCTAATCCTAGGCAGCAATATCGGGACTTTTTTTTACTATCTTAGAGGAACTATATAAATGTAAGTTGTTGTAAAATTTTATGGTACATTGATGATTCTTTCCTCCTTTAACATCACTAAAAAACAGATGATCAGGTCGTTGCCACATTGCTGTTTGTGGGAGCTTGCTGTGCGCAAATTGGCTGCCACGTTTCCTACAGGGGGGGTGGGCTCAGAGGAGGAGACCAGGAAGCTCCAGAGCGATTTGGACAGACTGGGTGATTGGGCGGATAAATGGCAGATGCACTATAATGTGGACAAGTGCGAAGTTATCCACCTTGGGTGCAGGAACGGGAGGGCAAATTATTATTTAAATGGCAATAAATTGGGAGAGGGGGAAGTACAGAGAGACCTGGGTGTTCTTGTACACCAGTCACTGAAGGCGAGCATGCAGGTGCAACAGGCGGTCAAGAAGGCAAACGGTATGCTGGCCTTCATAGCAAAAGGGTTGGAATACAGGAACAGGGATACCTTGCTGCAGCTGTACAGGGCACTGGTGAGACCACACCTCGAGTACTGTGTACAGTTTTGGTCGCCTCATCTGAGGAAAGATGTTCTTGCCATGGAGGGGGTGCAGCGGCGATTCACCAGGCTGATACCAGGAATGGCGGGATTGACCTATGAGGAGAGACTATGTAGTTTAGGGATGTACACACTGGAGTTTAGAAGATTGAGAGGGGACCTCATAGAAGTGTATAAAATTCTGACAGGTCTAGACAGACTAGATGCAGAAGGAATGTTTCCCTTGGCGGGTGAGAACAGAACTAGAGGACATAATTTAAGGATAAGGGCTAAACCATTTAGGACAGAAATGAGGGGGAATTTCTTCACTCAGAGGGTGGTGAACCTGTGGAACTCATTGCCACAGAGGGCAGTGTACGCCAGCTCATTAAATATATTTAAGAGGGAATTAGATATATTTCTACAGGCAAAAGGGGTTAAGGGTTACGGAGAGAAGGCGGGGACGGGATACTGAATTGGAGGATCAGCCATGATCTCATTAAATGGCGGAGCAGGCTCGAAGGGCCGGATGGCCTACTCCTGCTCCTATCTTCTATGTATCTATGTATTACAACAGTGACTAAACACAAGAACTCCATTATTTTGGCCTTGCTTCTCAGTGTATTTCTTTGGACTCATTTTTAAACCACGCATCTCTTCCTGAGCCCCGCACCAACTGATGGTAGGAGGGCAAGCTACCTCCTCTGATAATGCTCTGTGCTGACCACTGGAGGACTGCGGAGACTCTCCTGCTGACTTGACATCTCCCTGTGACCATCGCACAGCCTTCGGAAGGGCTCTGTTCTATTATCTCCGTTTGATGTGGTGCCCCTACCACAGCAATCTATAAAACCGCCACACTGCAGGTAGATATTATTCATCAGCGAGGTGTGTGGTGGGTAGCACTCAATTAATTAGTACCATCATTGGAATGAATTTCCGCTGCAGTCCTGTACCAGGGCTGGTGGAATTATAAGACAGCTCTTGGGAGGAATGGGCTTTGTGGGCCTATTATCTATAACAGATAATGAGATCTCTTCCAAAGAACATAAAAACGGTAGTGACAAAGAAAAGCCAACAAGCCCACCTGGGTCCTTTTTTTTAACTCATTCACGGGATGTGGGCATTGCTGGCATGCCAACATTTATTGCCCATTGAGAAGGTGGTGGTGAGCCACCTTATACAACGGAGTGGCTTACTAGGCCATTTCAGAGGGCAGTTAAGAGTCAACCACATTGCTGTGGGTCTGGAGTCACATATAGGCCAAACTAGGGAAGGACGGCAGATTTCCTTTCCTGGAGGACATTAGTGAACCAGATGAGTTTTTATGACAATCTGGCAGTTCCATGGCCACCATTACTGATACTAGCATTTTTTGTTATTCCAGATTTTTTAATTTAATTAACTGAATTTAAATTCTCCAGCTGCCAGGCCTCTGGATTACTAGTACCAGTAACATAACCACTATGCTACCGTACCCCTTTGGCATTTAAAGGGTAGCTGGGAGTAACATAGATTAGCAATTAACCTGCCAATTGTCAGAATTAATAACAAAGTCTGATTTACATTGATTTGATTTGCACTGCCGACTATAATCTTTTTTACAACCAGCCTAAATTGTTACAAATACACTAGTAGTGCAATCAATTCCGAGTGCAGTAGATACATAACAACTGAAAAGATTCAGAGCTATTTATGGATTAATTCAGTACCTGATATACTAACACCTCCTCCTGGCTTCCCAGCCAGCCCCCACTTCCCCCCAAAACTGAAAGCATAGAAACATAGAAACTAGGAGCAGGAGTAGGCCATTCGGCCCGTCAAGCCTGCTCCACCATTCAATACGATCATGGCTGATCATCCAAATCCAGTACCCTGTCCCTGCTTTCTCACACAGAATCCCCATCGAGCCTGCACCGACACATATCCCACCCAATACCCGTAACACCACGTAATTAATTCCCCCTAACATATCCCATCCTATCCCTGTAACCCCACATATTTAATCCCCCCCTAACACTAAGGGTCAATTTACCATAGCCAAATCAACCTAACCTGCACATTTTTGGACTGTGGGAGGAAACCGGAGCACCCGGAGGAAACCCACGCAGACACGGGGAGAATGTGCAAACTCCACACAGACAGTTACCCGAGGCCAGATTCGAACCCGGGTCTCTGGCGCTGTGAGGCACCAGTGCTAACCACTATGCCACCGTGTTACGTGGTAAAGCAGAAGGACTCCCTCTTTATTCTGACTTCAGCTAGATTGGTACAATTTATTTTATTGCCAGTTTATTTGAGAAAGATTGTTGTGTTAACGTATGGCCGTACATACTTGCTCCGTTAGCTACTTCTAATTATGACTATATTAGAGCAGTCACTCCAATGCTATAACTACATAGCTGCTCCAAAAGGAGAAATTAGGTCGTCAGAAGGTTAATGGGTATGAAGACGGAGGGCTGAGTGAAGCGAGGAGTTTGATGTAGCCCCGCTGTGAATGATTTTCACAGTCTTTTATTTCACAGACCTCCCTCCACAGTTTTGACCCTGGTCATTGACACGGTGACCAGAAACCCAAGGCACTTAAAATCACATTATAACTCACTCAGGCTTTCCCACTGAATGCCATGAACTGGACTGTGAAAATGCATCTCATTATAATACGCTCTGTAATTAAAAAAAAAAATGAAAGCTGTAAAACTTCTAAGTAGGTGGCGGTAATATTCAAATCTGGCAGAGGCCCAAAACGGGCAGCAGTGGATTGGATATACACACCCACCCAACTTTCCTTTCCATTTGAGTTCAACTCCCGTGGAATTTTAACTCCTGGGCCTTCTTGTCTGCCTGCCGCTGGTCAGCTTCCTGCCTGAAACGGGCAGAAACTGGCAGCTGGCCGGCGGGCAGGGGTGGAAGTCGCGGGGAGCGGGAGGTCTCAGGAGGGTCATGCGGTAGGGAAGGAGCACCCGGGGTCTGGGGCAGCTGAGGCGGCAACTTTCCTTGTGAGGCCTCCCTGCTCCTCCTGGCCCCACAAAGGAAAGATTCCACTTACCCCGGAGGGCCTCATTGTCAATCCTGACACCTGCCGACCTCTCTTCACCCGGCGGGAAATTCAGCCTCGCGGTTTCCCCGCTCAGGCCCCCGGTTAAAATGCGATCAGGAGCGCATTGGGCGTAATAGGACACCAATTTGCATAACTTTATGAGGCTCGTGCACCTCCGCCACCTAATTGCAGTGAGCAGTTAAAATGGTGGTCAACTGGACTCTAGCGGCAATGGGGCAGCAGGGCTGAATGCTCCATTCCTACCGGTACGTCATTGGCTGGCTGTGAAGCACTTTGCGAAAGGCACTATGTAAATGTGACATCTTCCTTCCTTCCTTGCTTGCTTTCTTCCTTCTGCTGCCATTCAAACCCACATCCCAACCAGCACTCCACTCTATGTAGGGTTGCCAACTCTGGCTGGATGTATTCCTGGAGGCTTCATCAAATGACCTCCCGCCTCCAACTGCCTAGCCCGGTCAAACAGCCTTTTTTCCCCATTGCCAATATTTTTATAACTAATATACAAAAAAGTTCAAAGGAGAATGAGTAAAACATAATTTTTTGTTTCAGGCCCCGATGATTTTTCTCCCGAGTTGCTCGCAGCAGTGTCCATGAGATTAATCTTTAATTCTTGGAGACTCCAGGGCAATGCTGGAGGGTTGGCAACCCTAGCTGTATGACCTAGCCAGCCCTACAGAGAATAAATCAATAATGAACTGCTCTCAGCTAATTTCAGGGGTTTGAAAAGTCAACTTCAATTTCCAAAATTCAGTACTCAATCTAACCAAATTCATGATTCTTTTTAACTTTGTTCTATTTTGACGTCTCTACTTATGCGAGGGAAGCCAATCGTCCGTCAGACTCAGAATACATTAAGACAGAGAGAAAGCAGAACATCAGATCACACCGAGAAAGAGAGGACGTGTAATGTCTGAAGAAACACTCTAATTAGCGTGTGAATAACTAACTGCTTTTATTTCCAGGCCTCTACAACATTCCTGTCAAAAACTGCAAGTACCATTCATATCAAGAAGCAAGGAGAGACAGTGAGACATGGGAAAAACAGGAGGGTAAGAATTCTTCTGGCCTTGGTTCAGTGGTTGTACTCGTCTCTGAGTCAGAAGGTTGCAGGTTCAAGCCCCACTCCAGAGACTTGAACACATAATTCAGGCTGACACTTCAGTGCAGTACTGAGGGAGCACTGCAATGTCAGAGGTGCCATGTTTTAGATGAGATGCTAAACTGAGATCCCATCTACTCTCTCAGGTGGACATAAAAGATCCCCTGACATTATTCAAAGAAGAGTAGGGGAGTTCTTCTGGTGTCTTGGCCAATATTTATTCCCCAAGTAACAGCCCTAAAACAAATTATTTTGTCATTCATCTCATTCTGTTTGTGGAACCTTGCTGTGCACAAATTGGCCGCCATCTTTGCCTACACTACAACAGTGACTACACTTCAAAAGTACTTCATTGATACTGAAGAGCTTTGGGATGTTGTGAGGATATGAAAGATGATCTATAAATGCAAGGTCTTCACATATAGTGACACTGTACATGTGTTTGTGCAGATTTCCTCTATCTGGTATTTGTAGCAAAACCATAAACACACACTGAAACTCTGGATTTAGGATTATGCGAGACATATCAAGCAGTGGAAATCTTCACAACTACATTTACATAGTGACCAGACAAATTCTTGCCCCAGAATGAAAACAAGAACAAGTATAGAACACACTGAAAATAATCGGAGGCTGGACAGCAAGGCACGAGGATGCAGTTGGAGAGCTCAGACACAATGAGCAGGCATGGTGAACGTGCGATTAAATGACTGAATAATGTGGTGTAGCATGTAGCCACTTGTCTGCAGTTGTCAATCCAATTCTTACATTTTGTTTTGGCTTTTCTCTTTTAATAGGTAGCAATTATTTTTAGCCGCCAGACCTTCTTCAGAACCTTTGAAGCTTCGCACTGTGAATGTAACCTTATGACCTGTAGAATCATCAGAGCTCTAGAGTGACAGGTGTGTGAAATAATATTACAATTGCTGTCTCACATTATCTTGACATTCAACGGCATTACCATTGCCGAATCCCCCACCATCAACATCCTGGGGGTCACCATTGACCAGAAACTTAACTGGACCAGCCACATAAATACTGTGGCAACAAGAGCAGGTCAGAGGCTAGGTATTCTGGGGCAAGTGTCTCACCTCCTGACTCCCCAAAGCCTTTTCACCATCTACAAGGCACAAGTAAGGAGTGCAATGGAAAACTCTCCACTTGCCTGGATGATTGCAGCTCCAACAACACTCAAGAAGCTCGACACCATCCAGGACAAAGCAGCCCGCTTGATTGGCTCGCCATCCACCACCTTAAACATTCACTCCCTCCACCACCAGCGTACCGTGGCTGCAGTGTGTACCATCTACAAGATGCACTGCAGCAACTCGCCAAGGATTCTTCGACAGCACCTCCCAAACCCACGATCTCTACCACCTAGAGGGACAAGGGCAGCAGATGCCTGGGAACACCACCACCTCCAAGTTCCCCTCCAAGTTACAAACCATCCTGACTTGGAAACATATCGCCAATCCTCCATCGTTGCTGGGTCAAAATCCTGGATCTCCCTCCCTAACAGCACTGTGTGAGTACCTTCACCACACAGACTGCAGCGGTTCAAGAAGGCGGCTCGCCACCACCTTCTCAAGGGCAATTAGGGATGGGCAATAAATGCTGGCCTTGCCAGTGACGCCCACATTCCAGGAACGAATTAAAAAAAAATCTATGTTAGTGCACCACCCACCCACGCCCCACCCCAGCAAGGCCTCTTATTGTGTCTTAAATATAGCAAAAAGATACCTTTTATATGTACCTTTCTTATATTCAGTGTATTAGTTAATGGAAAGACTGGCAAAAACTGCAGATTAACAATGTCATTTTATGTTTTTTAGATTGAATTTGAATTTAATGTTTAATGCCTTCGTTCAATGCTTACAAGCAGGAAAATAAGCATCAGCTGGACTTGGAACTGCCCTGTGGGATACATAAGTGTTTGTCTGAAAACCCTCTCTCTGCTATTTTAGCAGAGATGTTAACCCACTTATTTTATGATTGCCACTAAAATAATGCACAGAGGAATTTCAGACAAAATGCGTTTGTCTGCCATTATTCCACACTGCAGTTTCAAGGGCTCGCTTTCTTTAATGCAAAATAGCAACCCAATGTGGCCTCATTGTGGGATCCACTGCAATTGTGCTGTTCCCATGCAACACAATGGACAATGGCTGAAGGCATGTCAGTTTCTGGAAAAGGGGCTGGATGCCTTGAACCTGGTCCAGACTGAATGCAGATTCCCTAAACAAGCCAATAGCGGGGGCATGGGAAGGGGAGGGATTTTCCTGCTACCGGTACAATTTGCGGTTTTTGCGCTAGAATGAATGTGTATTATTTGCACAAAATCTTCCAAGCTTGGCTCAGTGTCATTATTATGCGAAGCTCCAAGTGTAGATTTGGATGTGGGCAGGGAGTACACTGGTGGCAGGAACAGAAAATTGCACGCAAGTGGAATTTAAAGGGACGGGTGCAATTAAAGCACAACTTCACAACAGGGTGACAAGAGTCCTGAAAGCCTTTGGAAAGCCTCAGAAGGCATCTCAACCTATTTGCAGCCTTTGTCATGGCTGAAGAGGGAGGAACTAAGAAAAAATGAAAAGAAAGGAAACATATGGTGTCGGCACGAGCCTCCAGGCAAGTAGTGAGGGAGCAGCCCAGCACCTGATCGCTTGATTGAAATGGAGCTGGAGCTGCAAGATGTGTTTGTTAGAAGGGTCGTCCTCAGTGACACTTCTCAGCACCATCTCCATAGTGACAGCCTGCAAGGAGGTGGAGCCGCATTTCAGGCCACTGCTGACCACTACTGTCGGTCGGTGTGCCAGTCACATCTTTCATGGTCGCTTCAGGCGTCTTTGCCGGTGATGGTGAAGCTCTAGGTCTGGCTCTCTGACCCAATCCTGTGAAGATATTTCCCCACAGCAATTGGCGGGTAGGTGCGCCATGCGGAATGGGATGCGAGATGTACCCACCATCAAATTAACATTTAAACAAAGCTCTTGTCTGTTTGAGGCAAACACTTCTAACACCAATGTGATGTAAAGTTGGTGAGGATCTGGCATAATGGATCCTGCTGTGGTTCTAAGGGGCAAAAATTGGGTGGCGCCCATTTTGGGGCACCAACATCGTTAGCGCCCTGAAAAAGTTAGCGCCCCCGCCGTAAATTCAGTAGTAGCGTCCCAGGCAGGAGGTGGGGCACTACTGGAAGCACTCCACCTCCTGCTTGGGGCGCTACTACTGAATTTTGCAGCGCTACGTGCAGCGGCGCCACGTCATTGCAGGCCTCCTCCCCTGATTAAACGGCACCAAGCTCCCCTGCCGGACCACCAGGGAGCAGGGTGCCGTGAAAACAGCCCGGCACTGAAGAGGCGATCGCGGCCGGCACCCCGCATACAAAAGCGAAAGGGGGCAGGTGCTGGCAGTCGGCCAAAATAACAATGGCTGCCCTTTAACTTGCGCCGCCGCCGCTGCCAAACCGCCCCCCCTGATCCTGTCACACATATCGTGCGGTGATAGGTCAGAGGGCACAAGGGAAGTCTGCAAGCGGGGTGCTGTGCACGGTGATGACGTCATCGCCAGCGGCGCAGCGGCACGAGATGCTACCGGCTACCGCCGCCGCTAACCTCCCGCTGAATTTCGCAGGAGTTGTTAGCGGCACTGCGCCTGGGCACGAGGGGATTTGCACCCCGTTAGCGCCCCCCAGGCGCTAACGAGAGGTGCAAACCAACCCAATTTCCCCCCCTAAGTCTTTAAGTCTTACACAGGATGTGAATGTCGCCGGCAGCATTTATTGCCAATCCCTAATTGCCCTTGAGAAGGTGGTGAGCTGCCTTCTTGAATACAACTGAGTGGCTTGCTAGGCCATTTCAGAGGACAGTTAAGAGTCAACCACATTGCTGTGGGTCAGGAGTCACATACAGACCAGACCGGGTAAGGACGGCAGATTTCCTTCCCTAAAGGGCATTAGTGAACCAGATGGGTTTTTATGACAATCCGGTAGTTCCATTACTGATACTAGCTTTTTATTCCAGATTTTTATTCGATTGATCATTAGTCCAGGATTACTAGTCCAGTAACATAACCGCTATGCTACTGTACCCCCTGAGCACTTTAGTGTCAACAACGGGTAAGAAATGACTGAAATGCATTTACCTTAACATTACTGTGTTCTTTCCATAACCTTCCTTGTGCTTATTATTACTTAGCAGCTCTGGACTCCCATTTCACATTATGATGTGGAAATGATGTCCTGCACACTTATGTGAGATGACATTCAGAATGCCCCTACCCCTAAATTAATACTTCAGTAAAACCGCTGTCTGTTTGAGGTGAATGCTTCTACACAAGCCTCCCCCACCCACGGGGAAGTGCATGTGATGTAAAGCGGATGGAGATCCAGAATAACGGATCTCTGCCAATTTTTCCAATAGGGCAAAAATCCCCACTAAAGCTTTCAACCCTCCACCCTTGCAAGGATTCCTATTCATGAAGATAATCATTTACTGTTTACACTGACAAAGGGAAAAGAGGTTCAGCACCTGCTCCTTCCTGCTAACTCTATCAATGTAGGAATAGGGGGAGGGAGAGGTCAAAAGAGTAAAGGTGACAGTTCATACATAGCTCTAAACATTCTCCCAGCCCCCCTGCTTCACCTCCTCTTTTGGTTATTGTTTACTCTCTGAAACCGCAAACCATCTGCTCTTAGACTCAGGGCCGAGATTGTCTTTTAAACTGCCCAACCCTGGAAGACAGGCCGCTCGGAATTTCATCAGCCCTTCACAAAAAATGAATTTGCCTCAAGGCTCCAGAAAGTCTTGTAGGTTCCAGTTTTATTGAGGCTGCAATAAAAGTTATTTTAATATCCACGTTTTACCTGTCTGAGTGGAAGGATAGCAAAGAAAATCTCTCATCTGCGAAGGGCAAAGCTATTGTCACATCCGGTGGCTTTTATTCATATGTCAACCGTTTCCAATCCGGGATGATTCCTGAGCCAAGTTTCAGCACACCAGTTTACACGGAGCTGTCACTGCCGGACAGAATGTGGGGCAGGGATACTAACTCTGGTTGGATGGATCCCTGGAGGTTTTATCACATATGACCGCTTGCCTCCAACTGCCCCGCCCGGTCAAACAAGCCTTTCTTCGCCATCTCTAATACCTTTATAAGTAATAAATAAAAGTGTTCAAAGAAAAAGAAAAAAAACGCTTTTTTAATGCTTATTATGATTTTTCTCCCGGGTTTGCTGGCAGCAGTGTCCTGGAGATTAATCTGCAATTCCTGGAGGCTCCAGGGCAATCCTGGAGGGTTGGCGGCCCTCATGTCGGGTGAGACTTCCAATATATAAATATATATTACTGAGCACACGGGTGTGGTAGTGTACTGGTGATGGTACTAGACTCGCGATCCAGAGGTTGCGAGCCCATATCCCACCATGACAAATTGTGAAATTGAATTCAATAAATTCGGTAATTTGTGGGCTAGAACCAGAAAAATGACCATGAAAGCTGCCGGATTGTGGTAAATGCCCAACAGGTTCACTAATGTCCTTCAGGGAAGGGGACCTGCTACCCCTACACGTGACACTGGTCCCACACCACCTAGTGGGCACTTAATGCCCTCTGAAGTGGCCTAGAAAGCCACTCAGTTGTATAAAGAATCACTACAAAGCAGAAAGACAGCAAACACTGTCTCATTAGAAGGCCTTCTTGGGGCAAACAGCGATGGGCATTAAAGGCGGCCTTGCCAGCATCACCCACACTCCCGGGACAAGTTAAAAAAAAAACCTCAGAATCCGTACCCCAGCAAGAGTTAGTACCTTCAGTAATCACATAGAACATAAGAAATAGGAGCAGGAGTAGGCCATACGACCTCTCGAGCCTGCTCCGCCATTCAATAAGATCATGGCTGAACTTCTACCTCAACTCCACTTTCCCGCCCGATCCCCTTGCTCACTTCCAAAGTTTGCTGTGCCAAGGAGGATTTTCCCATTCCCACCTTCCATAAAAGCGCACAATTCTTATGCCAATGGAGGAGACGGATAGGGAGGAATAAAATACATCACTGTGACTGCACACATTTAAGGAGTGCTTGTGTCATGTGACTTTGAAACAAACCAGCAGGTACTCAGTGAGAATAGTTCTCACTTTTGGCCCTCTTGGTTGAATGATCATTTGGGAAAGCGAGAGCTTGTTTCAATTCATTCATTTCACCACAACTGATGCCTCCAAAATTAACTGCAGCTACCTCGCAACGTGAGTCATGACAGTCACCCTCCAAAAAATAGAAACATGGAAAGTTTAAGGCTGGAAATGATATTCTGATGGGGTGTGATCCCTGCAGGACGTATGGCAGGGTCGGAATCGCACCAGCCGGAAGTCACAAGCACTGAACCCACTGTAACTTCTAGGCTCATTTAATAATTAGTGCGAGTTCCTGGCTTTGGAATTGCCTCTGGCTGGGAGTTTGCATGTTGGGGGTGTGAGAAGTAGCAAGCTGCTGTAGGATTATTAGAGAGGGCACAGAGCCCCCTACTTTGTGGATTCTGGCTTTGAAGTGCTGCTAAAGGAGGTTAGGGCAAAGAGCAGATGTAGGGGAACAAGGAGGGTTACTCAGGGACAGTGGAACTAGGTAGACTGGACAGTGAGTGCCAATTCAACCATTCCACACACAGCCATTTACTGCTGGAAAACATTTAATGACCTCACCAGGTCAGGTAAGGTAAGAGGTGTCAGCCACACCTCATAAGAATACACTGGAGCAAGGAAAACAGCTACTTATAATAATAATATCCCCCTCAGAATATGTTAATCCCCTTGAATTGCTTACCATCTATGCCCATGAGATATCATGGTGCCTTTTACACCCCCGGCCTTTAACTGGAATTATTCCATCACTCACATCCTTACATGCATTCAGTCCACAAGAACCTTGCAAAGAATGTAATTGCCCGATGCATTCACTTGCCATCACACTAATTATGAGCTGTATGCTGATGCCTGGGTTTCACTGTATGCCATTGGAACAAAAGGTAATTCTTACTTTTTGCATTCTTTTGTAAGGAGAAGACAGCCCATAACAGCTGGGAGAGATTCGCAACAGGTGGGTTCCTCCCATGTGTTTCAGGTTTTCTGTGACCAGCCTGGCGTCCCTCCATTGCACTACCACATCTTCCAACAGACTAAGGGGGAAAAATTGGGTTGGTTTGCGCCTCTCGTTAGCGACCCCAGGGGCGTTAACGGGGTGCTAATCCCCTAGCGCCCGGGTGCGACGCCGCTAACACCTCCCGTAATATTCAGCGGGAGGTTAGTGGCGGCGGTAGCCAGTAGCGTCATCGCCATGCGCAGCACCCCATTTGCGCCCCGGCCACAAACTATTCTTGCGCCCCCTGACCTATCGCCGGGCGACAGGGTCAGGGGGGCGTTTTTGCAGCGGCGGTGGCGCAACTTAAAGGGCAGGTGTCGGGCGGCCATTTTTATTTTGGCCAACTGCCAGCACCTGCCCCCTTTCCCTTTTTTATGCGTGGTGCCGGCCGCGATCGCTCAGCCCGGCACTCCTCTTCAGTGCCGGGCTGTTCTCACGGCACCCCGCTCCCCGGTGGTCCGGCAGGGCCCTGGTGCGCGCAGCGCTAGGCCCCTCCCCTTTAATCAGGGGAGGAGGCCTGCAATGATGCGACGCTGTTGCACGTAGTGCCATGAACTTCAGTAGTAGCGCCCCAAGCAGGAGGTGAAGTACTTTCCAGAAGCGCCCCACCTCCTGCTTGGGGCGCTACTACTGAATTTACGGGGAGGGCGCTAACTTTTTCGGGGCGCTGACCCAATTTTTCCCCCTAAGATACAAAAGCATCCCCTATCAGAAACCCACTCTGCCCTGTCTGAGATGGGAGGAAGGATGTGTAAACAACAGACCCATAAGTGGCACAAAGGCTGATGTAAAAGTGGTTGGCATCAGAAAAAAACACCAAAAAAAACCCCCACCAAAATCGATTCAGCTTGGCCCCGATTTCAGGTGGATTCCCCGCTCAGGCCTGAGCTAAATTTACAGTCGGGACTCAATGATGTCACCGGGCCACAACATACATATGTAAAGAAGGACCCTGTTGGCTCCGGGCGCGTGTCCTTGCTGCCTGCTCAGGAGAGCAGGTTAAAATTGCAGATGTTGCGCTCGTGACGGCTTTTGGACAGGTAGGAGCCAGGGCAATTTTAACTGCCCCAAAACCAGGTTTCTGTTCAGCTAGTAAGGTTAAAACCACCCCCAAAATATCTGCCTATTTTACAATGATAGCTGGTAACCTCTTTAAACTTACTTCCACTTTTTCTGCAGTCCCTAACAAGCTGGGTGCCCACCATATACGGCTGAGAATATCAACTGGCACAAATCATTACCATCTTGTTTGTGAAGAGCCGCCTAAAAATGGGTGGGTGCTTCCCCTTGCTTGACAGAAAAGACCGCGGTAAATGGAGCGGGCACTTGAATGAGCGAGTTCCAGGACTCCATACCTGGACGCCTGATTTACACCACGCCAACAGGCCGCTGGGAGCAACACGTCCAAGCTCACAGCAGATTCTTTTGCTGGGTAGATTTCAGACTGGCGCTTTGTAAATTGACTGTCGCTGCTCCTATTTGTGCGAATCCAGCTAAATACACAGCTGCGTGAATAAGTGTTTTTAATTGTGCAGCTGCATCGAGAGCAGAAGTGAACCCCTGACCCACGAAGGGTTTTAACATGGCTGCATTCCCTGTGTCTTTGAACAAAGCAGAGTCACCATTGATCTGCCCATGCACGTGGCTCACTACAGTTGCCTCAGGCCACAGACGTGGAATCCACATATTTGGCATAAAAGATCTGAAATGGAAAATCACTTGGATGGCGTTCTCGGGATTACGGGGATATGATAAGAATCAGTTGTTTTTGACATGTCTTTCACTCCAGTTTATTGCAGGAGTTCAGCTCACAGGTACTCCCTCAAAGCAGCGACAAGATGAAATGTTCCATCTACTAAACGCATATTTACTCTCTGCTTATTGATGCACCTTATCAATTCAGGAGGCTGGGTTCAGAATTGGGAACAGATTAAAAGTAGCAGGATTGTCATTCATGTTGATTCTTATTTACCTTTCCTGCTGTACCTCCTCGCCTTTTGACCTGTCCTTGCTGACTGCCTCATTCCCCCAGTGCATAGATTTCAATATCCTCCTCTGATCCACAAATCCCTACATGTTCTGCCAGAATCCTGCAACCTCCTCCAGCCTTACGTACCATCTTGCACCCTCTAATGCTCTGACTCTGGTCTGTTGTGTGCGCTCCACCTCTCTTTCAATGCTGGTGGCAGAGCTTTCAGCTGACACATCCCATGTTCTGGAATTTTCTTCCAACGCTCCTCCACCTTCCAACATTCAATATTCTCTTCGAAACCTCTGTTGATTAACGGCTTTGAGTACTGAATGTCTTTTGGAACTTGCACGTTTGTTAACTGCCAAAAATTCTTCTTCTTCTATTTGACCAAGCCTTCACTCACCTTTGCTAACTCTTCCCCTAAGCTTTGCTCGGTGTCTATTCGCCCCCTGTGAAGATCCTTGGGGCTTTATGCCTCATTGAAGGCACTATAGAAGTGCAAGTTGTTTCTGATTTTTATCTCTGTTTTTCTTTTGCGTTTTTGCACCTGCACACTCTACGGTTTCCCAAATTATTTCCTCCAGATTTTGGAGCTTGAGCAGCAGCTGGCTGGCGTCACTACGGTGCATCCATGAGGCCGAAAGCTTCGTGGATAGCACGTTTCAGGAGGTGGTCACCCCGCAGCGTAAGAGTGCGCAGGCAGAGAGGGAATGGGTGACCGTCAGACAGACAAGGAGGACCAGGCAGGTAGCGCAGGAGTCCCCTGAGTGCATTTCGCTCTCCAACCAGTATTCAGTACAGGTGAGGGCAATGGTTCCTCTGGGGAGTACAGCCAGAGCCAAGTCCATGGCACCATGGGTGGCTCAGCTGTACAGTGGGGGAGGAGGAAGATCGGGAAAGCAATGGTGATAGGAGATTCGATAGTTAGGGAAACAGACAGGCATTTCTGCAGCCGCAGACGTGATTCCAGGATGGTATGTTGCCTCCCTGCTGCCAGGGTCACTGAGCGGCTGCAGAACATTTTGAGGGGGGGAGGGTGAACAGCCAGAGGTCGTGGTCCATATCAGTATCAATGACATCGGTAGAAAGATGGGATGAGGTCCTGTAGGCAGATTTGAGGGAGCTAGGAAAGAAATTAAAAAGCAGGACCTCAAAGGTAGTAATCTCCGGATTACTCCAGGTGCCACGAGCTAGTGAGTACAGAAATAGGAGGATAGAGCAGGTGAATGCGTGGCTGGAGAGATGGTGCAGGAGGGAGGACTTCAGATTCCTGGGACATTGGGACCGGTTCTGGGGAGGTGGGACCTGTACAGGCCGGATGGGTTGCACCTCAACAGAGCTGGGATCAATATACTCATGGGGGTTGGGGGGGGAGGTAGGGGTGGTTTGCTAGTTCTGTTGGGGAGGGTTTGAACTATTTTGGTAGATGGATGGGTACCAGGATGTAGCATTAAAAAGGAGAAACAAGGTGCACAAAGAATTGGGAGAGACAGATAGCACTAGAGTAAGAAATACTATGGTATTAGGTGGGGTCAGACTAAGAGAGAATACAAGAAGGTCTTATATAGGTTTACAGTGCATGTGTGTAAAAGCACGAAGCATGGTAAATCAGGTTGGTGAGCGGCAGGTGCAAATAGACACATGGGAATATGATGTTGTGGTGATAATGGAGACCTAGCTCAAAAAAGGGCAGGATTGGGTACTAAATATTCCTGAATATAAGGTGTTCAGGAAAGATAGGGAAGGAAAGAAAGGAGGTGGGGTGGCAGTATTGATTAAGGAGAATATTACAGTGCTGAAGAGAGAGGATGTCCTGGAGGGGTCAAGGACAGAATCTATTTGGTTAGAGTTGAGAAACAATAGAGGTGCCATTACACTACTAGGTGTATTCTATAGGCCATGATGCGGAGATGCCGGTGTTGGACTGGGGTGGACAAAAATGAGAAGTCGCACAACACCAGGTTATAGTCCAACAGATTTATTTAAAATTACGAGCTTTCGGAGCTGTTGCCCCTTCGTCAGGTAAAGGTACAATGAGGGAATCGATTACACAGTATATAAACACAGAAAGCAATTTGTCTGCAGAGATACAATCTTTCAGGGAGGCATTACATCAAAGACACACCAGAGCACAGCCAAGACAATGAGATGGGTCACAGGAGTTCCAACGTGTCAAATCCTGCCGTCTGCAGTTCAGCTTTTAACCTTTTTTTGAGGGATTTTTTTTGCTTTGTTTTTTTTTGTGTTTTTTTATTTTTTAAAACTGGAAAGACAGACAACGATGTCGAGTCACGTTCTGTAGCGTGACATGAACCCGAAATCCCTATTGAGGCCGTCCTCATGGGTGCGGAACTTGGCTATCAGTTTCTGCTCGATGATTTTGCGTTGTCATGTGTCTCGAAGGCCGCCTTGGAGAACGCTAACCCGCAGATCCGAGGCTGAATGTCCTTGACTGCTGAAGTGTTCCCCGACTGGGAGGTAACAATCCTGCCTGGCGATTGTTGCGCGGTGTCCGTTCATACGTTGTCTCAGTGTCTGCATGGTCTCGCCGATGTACCATGCTCCGGGGCATCCTTTCCTGTAACGTATCAGGTAGACAACGTTGGCCGAGTCACATGAGTATGTACCATGTACCTGGTGGGTAGTGTCCTCACGTGTGATGATGGTATCTGTGTTGATGATCTGGCATGTCTTGCAGAGGTTGCCGTGGCAGGGTTGTGTGGTGTCGTGGTCGCTGTTCTCCTGACAGCTGGGTAATTTGCTGCGAACGATGGTACTTTTGAGGTTAGGCGGCTGCTTGAAGGCGAGTAGTGGAGGCGTGGGGATGGCCTTAGCAAGGTGTTCGTCGTCATCGATGACATGTTGAAGGCTGCGAAGAACATGGCGTAGTTTCTCCGCTCCGGGGAAGTACTGGATGACGTAGGGTACTCTGTTGGTTGTGTCCCGTGTTCGCCTTCTGAGAAGGTCTATGCGGTTTTTCGCTGTGGCCCAATCGGAACTGTCGATCGACAAGTCGAGCGTCATATCCCGTTCTTACGAGGGCGTCTTTCAGTTTCCGTAGGTGTCCATCGCGTTCCTCCTCGTCTGAGCAAATCCTGTGTATTCGCAGGGCTTGTCCATAGGGGATGGCTTCTTTAACGTGGTTAGGGTGGAAGCTGGAGAAGTAGAGCATCGTGAGGTTGTCCGTGGGCTTGCGGTAGAGTGAAGTGCTGAGGTGTCCGTCTTTGATGGAGATTCGTGTGTCCAAGAATGAAACCGATTCTGAGGACACACGGCAACGCAAAATCATTAAAAATAAAAAAACACAAAACAAAACAAAGCAAAAAAAAAACAACCAAAAAAAAAGGTTAAAAGCTGAACTGCAGACGGCAGGATTTGACACGTTGGACCCCCTGTGACCCATCTCATTGTCTTGGCTGTGCTCTGGTGTGTCTTTGATGTAATGCCTCCCTGAAAGATTGTATCTCTGCAGACAAATTGCTTTCTGTGTTTATATACTGTGTAATCGATTCCCTCATTGTACCTTTACCTGATGAAGGGGCAACAGCTCCGAAAGCTCGTAATTTTAAATAAATCTGTTGGACTATAACTTGGTGTTGTGCGACTTCTCATTTTTATTCTATAGGCCACCAACTAGTGGGAAGGATATAGAGGAGCAAATTTGCAAGGAAATTACAGAGAAGTGCAAGAACTATAGAGTAGTGATAATGGGGGACTTCAACTATCCTAATGTAGACTGGGATAGTAATAGTGTAAAGGGCAGAGAGGGGGAAGAATTTCTGAAGTGTGTTCAGGAGAACTTTCTTGATCAGTATGTTTCTGGCCCAACAAGGAAGGAGGCATTGCTGGATCTGGTTCTGGGGAATGAGATAGGTCAAGTGAAGCAAGTGTCAGTAGGGGAACATTTAGGGAACAGTGATCATAGTATCATAAGGTTTAGATTAGCTATGGAAAAGGACAGGGAGCAATCTAGAGTAAAAATACTTAATTGGAGGAAGACCAATTTCAGTGGGTTGAGAATGGATCTGGCCCGGGTAAATTGGAATCAAAGATTGGCAGGCAAAACTGTAATGGAACAATGGGTTGCCTTTAAAGAGGAGATGCTTCGGGTACAGTCGAGGCACATTCCCACGAGGGGGAAAGCTAGGGCAACCAAAGCCAGAACTCCCTGGATGACGTAAGAGATAGCGAGTAAGATGAAGCAGAAAAAGGGGCCGTATGACAGATGTCAAGTTGAGAATAAAAGTGAGAACCGGCTGAATATAGAAAGTTCAGAGGAGAAGTTAAAAAGGAAATAAGAGGGGCAAAGAGAGAGTATGAGAATAGATTGGCAGCTAATATAAAGGGAATCCAAAAGTCTTCTATAGGCATATAAAAAGTAAACGGGTAGTAAGAGGAGGGGTGGGGACGATTAGGGACCAAAAAGGAGACCTATGCATGGAGGTAGAGGGCATGGCTGAGGTACTAAATGAGTACTTTGCATCTGTCTTTACCAAGGAAGAAGATGCTGCCAAAGTCATAGTGAAAGAGGAGGTAGTTGAGTTACTGGATGGGACAAAAATTGATAAGGAGGAGGTACTAGAAAGGCAGGCTGTACTTAAAGTAGATAAGTCACCAGGACCAGATGGGATGCATCCTAGGATGCTGAGGGAAGTAAAGGTGTAAATTGCGGAGGTACTGGCCATAATCTTTCAATTCTCCTTGGCTACGGGAAAGGGCAGGGGATTGGGACTAGCTGAAGTGCTCTTGCAGAGAGCCGGCACGGGCTCGACGGGCCGAATGGCCTTCTTTGATGCTGTAACCATTCTATGATTGTCATTAAATTTGAGAAAATAGAACAATAACAGCGGATGATGAATAGAACCTACAATTCCAATTCATAGGGAATAAAGTGGATTACAGATTTATGCGATGAAATGTTAAAAGACAAAGGGGGCGATTTTTGCCGAATACTTTAGGTGCTAAAGAGATGGCCAAGATGGGGTCTCAAACTGAAATGCTAGTTTAGCCCGTGTTTACCCCTTCAGTGGAAGTGGATGCGAGGAGCTGAAATATACTGCTCCACGAAAATTGTGTCTAATCAGCATCTGAGTGCTAAACCTGCAGGTGTCTGTTTAGCACCTCCAGGCAAGTTCAAATTATGGTAATCAGCAATTAGGACTAAAATTGTGTGCTAAACCCAGACTTTCAAAACAGGCGTGTCTTATTAGCACTGCGCCCATTGTTTTCACCCTTTGGGCAAAATAACTCCCTGAGCGTTTGAATACTAAGTTACCTCTTTCTAATTATTCTTGTAATCGCTCACAACTTCATTCCTGCTCAGTTTGGAGCTGCTTTCATACTTCAAAAAAAAACGACTGCATCACAAAATTTTTACTAAATTCACTTTGGTAATGTTTGCGGACCGTTAGGCCTTTCCTGTAACAACCAGAAAAAATATCCTTATCTACCAGCACTTTACTTCAGTCCATCAACTAGTCTTCTGCCACATCAGCCCTCCAAGTGAAGTCTTGATGCACTACTGGGAACTGTTAACTAGTACTTTCAGATTCAACTCAAGCCTTGGCATAAAAACCTTGCTTTGGCAGCTTAGTAACTCAATCGAAAATAAAATTGAAGAGGAAGTGAGAGGAGAAGCTAACAAAGCAATTGAAAAGTAGAATTAAACAACTGTTTTCAAAATTACATTGTTATCATAGCCAGATACGATACAAGCATTTTGTTCAGGGAGATTGCTGTTGCTCTCTGTGGTTCCTCTCGTACTGAGCAGGATTATTATTGCAACAACAATTTACCAGTAGGTGAAAATTGTACAGATTGGATTTCTTCTTTTCATGTCTACCTGTCAGTGTTTTGTAAACTGCAAAAGCCCAGTTAATCAAAGTTAACCGTTTTCCAGAAAACATTCGGCTGAAATAAATAACATTTCAGGAGCTGAGAATGTTGGGTGCAGGCCACGAGCATCCCCATAGCTACTTTAAACAAATAAGTCTGTAGCTGCTAGACGAACATTTGTAGTTACCAAGAAGGCCATTAAAACTCATATGTTGACCAGGGTAGGTCATAGTTAAGGACTGAGGACAAACGGTGCTGAATAATAAGAGTGGGGTCCACTTTGACTTTTGGGTGTCTGACTGGCGGAGTGCACTGGTCGGTCACCCATTCCAGCAGCCAAGGCCCCCCCCCACCCCCTCGCGATTTTCGGGCCTAGGCCTCATTTAAATTCGGCAGGCATCCCGGTCCAGCTCATCGAATTGAGGCCTCAAAATTGGGCCATGGCGGCCTGCTAGCAAGGTATGTTGTTGGGGGGAGGGGGGGGGGAGGTCACGATCGCGGAGGGTGGGCGTCCCAGGGTGGCAGTAGACCAGATTATTTATCGACACTGGGTTCCATCATCCATTTCTGACCTAAAATGGCAATTGGGGTTCCTTTCACGTCAGAGTACCCCGATTTTCATATTAAAAGGGGTCTATCACCTGAAACAGGCAGGCTCTTTGGACACCCGACGGTAGGCCCCTTTCAAAATAGAGCCGGCTGCAGTGTTAACGGGGTGGTAACGGCCTCAAAATAGCATTGGCAGCCTTACCCACTCCATTAATGTCAGGCGAAGGCCTTCAAAACCCAGCCCAATTAATCAATCAGAAGACAGATAAACATACCAAGATAGACATTACTCAACACAGTGGTAAATCAATGCTCTTTGTGCTGTGTGTAACCTTGAATATCAGGCAATTGTAGGTGAATTGCAGACATGTTTGCTGTCTTGACTTAGTTTGGGGCTTGTACTCACACCAGAGGTGAAGCCAAGAGAGCTTGTGTACAAATAAAGACTCCTGTCCAGATCTGTAATTCATTCTCTAATGGGTTGAGATATATTTTCCTCTGGTACCTGCCATGCAAAATGGTTGATGGCACATCGGGGTGGGCCATCCAGGTACAGGTGAGCAGACTGAAGTTTGCATTGTGTCAAAAATCGCATTTACTGTAAAAGTTGGTGTGAATGCATTGTTGTTCTAAAGCCAATTTGATAGTATTTAGTTCTGCATGTACCTCGCCATCTGCCGCAAGGGACTAGCGTACACGGAGGGTTAAAGTGTGAGAGGATATTTATACCCAATAAACATCATTGCTTCCCAGCAAATACATCATTCAATTACACAAGAGGCCTATAAGAAACTAACAGACCATTTAATATTTAAGATTTTATAGGTTTTAAAAGACAACTCAATGGAACTACCTTCTAATTGATTAAGCTACAGTAGGAAACAAAGGGCTGGTTGCCAGTTGACACAGCCTGCTAAAACAGCAGTCTCCACTGCTGCCCTTTTCACATGGAGACTTGGCATTAAATCCAGTTCAAGGAATGGGGCTGACTGTCTTCTCTCACTGACCACTTGGCAGATTCCATTTAGTCTACAGTAAACGTTGCGTCCATGGACACGTGGAGCTGACTTTCATTTGGGAGCTGACATCTTTTTTCCATTGGGCTATTCCAGCAATTAGACCTCCTTTCCATAAACACTGAGGCGTCCTGTTCCATGGTTACCTGTCCAATGAGTAGGAGCACTGTTAGTAGAAGCAAAGCTCATGGGAGTCATTCTCGAAAGAGAACTATGCAAAACTGGATGGAAGTGGAAAGGTTCAAGATTAACAACTGCAATGCAGTTATATATCTCCATTATGTCTCTACTTCTTGTGAATTAGAGTCTTATATTTCTGAAAAATCTGATATGCATCATGACTCTTTACTAGGGTTGCCAACTCTGGTTGGACATATTCCTGGAGCTGTCGTCACATGACCTCCCACCTCCAACCACCCCGCCACCACATTCCTGGCATTGGTCACCTGATACATCCATCCTCATGGTTCCTCGCCTTCTTTTCAATGGTTAGAGGCCCCATTTAAGTGAAACAGTCAGTAGGTCAGACATGATAACCAGGCGGGCCATAGGTGCCACAAGACCTCCCCATTGACCTCCCATCTCACCCAGCTCCATTGCAGTCTCCCATCTCAGCCTTGGCCTTCCACATGAAGTCTTTTCCCAGCTGGGATCTATTCCAACCTCTTCTGAGTACAAGGGTCTTCAACCTAACAGTACACCTGTCCTGCCCATTAAAGTCTTTTCACCACAGCAACCTCTGGTACTGCGGGAAGGCCACATCTCATTGCTTGAGTGTTGGTCACTTTGTCCTCCCAGCTAAAACTCAATAGTCTCCTTCCAAATTGCGTAAGAAGTTGAAGGAAAGAACTTACAAACAAACAAAATTGATGGGCCGGAAAAGACCAGCTGGTCCATCAAGCCTGCCCCACGTCATGATGGCTGGACCATCATGGCTAAACACTTCTTCCCTCTCCGTTGCATTTACACAGCACCTTATCAAGTTTCCTGGAATCATCTCAAAGCGTTTCATTTGTTATGTAGGCAAATACCAGATTCCAAAAACAGAAATGAGATGAATGACAAATCGATCACATTTTACTGCCACTCGTTGGAAGAAAAATGTTGGCCGTGACACTGGGGTTTCTCCCTACTCTTCCTCGAATAGTGTCACGGGACCTTTAACACCCACCTGGCCCATTGGAACAGGCAGGCGGGGATTCAGTTTAATTTCCCATCCAAAGAATGGCACCTCCGACAATGCAGCACTCACTCAGTACTTGTACTAGAGTGTCAATCTTTACATATTACATAGAGTCTACAGAAACAGGCTACTCATCTCAACTGGTCTATGCTGGGGTTTATACTCTACACGAGCCTCTTCCCACTCTAATTACTGTTTCCCACCCTGTCCCCATATCTATATCCATTTCCCTCATGTATGCATCAAGCCACTCCTTAAATGCATCAGTGCTATCTGCGAGTTCCGCAATCTCAGCATTTTCTGTGTAAAGAAAGTCCTCTTAAATTCTTTACTTAAATCTGTTAATGACTATCTTATATTTATGCTCCCTTGTTCTGGGCTCACCCACAAGTGGAAACAGTTTCTCTGCTTCCACCCTTCATAATTTAAAAAAAAACCTCTACCAGGTGTCTCTTAGTCTTCTTTTTTCCAGAGAAAGGAGCTCTGGCCTGCTCAATCTTTCCTGAGAGTCGCATCCTTTCAATTCTGGTAACATCCTTGTAAATCTTTTCTGCACTTTTTCCAATGCTTCAATGTCCTTTTTGTAGCATGGAGACCAGAACTCCAAGTGTGCTCTAACCAAGATTCTACATTAATTTAACTTTACTACCCTGCCTTTGTATTCTCTTCCTCTAGAAATGAACCCTAATACTTTGATTGCACTCTTTATGGCCATGTCAACTTGTGTTGCTACTTTTAACAATATCTGTATTCCCAGATCTCTTTGCTCCTCTACCCCATTTAATTTCTTACCTTCCAAGGAATAAGTGCCCATCTTATCCCTCGTACCAAAATGAACCATTTGTATTTAATTTAATTTGCTAGTTATCCTCCCACTCTGTAAGCCCGTTTGTGTCTTCCTGTATTCTGGTGGCGTTCTCCATATTATTGCCCATACCCGCCCCCCCCCCGCCCCCCACTCCCCAGTTTGGTATCATCTGGAAATTTCAACACAATACCTCCAATTTCTGAGTCCAAATCATTTATATATAGTTATGGTCTCAATGGTGTGCTGAAATGGGGCTTGAACAAACTGACTCAGCAGCACTCCAGCAACTGTGCCAAGCCGAGATGCGTTCCAAAAAATATCCAGCCTCTGTTTCCGTGCTTTCATCAAGATCTCGTACCATGCAGGATTATTGACTGGACACTGGACTCATACATTCCCCTTTTCACATCTCATGTTAATGCAGTAGCTTGTGGTTACTCTTGTATCAACTTAAAAAAACAAGCTGGTGATGGACCAAATGTTTCATAACAAGTGACAATTCCCTCCTCAGAGGGTTGTTTCAGCTCGGTGCCATACTATATTTAGTCGTTTTACCAGGCCGAATGAATAATTCTGGTACCTGCCAGTTTATTTGCATTTCTCCTTGACGGTTTCACAAGAAGAAAAAAACCCCAGTGCAGATTGCATAAACTGAGAATACTTTTCTGGACAACTGAAGAATCTGTCATTGCTTGGATAAATATTTCAGATTTAATCTTGTGCAGGCAGCGTGGAGTTCATATGTGGGCGTTGTCATGATCAATAGAGTTTTGCACCCACAGTCCAGTGATACAAGTTACCAGATTAGTATCTTTCGACAGTTCAGGAAGAATTCTGGACAAACTTACCGTAAATTGTGGTGTATTCGTTGTACTGCTGAAAAAGTCCAGTTTTGCAAGATTGCAATGGCCTGTGAAGCTGTGATCTGTACCACATTTTACACAGCATTTCAAGCAGATTTCTGGGTCCTGCTTGTCCGACATCCAGTACTGGATGAGCAGAAATTTCCTCCAATTAAATATCGGGAAGACCGAAGCCACTGTCTTCGGTCCCCGCCACAAACTCCGTTCCCTAGCCACTGACTCCATCCCCCTCCCCTGGCAACTGTCTGAGGCTGAACCTGACCGTTCGCAACATCGGCGTTCTATGTGACCCCGAGCTCAGCTTACGACCCCAAATCCGCCCCGTCACCAAGGCCGCCTACTTCCACCTCGGAATACCGCCCGTCTCCGCCCCTGCCTCAGCTCATTGACTATTCCAATGCTCTTTTGGCCGGCATCTCCCATTCCACCCTCCGTAAACTTCAGCTCATCCAAAACTCTGCTGCCCGTATCCTAACTCGCACCAAGTCCAGTTCACCCATCACCCCTCTGCTCGCTGACCTACACTGGTTCCCAGTCCAACAACACCTCAAATTGAAATTTTTCATTCTAATGTTCAAATGAACTCACCCCTTACTATCTCTGTAATCTCCACCAGGTCGACAATGCTCCAAGATCTCTGCGTTCCTCCAATTCTGGCCTCTTGCGCATCCCCGATTTCCATCGCCCCACCATTGGCGGCCGTGCCTTCAGCTGTCTAGGCCCTAAGCTCTGGAATTTCCTCCCTAAACCTCTCCGCCTCATTACCTCCTTCTCCTCCTCTAAAATCTATCTCTTTGACCAAACTTTTGGTTACCTGTCCTAATATCTCTTTATGTGGTTCGGTGTCAAGTTTTGTTTGCAAACACGTCTGTGAAGCACCTTGGGACGTTTAACTATGTTATATGAATGCAAGTTGTTGTTGTCGTTGGGTCAACATCTTTGCTTTTCTTGCTTCATGTTTTCCTTCTACCACATTTAGATCTTCCTGTGCCTCGTACTATTCCCTGATCAAGAAATTAAACAAGTGACACGGCCCCAGGCCACTGCCAATGTTGCCCATTAGGAGGTGCACAAGAGTAGCATGAGCTTACTCAGACAGTGGTTCATTTTCTTCTGTCTCCCATGCTCTATATTCCTGTCCTAAACTCTGTGTACCTTCTTCTGTTGTCTCAGAGTTGAAACATAGAAACATAGAAGCATAGAAGATAGGAGCAGGAGTAGGCCATTCGGCCCCTCGAGCCTGCTCCGCCATTCGATGAGATCATGGCTGATCATCCAAACTCAGTACCCTGTACCTGCCTTCTCCCCATATCCCTTGATACCTTTAGCTTTAAGAAATATATCTAACTCATTCTTGAATATATTTAATGACTTGGCCTCAACTACCTTCTGTGGTAGAGAATTCCACAGGTTCACCACTCTCTGGGTGAAGAAATTCTTCCTCATTTCTGTCCTAAATGGCTTACCCGTTATCCTTAGATTATGACCCCTGGTTCTGGACTCTCCGACCATCGGGAACATTCTTCCTGCATCTAGTTTGTCCAGACCTGTCAGAATTTTATATGTTTTGATGAGATCCCCTCTCATTCTTCTATACTCCAGCGAGTATAAGCCCAATCGACCCAATCTCTCCTCATATGTCATTCCTGCCATCCCAGGTATCAGCCTTGTGAATCTTCGCTGAACTCCTTCCATGGCAAGAACATCCTTCCTCAGATAAGGCGACCAAAACTGCACAGTACTCAAGGTGTGGTCTCACCAAGGCCCTGTACAACTGCAGCAGGACATCCCTGTTCCTATACTCAAACCCTTTCGCTATGAAGGCCAACATACCATTTGCCTTCTTCACCGCCTGCTGCACCTGCATGCTTACCTTCAGCGACTGGTGCACAAGGACACCCAGGTCTCGTTGCACTTCCCCTTCTCCCAATCTATTGCCATTCAGATAATAGTCTGCCTTTCTGTTTTTGACACCAAAGTGGATAACCTCGCATTTATCCACGTTATATTGCATCTGCCACGCTTCTGCCCACTCACCCAACCTGTCCAAATCATACTGGAGTTTCTCAGTATCCTCCTCGGAGCACACACTCCCACCCAGCTTTGTGTCATCTGCAAACTTGGAGATATTACATTTAATTCCCTTATACATAGATACATAGATACATAGAAGATAGGAGCAGGAGTAGGCCATCCGGCCCTTCGAGCCTGCTCTGCCATTTAATGAGATCATGGCTGATCCTCCAATTCAGTATCCCGTCCCCGCCTTCTCTCCGTAACCCTTAACCCCTTTTGCCTGTAGAAATATATCTAATTCCCTCTTAAATATATTTAATGAGCTGGCGTACACTGCCCTCTGTGGCAATGAGTTCCACAGGTTCACCACCCTTTGAGTGAAGAAATTCCCCCTCATTTCTGTCCTAAATGGTTTAGCCCTTATCCTTAAATTATGTCCTCTAGTTCTGTTCTCACCCGCCAAGGGAAACATTCCTTCTGCATCTAGTCTGTCTAGACCTGTCAGAATTTTATACACTTCTATGAGGTCCCCTCTCAATCTTCTAAACTCCAGTGTGTACATCCCTAAACTACATAGTCTCTCCTCATAGGTCAATCCCGCCATTCCTGGTATCAGCCTGGTGAATCGCCGCTGCACCCCCTCCATGGCAAGAACATCTTTCCTCAGATGAGGCGACCAAAACTGTACACAGTACTCGAGGTGTGGTCTCACCAGTGCCCTGTACAGCTGCAGCAAGGTATCCCTGTTCCTGTATTCCAACCCTTTTGCTATGAAGGCCAGCATACCGTTTGCCTTCTTGATCGCCTGTTGCACCTGCATGCTCGCCTTCAGTGACTGGTGTACAAGAACACCCAGGTCTCTCTGTACTTCCCCCTCTCCCAATTTATTGCCATTTAAATAATAATTTGCCCTCCCGTTCCTGCACCCAAGGTGGATAACTTCGCACTTGTCCACATTATAGTGCATCTGCCATTTATCCGCCCAATCACCCAGTCTGTCCAAATCGCTCTGGAGCTTCCTGGTCTCCTCCTCTGAGCCCACCCCCCCTCCTAGTTTAGTGTCATCTGCAAATTTGGAAATGCTGCATCCGACTCCCTGATCCAGGTCATTAATGTAAATTGTGAACAGCTGGGGACCCAGGACAGATCCCTGTGGTACCCCACTTGTTACTGCCTGCCATTCAGAAAATGAGCCGTTTATTCCAACTCTCTGTTTTCTATCTGACAGCCAGTTCTCTATCCACGTCAATACTTTCCCCTTTATCCCATGAGCTTCAATTTTCCCTGCTAATCTTTTATGTGGGACCTTATCGAAGGCCTTTTGGAAGTCCAGGTACACCACATCTACTGGCTCTCCCCCATCTATTTTACCAGTTACTCCCTCAAAAATTTCCAATAGATTAGTCAAGCACGATTTACCCTTTGTAAATCCATGTTGACTCTGTCCTATCCTGTCCCCATTTGCTAAGTGCTCCGCTATTTCATCCTTAATGATGGACTCCAGCATTTTGCCCACAACTGATGTAAGGCTTACAGGTCTGTAATTACCTGCTTTTTCCCTACCCCCCTTTTTGAATAGTGGGGTAACGTTAGCTACCCTCCAATCCATGGGCACTGTTCCCGAGTCTAATGAATTCTGAAAAATCATACTTAGTGCATGCGCTATCTCTAGGGCCACCTCCTTCAGCACCCTAGGATGCATGTTATCAGGCCCTGGGGATTTGTCCGCCTTCAATCCCTTTAGCTTCCTTAACACCATATCCTTAGAGATATTGACTTGCGTCAGTTCCTCCTTTGCAAATGTCCCTATTTTTCCCGATATCCCAGGGAGGTTTTTTGTGTCTTCCTTCGTAAAGACTGACCCAAAGTATGCATTTAGTTGGTCTGCCATTTCTTTATTTCCCGTTATATATTCCCCCGTATCTGACTGCAATGGGCCAACTTTGGTTTTCACCAGTCTTTTCCTCTTGATATACTTATAAAAGCTTTTGGAGTTAGTTTTTATATTTTCCGCCAGCTTGCTTTCGTAAGCTATTTTGCCCCTCTTGATTAAGCCCTTTGTCCTCCTTTGCTCTATCTTAAACTGTTCCCAATCTTCCGCTCTGGCGCTTTTTTTGGCTATTTTATACGCCCTATCTTTGGATTTTATGCTGTCTCTAATTTCCCCTGTTATCCACGGTTGAGTCACCTTTTTAGATTTCCTTTTATGCCAGATTGGTATAAACAATTTTTGCAATTTTGTCATTCTATCTTTAAATGTTTGCCATTGTTTATCTACCTCCAGTCCTCCCAGGAACGTTGTCCAATCATACCTACTCAGTTCCCGTCTAATGGCATCATAATTCCCCTTGTTTAAATTCAGGATCTTAGTATCTGAGTCAATTTCTTCGCTCTCCATTTCGAGTGAGAAATCGATCATGTTATGATCGCTCTGACCCAAGGGTCCCCGTACAACAAGATTACTAATTAGTCCCTTCTCATTGCACAGTACCCAGTCCAATATAGCCTGTTCCCGAGTTGGTTCCTCGACATATTGATCATTAATGTATATTGTGAATAGCTGGGGTCCTAGGACCGAACCCTGCGGTACCCCACTAGTCACTGCCTGCCACTCAGAAAAAGACCCATTAATTCCTACTCTCTGCTTTCTGTCCGCCGACCAGTTCTCTATCCAAGTCAATACCTTGCCCCCAATCCCATGTGCCTTATCTTTACACGCTAATCTCTTATGCGGGACCTTAACGAAAGCCTTTTGAAAGTCCAAATACACCACATCTACTGGTTCGCCCTTATCTATTTTCCCAGTTACATCCTCAAAAAATTCCAGTAGATTAGTCAAGCACGATTTACCTTTTGTAAATCCATGTTGACTTTGTCCGATCCTGTCACTGTTTTTCAAGTGCTCAACTATTACATCCTTTAAAATGGACTCTAGCATTTTCCCCACTACCAATGTCAGGCTTACCGGTCTGTAATTCCCCGCTTTCTCTCTACCACCCTTTTTGAATAGTGGGGTAACATTAGCTACCCTCCAATCCATGGGTACAGTTCCAGATTCCATCGAATGTTGCAAGATGATCAGCAATGCATCTACTATTTCCAGGGCCACTTCCTTAAGTACCCTAGGATGTAGATTATCAGGCCCTGGGGATTTATCGGCCTTCAATCCCATCAATTTCCCTAACACCATTTCCCTGCAAATACTGATTTCTTTCAGTTCCTCCCTTTCATCAGACCCTATGTTCTCCAACATCTCTGGGAGGTTATTTGTGTCCTCCTTTGTGAAGACAGAACCAAAATATGCATTTAATTTTCTGCCATTTCTTTGTTCCCCATTATAACTTCCCCCGCTTCTGACTGCAAGGGACCTACACTTGATTTCACTAATCTTTTTCTCTTCACATATCTATAGAAGCTCTTACAGTCAGTTTTTATGTTCCCTGCAAGCTTACTTTCATATTCTATTTTCCCCTTCTTAATTAATCCCTTTGTCCTTCTTTGTTGAATCCTAAACTGCTCCCAATCCTCAGGGTTACCGCTATTTCTGGCCAATTTATATGCCCTCTCCTTGGATCTTATGCTATCCCTAATTTCCCTTGTTAGCCACGGTTGAGTCACCCTTTTTGTTTTATTCTTATGCCACACTGGGATGAACAAATTCTGTAGTTCATCCATGCAGTCTTTGAATGTTTGCCATTGCCTATCCACCGTCAACCCTTTGAGTGACATTCCCCAATCAATCCTACCCAATTCGCGCCTCATACCATCGTAGTTTCCTTTATTTTAATTCAGGACCCTAGTCTCTGATTCAACTACTTCACTCTCCATCCTAATGAAGAATTCTATCATATTATGATCACTCTGACCCAAGGGGCCTCGTACAACAAGATTGCTAATTAATCCTTTCTCGTTACATAATACCCAGTCTAAGATGGCCTGCTCTCTGGTTGGTTCCTCGACATATTGTTCCAGAAAACCATCCCGTTAACATTCTAGGAATTCCTCCTCCACAGTATTTTTACTAATTTGGTTAGCCCAATCTATATGTAAATTAAAGTCACCCATGATGACTGCTGTGCCCTTACTGCATGCTTCTCTAATTTCCCTTTTAATGCCGTCCCCAACCTCCGTATTACTGTTTGGAGGTCTATATACCACTTATTGGGGTAGAAATTAGTACAGGTTGCCCCCCGATTTTCAGAGCACAAAGCATACCAATTTAGCAGTGGGATGGCCTGCGCCTGCTAAATTCATTGGGCCCATTTTTAGGCATCCTGGGCAGCTACCTAAAAAAGGTGTTTTTTGCCCACGCCAACCCCCTGAACTTACCTGAAGGCTGCTTCTGGCGAGGCAGGTGGCCTGAAATTATGTTATCTCTTGGGACGAGCTGCCTGTGGAGGTGCGGCCGGCACCATAAGCTTGCCCCAAATATGTAGATGAAGCCCGAGGATTAAATCTAGGGCTCAGATCCTCAGGCCTGTTGGTTTGGGCCCAGTTCCCTGAGCCTCTTGATTCGTGCCCAGGTCCTCGTGCCTGTTGGTTCGGGCCCAGATTCTTGGGCCTGTTGGTTCGGGCCCAGATTCTTGGGCCTGTTGATTCAAATCCAGGGGCCAGAACCTCGGGCCTCTTGATTCGTGCCCAGGTCCTCAGGCCTGTTGATTCGAGCCCAGATCCTCGGTTCTGTTGATTCGGGCCCAGATCCTCGGTTCTGTTGATTCGGGCCCAGATCCTCGGGTCTGCTGATTCGGGCCCAGATCCTCGGTTCTGTTGATTCGGGCCCAGATCCTCGGGTCTGTTGATTCGGGCCCAGATCCTCGGTTCTGTTGATTCGAGCCCAGATCCTCGGGTCTGTTGATTCAAGTCCAGATCCCTGGGCTGCTTGATTCGTGCCCAGGTCCTCGGGCCTGTTGGTTCAGGCCCAGATCCTCGGGCTGGTTGATTCGAACCCAGATTCTCGGGCCTGTTGATAAAGGCTCCGATCTTCGGACCTAAAAAAGCAAGTGCTGTGCTACTCTACCTTGTTGAACACCTTATAGGTGTCACCAGGAGAAAGGGAGTGCTTGGTCATCGGCATCTAGCTAGGGGTTCCCCTTGGTCTGGAGGAGGAATGGGAGGAGGAGATGATAAGGCCAGGCAGGGCAGAACCAGCTGCTGGAGGAGAGAGGAACAGGAGGGTGAGGAGGGCTCCAGATTCATGGTGACTTGCTGCATGCTCCACAATTTAGTGATCAAGAGAGACCAGCCGTTACCACCAGCAATTGTGCCAGAGGGTCAAGCTCAGGAGCCACAAGAGTAGTAGGAGGAGAGAAGGACAGGAGGGCGAGATGGACTCCTTCCCCATTGTGGGTCCAGGACATCCCTCCTCCTCTGGACCTCCTCTGCCAGGACCTCCAGTGCCGTGTCCGAGAACCTGTGCGCCCTCTCACTTGGTCCCTGAGCCATCCTGAAACTTCAGTGGAAGTGGGTGAGTGGAGCCCATACATACTGCTCCACGAAAATTGCTTCTAATCAGCGCTTGAGTGCGAAACCTGCAGGTGTGTGTTTTAGCCTTTCCGGGCAAGTTCAAATTATGGTAAACACCAATTAGGACCAAAATTGCGTGCTAAAACCAGACTTTCAAAACAGGCGTGTCTTATTAGCACAGCACCCATTTAGCGCCTGTTTTCACCAAAGTAACTCTCACAGTGTGAGTTCGAGGAACCCCAATGAAACTCTACCTCCATGTATCTATTGGGCTGAGTAACTCAGGTGCTCCCTGCATCTGTGAGTCCTGTCTCCCTCTGCGACCCCTGTTGATGGTCATCTATTTCTCTGTCTTCCTGCATTATCCCTGTGCCCTGGACTGTCTAGCACTGCCTCATAGGTGCCATCCATCTGTGTCTAACTTAAAACTTAGATAATGTTAGCTTTAACTCCTTTACAACAAGCTCTCGCAAGAATCAAACTCCACTTGCTCACTTCACACAAGGATTAAATCAAGGAGAAAATCCATCTTCTAACCGTACCTCAGTGCTGATTTCCCTCTAAGGTGGAACTCTCACTTACGCTAAGCTCTTCTAGGCTTTCAGACACTGACCTCTTGCAGTCTGAGAGTGATAGGGTGCAAAAAGTCAACAAGTATTCTTCCTTAGCACAGGCATCTCTCAGCTCAATAAGGACAAACAAAGAAATATCGCCAAAAAACATAGCGCCCTGAATTTTCTCACGGGTTCCCCCAGACCTCTGGCGGAACACATTGGAAAATGGCAGAAACCTGGTTGCGCTGAATCCCCTCGATTTCTGTGATTTTACAGTCGGTCGTGCGAGGGGTGAAACCTCTGCCTGCCCTTTCTATGACCAATAATGTCAGAGCGTGGGAACCTCCTGCACCAGGTATTCCTATTTCCCTGCTTCAATATGGAGCCGGCGTAGGACTAGAATATGGCCGTGTGAGATGATCCATAACAAGCTGCAGATGCTTGCAAGAGGGCCCCACTGGGGGATCCAGGTGAGGACAGTGGTCTGGACCCCAAAAATCTGGATTAGCTCTATTACATAGGAAGCCTAGGCACATCCCCGCCACCCGTTCCTCCCGGTATCCCCCCCCCCCCACCCTGCCCCCCACCTCCAGCGATGGTGAGCAGCCAGGAGATTTTCTTGCCGAATGGAACTTATGGGCACTGGAAATGTGCTGGCAGTGGCATGGCTGGCCAAAGGACCCATCAAATTAGCTGCCCTCCTGTTGACCCTGTAAGGTCAGCACTAGAAGGCACCAGTGGGCACGATCCCAGTGCATGCGGCGAGATCACAGCAATGGCTCATGGAATTTCAGGGCTATAATTTGAAAAATATACTTATATATCCAAGAAGTTAGCAAAAGTTTTCTTTCATACATGCAGTGATTAGCGACCGATCATGTGATTACTACTTAAGATATAATCAAATCTTTTTGTCAAATTTTACAAGTAGATAAAGGTATAACAGAAGATATTTAGCTATTAATAAAGGAACCAGTAGATTATAATGAATGTCCTTTCACGTGTATAACAGGTAAAGACTAATCTTTATTTCATATGGTGGTGTTAAATCATATATTCTGTGCAACAAAACCGCAATGCTTTACAAGGCTGGCCATTGTTTGAAGTGAATTCGATTGTGCTTTTTGTTATTTGATGAGGTCAGCCATCCATCAGACAATAATCTAAATTGGGGAGACCATCACTCCTGATGAATGTGCAATAATATTACTATTTCTACCAGTGACAGGTAAAATTGAGTGTCCGTCTTTTAATCATCGCTGGGGCCTTTGATTTTCTTTACTTCCCTAAGGAACCTCCTGAGATGTTAAGCCTCATGTCATTTCGATAGACTACTATTTCTAAAGAAAATATACAGAACTTTTATGCCCTGTTCTTCACAGGACGGCTTGGCACAGGAACGATGGCTCAACCGCCCAACCCTGTGCTGCCTTTCCATACTACAGGAATGAACAATCATGCCCATGGACGGGAAGAGTAACTGCGAGTTTGTATTCTGGAGACAAGAAAGGCATTGAGACAGTAGCATAAATTAACGTGAGGGGCCCCAAAATTCCTAGGGAATTCCGAGGGCGTAAGTGGTACTTACAGGTGGGGGATGGGGGGAGGAATATAGGCAGGATTCTGACTCTTCTGGTATTCCGCTACATTGATGTTCCAGTTGAGGGTGGGTTGGCGTTGGGTACATTTTCTGCTCTCCCCTCCAACCCCACCTCCCCCCACCCCCAACCTCATGTCGAGGGGGTGTCTCAGAACGGGCTTCTCTGGGAAATTCGTTCTAAAGGCCCCATAACCTTCACTGCATTAAGGTCATCAGTCTAGGTGGAGTGGTCCCAAAGGGAGCTGAAGAGCCGAAATAAATGCTTTTCTGTAGGCCAGTTGGGCCTCCCTTGGAAAGATGGATTAGCCTGAGCCGGGTTGGCAGTTACTGACGCACTCCGGCAGGCCCCGGCTATGTAAATGACCCCCTTCCTGGAATTTGGAATGGGGTCTCCAGCCTTGGGCACTGGCGAGTGCGGCTTCCACCTCGCTGCACTTACAGTGGGGGAGCGGGGACCTAGAAATTCCCAGGCCGAGGGTTTAGTACAATGAATGCTAAGTAGGCGCACGCTATGTGGTGCGGTTAGGTTTTAATCATTTCGTGCCTTGCTTTTGCTAAGGCACAACAAAAACTGAGCGGAGGTGGGGAAAACGAAAAGGTTGAACACACTGAAGTTGAAATTGCACTTGTGATATTAATAACAAACTAATCGGTAAAGAATTATCCCCACGGCTGTTTTAATGAAAGGGTGAGCCTGTTTAAAATAATCCATTACAAATGCATAGGATAATGACTGTTAAAATAGCGGGCAAAGTTTAATGCCTTCGTTACTCCTAAATTGCACAGTGTAATTTCAGGAAATTGACACCAATTTTAGGAAGTAGATACCTGGCAGATAAGCCATGATCTAATTGAATGGCGGAACAAGCTCGAGGGGCTGAAAGACCTATTCCTGTTCCTATGTTCCAGAGGACACAGAGCTGTACACAGAATTATTCAGAACATGAATAGTTCTATCTAGCTAGTAGATTTAAAAGTTCCTTACCATAAATTTTAATGGAAAGTTTTTTTTATCATAGTCCTTCTTCATCAAAATGAAAATGTTTTCCAATTTGCCACAGAGGGAGTGCAACAAAGATTCACCAGACTGGTTCCTGGGATGGGGGGATTGTCCTATGAGGAGAGATTGAGTAGACTAGGCCTATATTCTCTAGAGTTTAGAAGAATGGGAGGTGATCTCATTGAAACATACAAATTTTTTTACAGAGCTTGACAGGGTAGATGCAGGGAGGATGTTTCCCCTGGCTGGAGAGTCTAGAACCAGGGGTCACAGTCTCAGAATAAAGGGTCAGCCATTTAGGACTGAGATGAGGAGAAATGTCTTCACTCAGAGGGTGGTGAATCTTTGGAATTCTCTACCCCAGAGGGCTGTGGAGGCTCAGTCGTTGAGTATATTCAAGACAGAGATCGATAGATTTTTGGATATTAAGGGATATGGGGATAATGCAGGAAAGTGGAGTTGAGGTAGAAGATCAGCCATGATCTTATTGAATGGCGAAGCAGGCTCGAAGGGCCAAATGGCCTACTGCTGCTCCTAATTCTTATGTTCTTCTGTTTTAATTACTAAATATGAAAGGACATGTACATTCCAAATGAATAATTAATTTGATGAGTATATCATTCTCGACTACAGGAAAACCGTCATCATCCAGCAGCCAATCTGCTAAAATTTCTATGAGACACAGTGGGAGAATTCCAACATTCGCCCATATCGGATGTGCAGTGGATGGAGCTATGCCCTGCACCCCAAGGACGCCTGATTTTCAAACATGTAGCCATAGGGTTGCCATGGAGTCTCCAGGAATTAAAGATTAATCTCCACGACACTGCTGCGAGTCACTGGGAGAAAAATCAGAGGGGCATTAAAAAAAATATATGTATTTTCATTTTCTCTGACCACTTTTGTTTATTAGTTATGAAAATAGTAGAGATGTGGAAAGAGCTGACTGACCAACAGCCAAGAATTATCCACTCAGGTAACAAAGAGTCTGTTTGCTTTCCAATTGGCATGGGAAGGTGGTGCGCCATGAGGATGGGCGCGTCGGGCAACCAATGGTGCGATTGTGGTGGTCGAAGGCGAGAGGTCATGTGATGAAACCTCCTGGAATACCTCCAACCCGAGTTGGCAACACTAGCGGGGCAGCCGCCGGGCCTGCTCTCAGATCCTCCTGGCGTGCATGCGGCCTAGGAACCGACCGTCACTGAAAGGGAGATTGTTTTTGCTTTCTGCTCCTACCAGCTCCACGGCACTGCTGACAGCCGCTGCCACCCAACAACCCCACCCCACTCCCTCGCTGTTCTCTTCCCCCCTCCCAGCACATACCTGAGGGCTGCCGCCAGTGAGGCAAGGGACCCAAAATTCGCTTGCCTGAAATGGCCGAGCTGCCTGCAGAGGCGAGGCAGGAGCCGGCAGGCGGCAGCCTGCCTAGATTATTGAGATGAGGCCTGAGGCCTGATTTTGGGCCTCCTGGTTGGGGTGCCCGCTGTTTGCGCAATGCCAATTCTAGCCCCAAAAACATAGGCCCAGAACTATTTCTACCCCAAATCTTTACCAACTCGCGTTTTAAGAGTACCCCTTGAACAATTGATACTATAACCTTTTTAATTTGTTTATAAATTACATTTCAGTTATTTAACCCAACCTGTAGTTTATTTGCATGATGTATAATTGGTTTCCCAGTAGGCAAAAAGACTGCCCAAAAGGACAACCTCACTCCCAATCCCAAGACAGTATAGGGACTTGAAATTTAAATCTGACTTTGACAGATAAGCAGTCAAAATATACTATAATAAAAACAGAAAATGCTGGAAATACTCAGCAGGTCAGGCTGAATATACTATAGATTGTTGTGCATTAAATGACGTGGACCCATTCAGGTTACCAATACAGTCACAAATATGTTTGAATAAAATGTCCATCATTAAAAAAGAATTGGGCGGTGCTCCTCTCGACATTCTTTCCAGGATTGTGGAGTGCTGCGTTAACGTCTCCTGATCTGTCACAAAGACATATCATACCCCAGCGACGAAGCTTATTAAAAATGGCCTGGAACTCCATGGTTGAAAGAGAAGGGGGGGGAATAAATAATCAAAAACCAAACTTTAAAAAATGAGCTGTGTAGAAGAAAGGCTCTGGGGCCAAGGACATCAGTGCAGAAAAGGTCAGACAACAAACTAAATGAAGGTATCGGGAGAGGTGTCAGTGCGAAGTCATAATGGACTCTGCTTTGCATCGCAGCCAAGTTAAAATAGAAAAACACGATTCGATTGACGTTTGACTGCTAGGCCCAGCAGCAACTAACTTCAGAACTGATGAAGGGTCTCACCCAAAATGTTAACCTGTTTTTCTCTTTCAAATGCTGGTCGACTGCTGCTTTTACATCAGATTTTCAGCATTGACAGTTTTTCTTTCTGGCTTTCTAATTAGGTGGAATTGAAAAGTGAGAAGAAAGTGGTGTCAGCATATGCAGTCTACTCTTAATTAACTATTGGTTTGAATTGAAATTATTGAAGAAAAAAGGTTCCCATGTGCTGTTTTATTTGAATCGCTTCATTCGAATTACTGGACTATTTTAATTTTTTTTGTGGAAAAAGACATCAAGTTAACAGCAGTAGACTGCAGCTAGATGAAACCGTTCCGCTGTGCGAGAACAGGTATTTGAATGTACTACTTCATTGCAATACTGGATTTTACCAGCCCATAATTTTTATTTTTAATTAATTCAATACAGATCAAAAATATTAGCGTTTAAGTTGCAACATTGGCAGATTGGTGCTTCACAGCTTGTACATCTCACAGTTTGTAAGCTCTGTAAAGCACACTAATACAAATCTGGATTGTGAAGCAAGTGTCCTGGGTCAGTCCTGCTTATGTTTCCCATGACATTATGTCTCCCAGTAAGCCTGAGGCTATGCCACTGGATTTCCACACAAAGCAGTTCTTCTGGCTGAAAGGAGCAGTTTACCTCAATATTTTGGCCTGGCAGTCAGGTTTCAACGCAAGCAGTGACAGATGCTTAATGTTTTTATTCTCAGTCAGAATGGAGATAGGCTCATATAGGGTGAATGTTAAATGTACCATAGATTGGACAGGAAAACAGTCCCAACATGCTCTCTGTGATTCACATCAGCGCCTATTTTCTCTGGCTGGTCAAAGGTTCACGAGCTGACAATGGTTCCCAAGGATTGGAGGGCTTGACAAATCCCGCAGAAGAATTGTGAGTTTGGTGTGTAAATTGAATTACAGTACGCTTGGCCTGTGGTTGTCAGGGAGATCCTGAGGCCTGTGAGCCGGTTCCTGGTGATTTTTCATTGCGTCTTGAAAACTGTGAAATCGAGGCTCAGTGGGTTGCTGCCTGGGACAAGGCCTTAGTTTCAATTTGTTCTTTAATGGACATGGTACACAGGAGAAGCATGGAATAGAAGGCAAATTTGTGTGAAATAGATATGACAAAGCATGTTGATTTTCAAACAATTTAATTGATGGCTGTATCACATTTCAGCTCTCTTTATTCTTGGCTCTATATATATATATGTGTATATCATCCTTGGCCCTCCTAAATCCATGTGTGGGCTAAATATTATACAACAGCTTAATCCCGTCTTTTTTTTCTGATGAGTTCAGGGACTAGTATAGTTTCAGGCTCTATTTCAAAATATATAGTTCACAAAAATTCTCTTTGAGTTTCTTTGAAAGCTGCTTTTATATTGGGTTAACTGCTGTTTTTGTACCGGGTCTCCCTGGCTGCAGGCCTTAACAAATCCAAGTTTACTTTGGAGATCCTGCCAGCTGCACCAGCATCGGTCTCGCACAATATAAAGGCACCTAAAGAAATGATCGGACTGTAGGTGCTGGCTTGAGATGGGTCTCTGTTTGAAGAAAGAAAGACTTGCGTTTCTATAGCGCCTCTCACAACCTCAGGAGGTCCCAAAGCACTTTACAGCCAATTAAGTACTTTTTGAAGTGTAGTCACTATTGTAATGTAGGAAACGCGGCAGCCAATTTGCACACAGCAAGGTCCCACAAACAGCAATGTAATAATCACCAGATAATCTGTTTTTTAGTGATGTTGGTTGGGGGATAATTATTGCCTGGACACGGGGAGAATTCCGCTGCTTGCTCTTCTTCGAAATACTGGCATGGGACCTTTTACATCGAACCGAGAGGAAGACGGGGCCTCAGTTTAACATCTCATCCGAAAGATGGCACTTCCGACACTGCAGCACTCCCTCAGTACTGCACTGGAGTGTCAGCCTAGATTTTGTGCGCAAATCTCTGGAGTGGGACTTGAACCCACGACCTTCAGACTCAGAGGTCCTCTGAAGTGCTGTAGAGCTCATGAAAGGACACCTTCTTCTTCTTAGGCAGTCCCTCGGAACTGAGGATGACTTGCTTCCACACTAAAAATGAGTTCTCAGGTGACTGATGAGTCCAATGCGGGACTTACAGTCTCTGTCACAGGTGGGGCAGACAGTGATTGAAGGAGCGGGTGGGTGGGGTGCTTGGGTTGACGTGCGCTCCTTCCGCTGTTTGCGTTTGGCTTCCGCTTGCTCCCGGCGAAGAGACTCGAGGTGTTCGGCGCCTTCCCAGATGCTTCTCCTCCACTTTGTGCGGTCTTGGGCCGGGGATTCCCAGGTGTCGGTGGGAATGTTGCACTTTTTCAAGGAGGCTTTGATGGTGTCCTTGAAGCATTTCCTCTGCCCACTTGGGGCTCTCTTGTCGTGTTGGAGCTCTGAGTAGAGCGCTTGCTTTGGGAGTCTCGTATCGGGCATGCGGACGATGTGGCCCGTCCATCGGAGCTGATCGAGCGTGGTCAAAGCTTCGATGCTGGGGACGTTGGCCTGAGCGAGAACACTGACATTGGTGCGCCTATCCTGCCAATGGATTTGCAGGACCTTGCGGAGGCAGCGTTGGTGGTACCTCTCCAGTGCTTTGAGGTGCCTGCTGTACATGGTCCATGTCTCTGAAGCATACAGGAGGGCGGGTATCACTACTGCTCTGTAGACCATGAGCTTGGTGCTGGGTTTGAGGTCCTGGTCTTCAAACACTCTCTTCCTCAGGCGACCGAAGGCTGCACTGGCACACTGAAGGCGGTGTTGGACTTCATCATCGACGTTTGCCCTTGTTGACAGTAGGCTCCCGAGGTATGGAAAGTGGTCCACGTTGTCCAAGGCCTCATCGTGGATTTTGATAATCGGGGGCAGTACTGTGTGGCGGGGGCAGGTTGGTAGAGGACCTTTGTCTTACGGATGTTTAGTGTAAGGCCCATGCCTCTCGTACGCTTCGGCGAAGCTCGTGAAAGGACACCAAAGCACTGGTAATAGCTGTTCCCTGATCACTTTGTCAACTATTTTTATATTACCTATTGCAAACATGCCTTTTCACGAGCGTGTGTGTGTGCGGATCAGACAGTTGGTTGAATTTAGTGTCATTGTCTAGTAAGGGCCCCAAACCGAACCTGTGCACGAGGCGCCACGCAGGGCAAACACCGCTCCTGCTCTGAAGGGCGGCTGTCCTGACTAACAGCGCTGACCTCCCCCCCCCCCCCGTCACTATCCAGCCAAAGTAATTGGAGCTCTGCTTGGCGTCTGGCTGACTGCTATCCAGATTCCAGTGAAACGATAATGTTGTCTGACTGCCCCGTTGCCTCCCTGATAACATTAAAAGTATTTTAAACTTCACTTTTTAAAAGTTTCTAGCTGGAAACTTTACGTCATAGTGGGCTGCAGTCATACTGCAGTTCAGGGCACACCCAAACAGTGCGGGATGAGACGGGCCCACATCGCTTTTATAAATTCGATCCGGATGACTGGGAACCCAAATTACATCAGGCAGGTCTTGAAATTATGTTGTAAGATGTTATCATCTGAAATTCCTCTCTACGCTAGTATCTCATTTCGAGCCACAGTTTCACTCAATATAAAGCTGAAACCATCTTGCATCAGCACACACTAAGTAGTTCTAACCAGCTTATGACTGTAAAATGAAAAGCCCTGTGTTTTCAGAAGCTAACTACCTATTGATAAACACTGCCTTACATACAAGGCCCGTGCTGTACATCGGACTAGTTGCAGCATGTTCATTAATTGGAAGACAGTGAAAGGATTGAGCTGCTACTCTGCAATAAACATCATTTGAAACTGTTATGGTTGGATCAGGATTATACGTGAGTCAGGACTTCTATGGAAGTGCAGATTTGGCCAGTGCTTGAACTACACTCCCTTTATTCAACAATTCAACCGCACCATTAAAAAAACAGGGGTGCACTCAATCACACCATTGAATTGACACAAAAAAGAAATGATTAGATTTTTAAATGATGCTCGTCAATGTTCCCTCTAATTTTATTTTCGTGCACAGTCCCTTTAACTGGCTGCGCGGCCCATTCAAATTTTCGCACGCGCGCGGTTTCTTCCCTGTTAAAGATGGTGAGCGGCCTGCGTGGGACCTCCAGACCGCCGCGCGGCCGCACAACTTAGCGGGAACGTTGATGCTAGTTCAATAACTGCCTCTTCGCCTACCTCCTCCTTGTGCCAATTTCACCTTACCCCTTCACCTGAACATATTGCAAGAGTATAGTTCCATAAGCACTAGGATCCCCCGGTACTTCATCCGTGACCGTTATTCAGGTCTGAGTCTTGAAAGTGAACATTGTCAGGTTCATTGACTGGCAGGCAACACAGCTAAACTCCATCCCGGCCTCATCCAATGTTCACCCGAACACATGTAAAATAGTACCAGCGGTGAAAGACTTCAGTTACGTGGAGCGATTGGAGAAACTGAGGCTGTTCTCCTTACACGTTCAAAATCATGAAGGGTTTCTGATAGAGTAAATAAAGCGAAACTGTTTCCAGTGGCAGAAGGGTCGGTAACCAGAGGACACAGATTTAAGGTAATTGGCGAAAAAACCAGAGGCAACATGAGGAAAAAAAAAATTACGCAGCGAGTTGTTCTGATCTGGAATGCTCTGCCTGAAAGGGTGGTGGAAGCAGATTCAATAGTAACTTCCAAAAGGGAATTGGATAAATACTTGAAGGAAAAAATTTTGCAGGGCTATGGGGAAGGAGCGGGGACTAATTGGACAGTTCTTTCATAGAGCCGGCACAGGCACGATGGGCCAAATGGCCTCCTTCTGTGCTGCATCTATGATTCTATGTTGGTAGGGGTCGCTGGATAGTAATCAGGAGCAGGAACTGTGGCAGGTTTTCACCTCCCTAACACAGGAAGGCTGATGCAGGTGTTGAACACCCTTACCATTACCCTGGCTAAGGTCAACAACGCGACAAAGACCTGGGGCCTGATCAAACCTCAGACATTTCTGGTCTGTATTTTTTGGGGCACTCACTGGATAAAAGCATTGAGCTATCAGGGGAGCTCTAGCTGTCTTTCTGTAATACCAGTTAGCATATCCACCTTGTATTCGCTGCTCACGATGTGGTCTCCTCTACATTGGGGAGACCAAACGCAGATTGGGTGATCGCTTTGCGGAACACATCCGTTCAGTCCGTAAGGGGGACCCCGAGCTCCCGGTGGCCTGTCACTTTAATTCACCGCTCCACTCCCACTCTGACCTCACCGTCCTCGGCCTATTACACTGTTCCACGGAAGCTCAGCGTAAGCTCGAGGAACAGCACCTCATCTTTCGTTTAGGCACGCTACAGCCCTCTGGACTCAACATAGAGTTCAACAATTTCAGATCATAACCACGGCCCCTATCACATATATATATATATTATTTTTTTTATTTTTTCATCCACCCTTTTGTTTGGCCCCTTTTTTTCTTCCCTCCCTGAAGCTGGCAGCTGTCCTTCATTCCGCCAGCACATTTCACACCTCATCGAGCCTCAACCTGTCACATTACCACCTCCTCTCGCCTTGACTATCTCTTAATGTCTCTCAATGTCTCTTAATTTCTCCTGCCTTCTATACTACCACTGACCTTCCCCTTTGTTCTTTCATCCCCTCCCCCTTTTCCCAGCATTATACTTGCTTGAAATCTATTTCATTTCCTGCTTTTTTCCAGTTCTGACGAAGGGTCTTCGACCTGAAACGTTAACTCTGTTTCTCTCTCCACGGATGCTGCCTGGCCTGCTGAGTTTTTCCAGCGTTTTCTGTTGTTATTTCACCTTTACCTGTTGTTCTCCCTCATCTCTGTGTTTTGCTTTGACCTATAAAGGGAGTTCATTGCCTTCCTACATAATCTAGGTTGACACGTCAAAGAAAGAAAAAACTTGCATTTATAAAGCGCTTATCATGACTCAGAATGTCCCAAATCACTTTTCAACCAATAAGTGTAGTCACTAATATAAAATCAAAATGCTGCGGATGCTGGAAACCTGAAATAAAAACAGAAAATGCTGGAAATACTCAGCAGATCAGGCAGCATCTGTGGAGAGAGAAACAGAGTTAACATTTCAGGTCGATGACCCTTCGTCAGAACTGGAAAAAGCTGGAGATCGAGCAGGCTTTTAAGCAAGTGTAGGGGCAGAGAAAGGGGGGAGGGGAAGAAAGAACAAAAGGGAAGGTCTGTGATAGGATGGAAGGCAGGAGAGATTAAAAGACATTAAGAGATGGTGCAAGGCAAAAGGAGATGGTAATGGGACAAGTTAAGAAACAAAAGATGGCTCTAGATAAAGTGTAAATGGCTCTGGCAGAATGAAAGACAGCTGCCATGTGGAAGAGTAGTCCCTGTAGTCACTGTTGTACTGCAGGAAATGCGGCAGCCAATTTGCACACAGCAAGAGCCCAAAAACAGCAATGAGATAAATGACCATATAATCTGTTTTACTGATTCTGGTTGGGGGATTAATGTTGGCTAGTACACCGAAAGAACTCCCCTGCTCTTATTCGAATAGTGCCATGGAATACATAACGTCCACCTGAGAGGGCAGCTCAGAGCCTCGGTTTAACGTCTCACCCGAAAGTGGCACCTCAGACAGTGCGGCACTGCACTGAAGTGTCAGCTCCAGTTTATGTGCTCAAGTCTCTGGAGTGGGGCTTAAACCCACCACCTTCTGATTCAGAGGCGGGAGGTCTAACCACTGAGCCACGGCTGACACCCAACTCCAGTGGAGCAATGAGGAAGTGTTACATTGTCGGAAGTGCCGCCTTTCAGATGAGACGATAAACAAAGTCTCGGCTGCCTGTTCAGGTGGATGGAAAAGAAAGCCGGGAGTCTCCTGGCCAAAATATAATCCCTCAACCAGCACCACCGAAAACAGATCAACCGATCACTTGTCTCATTTATTGTGGGACTTTGCCAGGTGAAAATTGAAGTTCAAGCGCTTTGGGATGGTCTGAAGATGTGAAAGAGATTATATAAATGTGGACATTTCCTTTCCTATAATGTGCCTCCATTAGAAAGGCTAGCTTGTCGTTCTCAGACGCTACACGTGCATTTCCAGCATAAATCCAGGTTTCCTACAGTAGTTTTTTTCTCTCTTTTTAATCTGTAAATGATGCCGCTAAGTTGGGATAAGATTTGGAAGTAGTTTCACTGCGTTTAGTGTGCTGACCATTCAAAACTAGTTAGTAAACATTTTATACCTGAATCAGGATTTTGTATTGAAGTGTTATGCTTGGATCGGGTTGTCTTTTATAATGGGAGTAAATAGCTAGCGCTTGGGGACACTGGAATTCTATACTTGGGCCTGTGTTATGCTTGGATCAGATATATATATATATATATCTATATATAATGCATTAATACATTATTTTCGAAGAAATAAAATCTTGATCCCTGAGGGGGATTGGATCATATTGATATTATTTTTGTTAAATAAAACTGAATGAAAGGGGATCAAATCCACTCGTGGCGCAGTCGGGAAGCTGTTGGCTGAGTGTGGAAGTGGGCCATACGCGGTCAGGAACATTAGAAACTTGATCCCCATTGGGTGCTGAGTCAGCTACTCTCAGCTGGGGGTGGCAATCAGGAGACTTCAGTTGGTCTCAGAGCAGTAGGCCAGAGAGGGGAAAATTCAGACAGGGTTCCCGCTCCTGATCCTATTGGGCGAGGACAGGAATGGACTCGTCGGTCCATTGTATATCTTGGTAGAATCATAGAAATGACTACGCCATTTGGCCCATCGTCCCTGTGCCTGTGCCAACTGTTATCTACTCCAATCCCATCTCCCAGCACTTTCCGCAGATACTTTTATATCCTTCCTTTTTAAATGCTTCCCTTTAAATGATTTTAAAGTCTCTGTGATTTGCTGCAAACTATTCTGTGTTGCAATAATATCTTTATTGTGCCCCGGGTATAACTAAGAGGAATTTCTAACAGTGGTTAAAGCAGCAGTGGCCACAAAATTAAATCGCAGCATGCCCGTTTTACAGGCATAAAATGGGCGCCTAAGGGTCCAGACATGGCAGGCAGCGTGGGCGGCTCGTTCCGCGCCGGCAATGCGCCGTCCACCATATTGGATTGGGCTCCTCCGTAGGCATCCCGGTCGTGCGCCGGAAGTATTAAAAAAAACTTCATTATAATATTTAAATAAAAGTTGTTGTAGGATTCTTTTGTGAAATTGGACTGCCTCAGTGCCTGAATCGACATTTGATAAACTTGTCCAGCAAATCATGGTATTAACAGGCAGCAAGGACTCTTCCGCAGTACTACTTAAAGGGCTCATCCACTGCATTTAGGTTAGTTGCTGGTTTGTCCTTTTAGGCTGTTGGTTAACTTCTGGGGCCCCGATTTCCCCTACCTCAGCGGGTTCATGGCGGGCGACACCAGTGGCAGGTCCTGACCCCGCTGCTGGCTCTAGCCCGCTGTGTAGGATGATTTTACGTTGATTGGGCTTGTTAAGCCCGCCCAAGCGTTTGCTGGCCAATTGAAGGAAGCGGGTCTGATGACGTCATTTGATGACGCATCATCAGCCGGTTTCCTTAAAGGGACCACATGCAAATTTAGTTTAACATTTGTGCTGTCAGTGTTCTACAGCATTAAGGTGCTACAAACACTGACAAGCACTGCACAGAGGTGCACGGCTGCACCCAAGCTCTCCCATGACTCCCTACATATGCTTATGGAGGGAGTCACAGCACACAGGAAGATCCTCTTCCCTTCCAATGGGCGGAAGAGACCTCCCCAGGAGACCAACGCAGCCTGGTTGCACATTGCACAGGAGGACACAAGCAGGGATATCGTCAGGAGGACCAGGCTGCAGTGGCGCAAACCTTTCAATGATCTCAGTAGATCACGAAACGTTACTGCAAAGCCACACTCAACCTCATCCTCCTGTGCCACTCATCACATCCCCATCACTCTGCCTTCACTACCCTACTCCTGCACATCCTTACTCACACCAACTTACCATGCACCTCCACCCATCCCTCTCTATCAACATTATCACTTACCCATCTCACTAGCCACCCCTCACACTCACCCTCATCCTAGTGCAATCATACCAACTAACAACACAAGGGTAGGCACTTGGGCGTTTTAGCCAATGTCCATGTAAAGTTTCTGTTAATGTGCTGTCAAACATTGAAACCTTTATTTTCAACACTTTGCGTTCTTGGATAGTTCTGTGTGCACCTTTGGAAGTGGCTTAGTGAGTTGTAGTGAATGGTGAGACATAACGGTACCTCCGCAATGGTGATGAGTGTGAAAGGAATGGCTTGGGCATTGTAGGGATGCTTTATGGTGTTGGTGTGGGGTGGTGCCAAGCTGGCGCCAGGGTGTACAGCATCAACCTCTGTGCAGTGCTTATCAGTGTTTGCAGCACCTCAATGAGTCATAGAGTCTCAGGGAGAGAAATTCAGTATCGCCCCATTTGGCGCGCAATTATCGGCCGGACGCAAAGATTAGCGCCTGGTGCTAATTATCGCCTCCAACTGCAAACTTGACTTTTATCGCCCCTGGAGGTGATTGGAGCGCTAAATCAGGTGCTACACATCTGTCTTAAGGCGCAAAGGCCAAGGAGCGAGGCGCTACCTCAGAGCGCTGGCGAAGCTCATGTGATGTCAGTCAGCAATGGAACACAGACACAATGGCGCCGGCCAGTTCTTAAAGGGGAGGGTTGATCTTGCTTTCCATCCACATCCTGCTCATTGCAGCCTTGAATCTCGGCCTGGAGAGACCTGTACATCAAATCTGCTGGAAAGAACAATGGAGAGAACCAGGGAAAGAGCTCAGAGTGCAACCCCCACAGTCTCTTCTAAATCGATACAAGGAAGGGCAAATCAAAATAAACCTGCAAAGTGCTGCTCGGTACCCAAAACTCCTTCACACAGCATTGAATCTCTCCAGAAGTCTCTCTCTCTGTCTCTCAGAATGCGTGGTTCAAAAATGTCGGCAACAAAAAAAGGCAGGAAGCAGTCGCCTTTAAATAGTGCTCCCCCAGTCCCTTCCTGACTGAAAAACGCTCCCCTCAACCTGTCGTTGCTAGCGGCAGGCGGTAAGGCAGGGGGCGCCACTCAATATCCGCTCCGGGGCGCTACCGGGGCGTTGCGCACTCGACTGACGTCACGATCTGCCGGCGCAGGAGACCATGGCGGTAGTGTTTAGCGCTGCCGCAAAATGTCTAGTTAATTTCGCGAGCGGCGCAAACATCACCGCGCCCGGGCGCTAGTTGCTTTGCGCCCCATTAGCGCCCTCTTAAGGCGATGGGAGGTGCAACCAACTGAATTTTTCCCCCATAGAGTCATAACGGCACAGAAGGAGGCCATTCGGCCCATCGAGTCCGTGCCAGCTCTCTGTAGAGCAATCCAGTCAGTCCCATTCCCCCGCTCTATCCCCGTAGCCCTGCAAGTTTATTTCCCTCAAGTGACATAGAAACATAGAAAAATAGGAGCAGGAGTAGGCCATTCGGCCCTTCGAGCCTGCTCCACCATTCAATATGATCACGGCTGATCCTCTAATACCATATTCCCACTCTCTCCCCATACCCCTTGATGCCTTTTGTGTCTAGAAATCCATCTATCTCCTTCTTAAATATATTCAGTGACTTGGCCTCCACAGCCTTCTGTGGTAGAGAATTCCACAGGTTCACCACCCTCTGAGTGAAGAAATTTCTCCTCATCTCAGTCCTAAATGTGCTACCCCGTATCCTGAGACTGTGACCCATCGTTCTAGACCCCCCAGCCAGGGGAAACATCCTCCCTGCATCCAGTCTGTCTAGCCCTGTCAGAATTTTATACGTTTCAATGACTATCCAGTCTCCCCTTGAAACTTCCGTCGGCAGCGAGTTCCAGGTCCTCATCACTTGCTGCGTAAAAAAGTTTTTCCTCACATCCCCCCTGTATCTCTTGCCCAAAACCTTAAATCTGTGTCCCCTAGTCCTTGTACCATCAACTAGTGGGAACAGCCTTTCCCCATCTAGCCTATCCAAATCCGTCATAATCTTGTACACCTCTATCAAATCACCCCGCAACCTCCTTTGCTCTAATGAAAACAAATCCAGCTTCTCCAACCTGTCCTTGTAGCTAAGATCCCCCATCCCTGGAACCATTCTGGTAAATCTCCTCTTCACCCTCTCAAGTGCCTTCACATCCTTCCTAAAGTGTGGTGACCAGAACTGGACGCAATACTCCAGTTGTGGCCTAACCAGCGCTTTATAAAGGTTCAGCATAACTTCTCTACTTTTGTACTCAATACCTCTATTTATGAAGCCCAAGATCCCATATGCTTTGCTAACCACTCTCTCAATATGTCCTGCCACCTTCAGGGACTTATGCACATTAACTCCCAGGTCCCTCTGTCCCTGCACACTTTTTAAAACTGTGCCATTAAGTGTATATTGCCTCTCCCTGTTCCTTCTGCCAAAATGCATCACCTCACACTTCTCTATATTAAATTCCATCTGCCACTTGTCTGCCCATTCTGCTAGCCTTTCTATGTCCTGTTGCAGTCGATTGGTATCATCATCACTGTTTGCCACCCCCCCAAATTTGGTGTCAATGCTATAGAACACTGACAGCACAAATGTTAAACTAAATTTGCTCATGGTCCCTTTAAGGAAATCGGCTGATGACGCGTCATCAAATTACGTCATCAGACCCGCTTGGCCTCCCGGGCAGCAATGTGGTCGGGTGCTGATGCCCTTTGTCCTGTGCAGCATCAGTTGATTACGGAGAAGGTTGGTGTTGTTGTTGGTGCTGCTGGTGCGCCTGGTGCTGCTGGTGTTGGGGCTGATCGTGGTGGGATTCCGAGGATCAAGGTGAGATAGTTTGAAGGGCACCGGTGCTGATGTAATAGATGGCAGGTGAACTTGAGATGACAGAAGCGATCTGTCAATGGTGAGAGAGCTTGTTCCAATGAGGTGACACTGGATAGAGTTTACTCTAAACATTTGCAACCTGCATAAAGCTCAATCTGTCTTCCAAATGCAGTAAGCAACAGTTTCTGAGCTTGGAAAGTGAACAGCTTTTATAGCACATTTGCAGCTGTCAAGTAATGAGATGATTCCATGGTCATACAACTCCTGACCTGCTTACTTGGCATGATCCCCGAGAAGCGTGGACCCTGGGGACGACCTCGTAAAATATAAAGGTGAGTTCAAAATACATCTTAATAGGATGTTAACAAGGTCAATATGACTTGAATTGCCTTCCCCGCCGTTGCATGTCAGGTCTGTTCAGCGCTGACAGACCCGCCATCTGGGAAAGGCGCGTGGCGATGGCTTGACAAAGGGGTCCCAACCCGCTGTCAAAATTTTTTTTCTCCCACCTGGCCTGCCACCGAACGCGCCCGCTGACCCCCCCGAAAAACTCCCCCCTCATTGTTCTTTATTTTTGTTGCCTATTTTCTGCCTTCCACAACTGATTTCTGACTTCTGCTAAGAATGTTTGGCTGGTGCTGGACTGCTTTTGTCTGCCTTCACAACAGTTTTACTGCAGCCATGAGTGATCTGGTAGGTCTGCCTTTGTGGCTGGAGGACGAGGGGGAGCAGCTCAGAAGACAGGAGCGAGCAGGAGCAGCTCACAGAGGAGGGAGGAGGAGGGCACTGTGCAGGAGGCCATGAACACAGCGGGTCATCAGGAAGAGCCTCTCCTACCTGAACGTCACTGAGGAGCAACGTCTCAGGCACCTTTGCTTCACCAAGAAGGCGGTCACCGAGCTCTGTCGCCTGCTGCAGTCACAACCTGAGCCTCGAACCAGGGCAAGGACAGCACTGCCTGTGGCTGTCAAGGTCACCGTGGCCCTTAACTTTACGCCACGGGGTCATTCCAGGCTGCAGCAGGTGACATCGACGACATCTCCCCATTTGCTCTTCACCGCTGAATCAGGGAGGTGACGGAGACTCTCTACACCAGGAGGAACATTACTTACCCAATGGACGACAGAGCAAAGCAGGATGAGAGAGCTTAAGAACAACATAAGAACATAAGACGTAGGAGCAGGAGTCGGTCATTTGGCCCCTCGCGCCTGCTCCACCATTCAATAAGATCATGGCTGATCTGATCTTGGCTTCAACTCCACTTGCCTGCCCGCTCCCCATAACCCTTGACTCCCTTATCGTTCAAAAATCTGTCTATCTCCACCTTAAATATATTCAATGACCCAGCCTCCACAGCTCTCTGGGGAAGAGAATTCCAGAGAGCTAGGCTTTGCTTGCATTGCAGGCTTCCCCAGGGTGCAATGTGCTGCACCCAACTTGCCTTGCATGCTCCCCATCACCAGCGTGGCATCTTTCTTAATAGGAAGGGATTCCACTCCCTCATCGTCCAGCCTGTTTGTGACCACAGGCAATGCAGGTCTGTGCCCAGTTTCCTGGCAGCAGTCATGATTCATTCATCCGGCGCCAGTCCTCTGTGCCTCCTTTATTCCAACGAGACCGTCAGGTTACAGGCTGGCTCCTGGACGACAAGGACTAGCCCCTTCAGACATGGCTCATGACTCCTGTCAGGAACCTGGGCACAGCGGCAGAGCTGGCCTACGAGAGCCACGATGCCACCAGAAACATGATCGAGCAGACAGTCGGCGCGCTCAAGCAAAGCTTCCGCTGCCTGGATCGGTCGGGAGGAGCTTTGCAGCACAGCCCTGACTGGGTATCCGGATTTATGGTCGTCTGCCACATGCTGCATACCTTTGGAATAATGAGGGACCAGCCCTTACCACCACCTGGGCAGCAAGAGGAACAGGAGAAGGAGGAGCAGCATCGACCACCAGGGCCCCTCACTACCAGAGCTCTCAGAGAGCAACTCATCCAAGAACGCTTCACCTGAACTATCCCTCCCATCCTCAATACAACAACTCTCCCCCTGCCCGTGATGACCAGCACATTTCCTTCAACCGGGGAGAGGATGTGCAGGTGAACTCGGCCTCCTCTAGCTGCGGTCAACTGCCCAAATTTCTTCTGGTAGTAAGAAGTGAGTGTGTTTGTAACATTTTTATGAGGAGTTTTGAGAATATGACTGCCATAGTTGAATAGTTTGTATTTAGTGTGTAAGATGTGAGGTGTGGGGAAGTGAGGGATGCAATAGTGGTGAGAGTAGGAAATGTACAGTGTGTAAGGAGGTTGGGTGATAGTAGGAGAGTAATGGGGAATGGGGGTAGGAGTATTGTGAGTATTGAGGGTGCAGGTATGAGCAGAGTGTAAGAAGCAGGGTTCTTACCTTCACAACTCTGGTGAGGTCATTGAACTTGTTTCGGCATTACAGCCATATCTTGGGAGCTAAGATCCTGGCATTAACTTCCTCAGTGACCTCTTCCCATTGGGGGCGGAGGTATTGCTTGGAGGGCTTTCTGCCCCCCGGGGTGGACAGGATCGGCCTCCTCCTGTCCACCTCCTGGACCATGGTCTCCAATATGGCATCGGAGAACCAGGGGGACCTTATGCGCAGGATTTGCACTCCAGGGACGTGAGCACAAATTCTAGGCTGACACTCCAGTGAAGTACTGAGGGAGTGCTGTACCGTCGGAGGTGCCATCGTTCGGATGAGTCATTAAACCAAGTCTGTCCTCTCAGGTGGACGCAAAAGATCCCATGGCACTATTTTGAAGAAGAGCAGGAGAGTTCTCCTCGGTGTCCTGGCCAATATTTATGCCTCAACTAACATCAATAAAACAGATTATCTGGTCATATATCACATTGCTGTTTGTGGAACCTTGCTGTGCGCAAATCGGCTGCCACATTTCCTATATTACAACAGTGACTACACTTCAAAAGTACTTCATTGGCTGTGAAGCACTTTGGGTCATCCTGAGGTTATGAAAGGTGCTATATAAATGCAAATTCTTTCTTTCTTCTTTATTTGTTTCTTCAGAAACCTTCAGCAGACAGAGTGCACCTCTCCTTTAGGAGGTGCTGGCTGCCTTTAAATGGTGTCAGTGAAGCCTGACTTACCACCCTCTCAAATAGGCTCATTGCCAATGAATAGTGTTGGCTGCACGCCTGAGTTAGTAGAATGAGCTGGCAGCACCAATCTAATGTGGTCCCTGCACCCACATGAACAGGGGACCCAGAGCCTGCATCCCGAATGCCTGATTTTGCGGTGCAATTAAATTTCTCGCCAGTGTATTCACAAAAGGGTTCAACATATCTTTAAGGGTCTTGAAACAGTGACACTGTGTAACGTGTCTCGGCACAATTTAAACATTGTGTTGTTACAGCCAGAGTCAGTGCCCTTGGGCTAGGGAGGGGAGAAAATCAGCTGGAGTTCTCACTGCTGCTATCCAGCAACCTTGGCTGGAGAGCGCACATGTACGGACACTGGATGAGAGGGCAGGAGCGGGCCGGGGGTGCGATGCCCTCTCGCAGTCGAGGGGAACTGCCCACACACTCTCACCGACATGGGCTGAATAAAACATTCCCCCATGACCTTCACAACACCTTATAACCAATTGTGGATATCCAGGAGTGATTATAAAGTTGTCAGCTAAAGTTGCGTTTTAAGCTTTGAATTTGTGATTGATGGTGTTATCTGACCCCTCAATTAGCTTACTGTCTTGTAATGACTATATATTAACGTGTGAAAAGCGCCATTAAAGAAAGAAGGAATTTGCATTTATATAGCACCTTTCACAACCACCAGACGTCTCAAAGTGCTTTACAGCCAAAGTACGTTTGGAGTATAATCACTGTTGTAACGTGGGAGCCACTTTGTGCATAGCAAGCTCCCACAAACAGCAATGTTTTTTTGATTGAGGGATAAATATTGGTCAGGACACCAGGGAAAACTCCCCTGCTCTTCTTGGAAATAGTGCCATGGGATCTTTTACATCACTTGAGACTTCTCATCCGAAGGACGGTGCCTCCGACAGTGCAGCACTCCACTGGCATGTCAGCCTAGATTTATTTCTGCTCAAGTCTCTGGAGTGGGACTTGAACACACAACCTTCTGACTCAGAGGCGAGGGTGCTACCCACTGAGCCACAGCTGACACATTGATGCGAGGGTGTTGAATTGCACTTCACCCTGAGTCACTGCCTTAAGCAGAGGCGGGGAGAAGATCAGGGTTAAAAAAATCCTTTAAACCTAAACATAATCTCTTAATTGATAGCATGACTCACGAGTAAATGAGCAGCGACATGATGCAATGCTGCTCATGTCCCAGTGCCAACTTTAATGTTTAGACCTGTTCACTGGCCTGAACAAAAGCTTCCTTAATTGAAGTAAATCCACGACAACTACTGGGACCTTAACTGCTGCTACTGGTGTCCTGGCCAAGATTTTCTGTCTTTCTTTTCTTTAGTACATCTTTTCAAAAAAATATATCGTGTTGTACTTTTTGTTGAGTTGCAATATGATGCAGCAAAATGGATAGGATAGAGGACAGAAGGTGCATAGATAATTGAAACCTTCCTCTTTGACATACCTGGAAGATAATGGCGGAGCAGGCTCGAGGGGCCAATTGGCCTACTCCTGCTCCTATTTCTTATGTTCTTATGTTCTTATAATTGATACCTCTTACATAGAAATTAATATATAGTCATTACAAGACAGTAAGCTAATTGAGGGGTCAGATAACACCATCAATCACAAATTCAAAGCTTAAAACGCAACTTTAGCTGACAACTTTATAATCACTCCTGGATATCCATAATTGGTTATAGGGTGCTGTGAAGGTCATGGGGGAATGTTTTATTCAGCTTTGGCACTATGCTTACTGACAGAAACTGTTATGACAAATGCCAATTGCCATGTATTCTGTATTGGCTCAAGATGACTTGCGCTCTGAGGTATTGGCAATGTTCCCGCTAAGTTGCGCACGCGCGCAGCCGCACAGTCACCGGCTTTTACATTGTAAATACTGTGCATGCGCAGAAATGTAAAGAGATCACGCATTAAAAAAAACAGGCCGCACAGAACAAAGCGCAGCATTGGGTATTGGTGGTTGTGATGTAATCACCTGCAAGCTTATTGGATGATAGTCAACAGTAAATTTGCAAGAAGTTATCTGAGCAGTCTATGTTTGGAGCTCATGGTTTACTCTTTGAATTTCATTGAGGATATCTGATAAGTAGATCCACGGGGGATCGTTGCAGCTCAGTGCAATATAAGGCAGTATTGAGGTTCAAATAACATTGTAAACAGTAAGAAATTTGCCATTGGAACCCAGGAATTCCTATCAAATATTCACTGACAGCTATCGTCGCATCTAAGAACAATAAGAATTAGGAGCAGAGAAGGCCATACTGCCCCCTCGAGCCGGCGCCACCATAAATCATGATGATCTTCGACCTCAATGACTTTGATTCATATTCTTATCCTCTGGACAAAATTATGATCTCGCCTTGAATATACATCGACTGAGCTCATGGACAAGATTAGTTTCCCTTAGTGAGAATATTCTCTCATCTCAATTTTAAGAACCCCTTATCCTGTGTCCTAGTTTAGACTCTAGCCAGGGAAACCTCTCTAGCTCGCCTCGCAATCCCTCAAATTTATGGGGAAAATTCGTTGTTGCGCTCCCGTTGCGCCTTAAAGGCGCTATAGCAGCTAGACGGGCGCAGCGATTTTGGCGCTCGCGAACTACTAGACATTTGCGGCGGCCTAAACTTATCGCCGATCTCCTCGGCATCATGAGTCACTCAGTGCCAGCCCGGTATCCCCGGAGCGGATATGAGTGGGCCTTTACGCCTGCGGCACGACAGGAGCGTTTGCAGTTGAGAAGCAAGAGAGAGATTCTGAGGATTCAACCGTGTGAGGTTTTGGTATGAGCAGCACTTTGCAGGTTATTTTGATTTCCTCACCATTTAGTGCAGTCTCTCTCAAATTCAAGCTGCTAAGCAGAGAAGCAAGATAACCAGCCCTTTAAGACTGCCCGTGCCTGTGTTCATTGCTCTGACATAATAGCTTCCCAGCGCTCTGAGGTAGGCCGACTCTTGCGCCTAAGCCAGGTGGAACGCTGATTAGCGCGCATCACCTCCAGGGCGATAATCAATTTGCAGTCTGCGTCAATTAGCGCCAGCCTTTGCGCCCTCCGATATTTATGGGGCGACTGATTTTCCCCTATATGTTTCAATGAGATCACCTCTCATTCTTCTAAACTCCAGAGAGTATAGGCCCAATCTACTCAATCTCTCCTCATAGGACAACCCTCTCATCCCAGGGATCAATCTAGTGAACCTATCCATTGCTATGTCTAATACAAACATTTTAGAGAATGTTCTTACCAGTGCAATGGCACATTTCTATTTCTGTATCCATTTACAGACCAGTTATGCTGCTCCATGTTTGACCGTGTATGTTGAGTCACTAGCCTAGTACTTAGGTGAGAGGTGTGAGACAACCTCTAGGCCATAGTCTCACCAGTCTCAATCAGGACCTGTAATATAACAACACCTTTAAAGAACCCACTTGACATTGAACCCCAACAAAAACAACAACTTGCATTTATATAGCATCTTTAATGTAGTAAAAAATGCCCCAAGGTGCTTCACAGGAGTGTTATGAGGCAAAATTTGACACCAAGCCACATAAACAGACAGGACATGTGACCTAAAGCTTGATCAAAAAGGTAGATTTTAAGGAGCGACTTACCGAAGGAAGAAGAGGTGGAGAAGCGGAGAGGTTTAGGAAGGAAATTCCAGAACTTAGGGCCTAGGAAGCTGAAGGCACGGTCGCCAATGGTGAAGCGATGAAAATCAGGGATGCGCAAGAGGCCAGAATTGGAGAAGCACAGAGGGCTTGGAGGGCTGGACGAGGTTACAGAGATAGTGAGGCCATGGAGGGATTTGAACACAAGGATGAGAATTTTAATATTAAAACATTGCCAACTGGGACCTAATGTAGGTCAGCAAGCACCGAGATGATGGGTGATCAAGACTTGGTGCGAGTTAGGATACGGGCAGTAGAGATTTGGATGAGCTGAAGTTTACGGAGGGTGGGAGCTGGGAGGCCGGCCAGGAGTGAGCGATTTCATAATGTAAGACCTAAAAGTATTATAGGTCTGTGGCACAGATGATCGCACATGTAGTACATGACTTGTGCACTGTTGCTGTGCTATTTTTACACTTCAGAATAATTCTGTATCTTTTTTATGTAACTTAAATCCTTAGGGATTGTTTTCTCCAGCATGGTGTTGTAGAGGAAGTAGTTGATCAAGGAACACCAAGCCTACATGAGAAGGACTATCCCACCTTCCCAAATGAGGACTTCTCCGGCTATCATTTGGGAGGGTGGAAAACCTGTGGTGGAAAATGACAAGAGCAAAGATTCTCGTTAAAAAGCTAGCAGTTCCTATTGAACAGTCAGACAGCAGGATAAAGCGTTAGGATCTTTCCAGTTAAAACCATGGTCTGCTTAAAGGATTAAACAAGTCCAAACTGCATGCAGTAAGTGGTAGATCCGTCCCACGGAAACATTTGTAAATTAGATTTTTATCTGCTTTATAAGGCAACCTTCATGCACGAGGCTCAAAATGAATAATTTCCCAAAGTATCTGCTTAACTTTTTTATTTGCAAGAATGTCACTTATGTTTTCTCATCGCGTTGCAAGTAATTCAATGCAGAGAGACAAAGCTTACTTTTATTCTAATGGTGTTTGCACTAGCAAAGTACGGCAGCACAGATTAGCATCTTGGCGCAAAAGGACAAGCCTGAGGGTTCAAGTGAGGTGTTGAGATTATCTCCAGGACTCTGCAGGCACCCAGCAGGAAATTGAGATGGTATTAAAAACCCATAAAAACTGTTCAGTCTTCAAGAATTTTGACACATTTCCATACATTAAAAGGACAGAAAGTCCTTTGACGGGATAAGTGAATATAAAGAGGATTAGCTCCAATCCCCCCACCCCCCAGCCCTTTCTGTTAAAACAATCCCCCCCCCCCCAAAAAAAGGAAAAAGGTTTTTTAAAAGGACAATTGGAAGACTAGGCCCACTGTTCCACATGTTCTTAAAATAATGTTTTCCCCCTTTTTAATCAGGATTTGCTCAATGGTTTCTTCATCATGGTAGATTGAACAGTGAAGTTATATTAAACTTGAATTAAAAGCAAAAAAATTAAGAAAGTGATACACAGTCTTGGCAAAACCTGTAATCCTTCATAGTGACACTTTAGTCGTCTCTATGAAACAACCGTGCCTTTCTTTTTGTTGTCAAATAAAAACACAACACGACTGGCGGGAAGTGTGAATCTTGGTCATTTTCAAATGATTTTGGTGCGCTGGCAGGAAAGTAAGCACCCAAGATTGGAGGGAAACAAAAATTTGGAGGGAGTGGGGTGGGAATGGGAGAATCTTGTGTTGTTGAGTCCCTTGTCACAGTGTGTTGGAGACCCAGTGTGCTGAACAGTTGTGTTGTTCTGAAGCCAACATTTGCAGATAGACCCTGGCCTTGATTTTCTCCTTTTCTGATGCTAGTAAAGTCAGGTGCAAATGCGTTCTCCCAAATTCTGATCTGGAAGAAAAGTTTCCAGTCCCCAATTTTCTCACATAAATTGGCGTACAAACAATAATCTGGATGGATGGGAACAGAAACTTTTGACGTCAAAATTTTCCTTAGATTGGGGACAGGCACAAAACATTGTCACCCATATGTGGACAGGTGTATTATGAGGAAATATGCCATGAGACTATTTCCATCATTTGAGTTGTAACGCCTGTACATCTCTAGCATACAGCGTTGTTGAGGAGCCTCAGTTGTGAGGGGGGAGGAGGCGGTCTTTTAAGTGGCAGAGCGATTAATTCCATTCGGACGAACCACAAAATTAAAAAATGGGCCATTTAAAAAAAAGTTTTTAAATCGTCTGGTGGCATAGTCAGCCCGATTACACTGCAGCAGGTCAGCCCACTCCCCACTTCACTCCTCTACCTGAGGTGGGTGCCCCAGTTTCATCGTAAATAGTGCGGGTACCTGCACAAAATATGTAAATGCCTCAACTTCAGAGAGTGGACTGGAGTCAACAACAACTTGCATTTATATAGAGTCTTAAATGTAGTAAAACGTCCCAAGGCACTTCACAGGAGCATTATCAAACAAAATTTGACACCAAGTCACTTAAGGTGATATTAGGGCAGAATGAGGTAGGTTTTAGAATCAGAGAATCATAGAATGGTTACAGCACAGAAGGAGGCCATTTGGTTCGTCGAGCCCGTGCCTTTGGTTCTTTTGCCAATCACCTTGAATCTATGTCCTCTGGTTCTTGACCCTTCCGCCAATCTCTATCGACTCTGTCTCGACCCCTCATGATTTTGAATATCTCTATCAAATCTCCTCTCAACCTCTAAGGAGAACAATCTGAGCTTCTCTAGTCTATCCACGTAACTGACATCCCTCATCCCTGGAATCATTCTCGTAAATCTTTTCTGCACCCTCTCTAAGGCCTTCACATCCTTCCTAAAGTGTGGTGCCCAGAATTGGACACAATACTCCAGTTGAGGCCAAACTTCATAACTTCCTTGCTTTTGTACTCTATTTATGAAGCCCAGTATCCCTTATGCTTTTTTAACCACTTTCTCATCCTGCCCTGCCACCTTCAACGATTTGTGCACATATACCCCCAGGTCTCTCTGTTCATGCACCCCCTTTAGGACTGTACCCTTTAGTTTTTATTGCCTCTCCTCATTCTTCCTACCAAAATGTATTACTAAGCACTTTTCTGTATTAAATTTCATCTGCCATGTATCCGCCCATTTTACCTGCCTATCTATGTCTTCTTGAAGTCTATCACTATCCTCCTCACTGTTCACTATACTTCCAAGTTTTGTGTCATCTGCAAATTTTGAAATTGTGCCCTGTACACCCACGCCCAAGTCATTAATATATATCAAGAAAAGCAGTGGTCCTAGTACCGACCCCTGGGGCACATCACTGTATACCTTCCTCCAGTCCAAAAAACAACCGTTCACCACTACTCTCTGTTTCCTCCTTTAAGAAGCATTTTAAAGGAGGAAAGAGAGGTAGCGAGGTGGAGAGGATTAGGGCAGGAATTTCAGTGCTTTGGGATAGGCAGCTGAAGGCATGGCCGCCAATGGTGGAACGATTAAAATTGGGGAGGCCAGAATTGGAGGAGCGCAGATATCTCGGAGGGTTGTAGGGCTGGAGGAGGTTACAGAGATAGGGAGGGTCAAGGCCATGGAGGGATTTGAAAACAAGGATGAGAATTTGAAAATTGAGGCTTTGCTTAACCGGGAGCTAAAGTAGGTCAGCGAGCAAAAGCGGTGATGGGTGACCGAAACAGTGCGAGTTAGATATACGGGCAGCAGAGTTTTGGATGAGCTCCAGTCTTTGGAGGGCGGAAGATGGGAGGCCGGCTAGCAGTGCGTTGGAATAGTCAAGTCTACAGATAACAAAGGCACGGATGAAGGTTTCAGCAGCAGATGAGCTGAGGCAGGAGTGGAAATGGACGATATTACGGAGGTGGAAGTAGGCGGTCTTGGTGATGGTGTGGATATGTGGTCGGAAGTTCACCTTGGGGTCAAATACGACATCAAGGTTGTGAACAGTCTGGTTCAGCCTCAGACAGTTGCCAGGGAGAGGGATGTAGTCGATGGCTAGGGAACAGAGTTTATGGCAGGGGCCGAAGACAATGGCTTTGGTCTTCCCAATATTTAGTTGGAGGAGATTTCTGTTCATTCAGTACTAGATATCGGACAAGCAGTCTGACAATTTAGAGACCGTGGAGGGGTCGAGAGACACAAATAACGCGCGGGCAGAAGTACCACCCTCCCAGGAGATCCAACGCCAATGCAGCGGAGAGAAAATTCGGGTCCCCTTTACCTAGGAACCATCTTGTGGTGGTCAAGTTAACCCTCACCTTTTACCTCATTGACATTTTTCCACAGCCAACAGTTGACATGGCTGGCACATGCCCTACGATGTGTCAATTTGGCGTTTGCATTAGGAGAGCTTTTGAACATCCCAGCTGCAGCGACAGCAAATCAAATAGGAGTTTCTGACATAATTAGATTACCCAGTGTCCTAGGACAAGTATCCTGCACTCATGTTGTTAGGCACTTTCAGAAAGTAAACCAAGAAAATGCGATTGTAAGGCCAAAGGACGTATTCGACAAGAGTTGTTTTAAAGGAGTTTGCTGTTAAAGTTTTAACTTTTTTTCCCTTTAGATTTTGTTTGCGTTCAGTGTCTCACACCACTCCCATAGGTGAGCCTTCACTCTCTATGTTGTGGAGAATGCTTTGACTTGCTCAGTTATGTAGGCAAATTATTAACATGCACTTTGCTTTATTTCGTCTTACTGGTTTTACCACATACCCTCACCTAATCTTCCATGACTTTGGAAGGCAACTGAATAACTCTACACTCGGCTGGGACTTAAATTGTCAAACCAATTTATTCAACAGTAAAAGAAGAAATAATTAGTAGCAATGACACAACGTATGTTTTAAAATGGTTATTTAGCTCAACTATCTCCGTGGCCAAGTAAAAAATAACAAATGGCCATTACTGCTGCACTAAACTACAACGTATTCTTACATTACTAGGCAATCTCGCACATGGGGAGTAAAGACCAAGTGCAGTATTGAGGTCAAGCAAGATTAGAGGTCAGGGGAGATATTTGGACCAAGACTAGATAAGGAGCAAGGGGGTGTGGTTAAAGGAGGTATGAAGGGGAGACGGATGAGGAAGAGGAGTGGAAAGGGGAGAGGGAAAGAGGAGCAGAGTGAGCAAGGGGAGAAAGGATGAGGGGAGAGAAGAATGGGAGGGGAGAGGAGGGGAGGAGTAGAGAGGATAAGGAAGAGGATGGGGAAGGTGGAGGGGATGGGGAAGGTGGAGGGGATGGGAAAGGGAGAAAGAGGGATGGGGAACTAGTGAGGGGGATTGGGAATCTTAGGGGTTGGAGCAGAAGATGGAATGGGGTAGGGGGATGGGAACGGGGGAATAAAGTCAGGGAAACTACCTATTTCTCACAGTGAGGGGAGGGTGTGGGTACTTGCAGCTTCACTCTCCCCCAAGGCACGAAAATCTTCTCAGTGGGCCAAAAAGTGCTCATGGGATGGGGGAATTATGGCAGGTGGGCTCTCCTCAAGAGCAGGAAAGATCTCAGCAATGGGTGCACCGGGAGGGGTGAGCTGCACCTTCCCTTACAAACACCCCCTCCCCCACCCAGAATTTCTTCTCAGTTGCGGGAGAGGGGAGGGGAGGGGAGGGGCAGAGCTGAGGGAAGGGTATTTGAACTTATGATGCCGGAGGGGATGCTTACGTCCTGCATTACTCTGCAGTTACTGTTGCGATTGGAGTCAGCACAGCTGAGTCAGTAGCAGTGGCCTCATTTCTGTAAGAGCACAGAAACACTTGGGTACCGAACATTTATGTTCAAAATTATTTATTTCAGGGAAAAAATGAAGTGGAAATGCAAAAAAAAAAATGTAAAAAATATTTTCTATCCACACTACGGCCTTACAGCTAACATGTTGCTGCAGAGCCACCTAGTGTTTAGGGTATGGAATGCGCTTGAGAGTCAAAGGGCTCGTCTACGGTAACACGTTTAACTTTTCCAAACTAACGTTACATGACAGGTCTTTTTAATATTAGTATAGCCCTATCACAACACCACCTGCAGGTATAACTGGCACTGCAGGTAAATGTTAACACTTTTAAAATGGGCTTTCCCATTGGCAAAGCCTGACAGCGGAGCTTTCAATACAAATCACTCAGCATTTTGGCTCGTTCGAAAGTGGGCCTCGGGCTCTGCCTTCTGGTGCGTGCTCCAAGCCGACAACCATTTTGTGCCTGAAAACAGGCCTAAACAAATTTTTCTCCCTTCGTGGTCAAAGATCTGAGTTATGAAGAAAGACTGAAGAACCTTGGGATTTTCAGCCTGGAAAGGAGGAGTCATGTAGAGGTGTATAAGATAGGTCAGGGAATGAAAAGGGAAAATCCAGAATATTACTTTTAATTAACAGAGAGTTGGACAAAGGGACACACTGGTAAAAGGTCATTTTAGGACTGATGTCGGGAAATTCTTCTTCACAGAAAATGTGATCAACATATGAAATAGATTCCAGGAGGAGTAATGAAGGCCAAACATGCCAGAATCTTTTAAGAAACAATTAGAGTCCTAAAATGAGGGGACTTTAAGATCTGACTGGCTGGATGAATTAGTTTGGGCCAAATCACCTTCCTTAACTGTAATCTTCTTGTGGTCTTGTGAGCACTGCATGGCAATTAAGAAACATATTTTACTTTTGATTTAGTTTTTTTTTAATGCAGAAAATTAAAGATATGTGATACAGAAATGAAGATGGAATTGAAAAAGCTGGGTGAAGGGCCAAAGTCCATAATGCAGGGTCACACCCAGCTTAAAAAGAGTGGAAGGGAAGATTATGTAAATCAACAAGCAGTGACTAGGTGACACCAAGCGCAGGCTTTGTTTTTAGGCTTCAAAGAGTCTGTATTGAGAGATTTAGCCCAAAACAACAACAACAACTTGCATTTATATAGCACCGTTAACATAGTAAACTGTCCCAAGGCGCTTCACAGGAGCGTTATCAAACAAAATTTGACACCGAGCCACATAAGGGGATATTAGGAGAGGTAAGCTTGGTAAAAGAGATAGGGGGAGAAATTCGGTATCGCCCCATTTGGGGCACAATTATCAGCCGGGCGCAAAGTTTAGCGCCTGGCGCTAATTATCGCCTGCGACTGCAAATTTGGCTTCTATCGCCCCTGGAGGTGATTTGAGCACTAAATCAGGTGCTACACACCTCTCTTAAGGCGCTAACGCCGAGGAGCGAGGCACTATCTCAGAGTGCTGGCGAAGCTCATGTGATGTCAGTCAGCAATGGAACACAGACACACTGGCGCCAGCCAGTTCTTAAAGGGGAGGGTCGATCTTGCTCTCCATCCACACCCTGCTCATTGCAGCCTTGAATCTCGGCCTGGAGAGACCTGTACATCAAAGGGAAAGAGCTCAGAGTGCAGCCCCCAAGTCTCTTCAAAATCGATGCAAGGAAGGTCAAATCAAAATGAACCTGCAAAGTGCTGCTCAGTTCCCAAAACTCCTTCACACAGCGTTGAATCTCTCCAGAAGTCTCTCTCTCTCTCTCTCAGTATGCATGGTGCAAAAATGTCACCGACAAAAAAAGGCAGGAAGCGGTCGCCTTTAAATAGCGCTCCCCCAGCCCCTTCCCGACTGCAATACGCTCCCCTCAACCTGTCGTTGCTAGCGGCAGGCAGTAAGGCAGGGGGCACCACTCAATATCTGGTCCTGGGCGCTACCGGGGCGTTGCACGCTCGACTGATGTCATGATCTGCAGGTGCAGGAGATCGTGGTGGTAGTGTTTAGCGCTGCCACAAAATGTCTGGTCAATTTCGCGAGCGCCGCAAACATCGCCACGCCCGGGCGCTAGTTGCTTTGCGCCCCATTAGCGCCCTCTTAGGGTGCTAACGGGAGGCGCAAAGCAACCGAATTTTTCCCCTAGGTTTTAAGGAGCGTCTTAAAGGAGCAAACCTGACACAAGTTAAAAAGAAATATACAACAAGGTGAATCATGCACTGTTAAAGTGAGAAGATTCCTAGCTGAATCCCATTGTGCGAGGTGCATCAACAGTTGTGGAAACTGGATCCCAATTTCCTCCTATCTTAACAAAGAGGACCAGAACAAAGTAAGGCTGCCCTACCCCTTCATTCAGTGCACTGACCTTTTGCATGTCAAACTGAAGAACAAACTATCTGTACACACTAAAGGTAGTTGGGGGTCCTGAAAACATCTCACGATAGCTCCCCATAAACTGAGTTTATCTATTGCTTTGGATCTATGAGAAAATCAGCCAGCCATTTTGTACTCTCCTGACTTGTGCTGAACTTTTATGTTTTTACTCAGGACTTTCCGAATAACAGTGTCCCAGTACAGATATATCAGGAGTTCCTGATGAAAAGAAAATATTTTTAACCCAGTTCGTCACACAGGGTAAGTCTATAAAGTATGAATGATGTTTTTATTTAGTCTAATCTTTAAAGTGATTTAGTGCTGCTTGTTTTGTTTACTCTTTGGTACCTCATTTTCATTTTTATTGCTCCGTTTCATGTACCTTTCCGCACAATCCTGACTCATTCTATTTATAACAGATACTTGTTTGTTTAGGAGCCAAAGTTCTGTGGAAAGTTACACAACACATCAAGGAAGCAAAGGGCGCCCATGGCGATAGCATCTTACCAAAAATGGGGACCAATGTTTGATGTTTTCCAGACTTGAGGTACAGAGTTCGGCTTCAGAGGGTCTGAAACTCCAGTCCGCCAGCGGCAAATGCTGAAGCTGAAATCCAAATGTTAAAGTTGCAGTCCGTCAGTTAAAATGGTAGTGTTTATTAAAATGTGGAATGATTCTTCAAGTTACAGCAACTTGCATTCATATAGCGCCTTTAACGTAGGAAAACATCCCCAGGCGCGAGTCCCAAGCTACTGTATGTACGCCAGAGGTGTAGGGTTGCTAAAACTGGTTAGACGTTTTCCTGGAGGTTACACATGATCTCCCGCCTCCAATCGCCCTGCCCGGTCAAACAGCCTTTTATCCCCATCTCCAATATTTTTTATAACTAATTAACAAAAAATGTTCATAGAAAATGAAATGAACACATCGTATGATTTTTCTCCCGGGTTGCTCACAGCAGTGTCCAGGAGATTAATCTTTAATTCCTGGACAATCCTGGAGGGTTGGCTATCCTACATAGGTGAGATGGAGGCATCGCAATGTCAAGCTAAACCACTGATTTTCCCTCCCCACACCGCCCCGCTAGGTTATCAGGGATTGTGTGGATGTGCCCACATCAGAACCTCTCTGGCCACAGGGAGATGATGCGGAGATGCCGGTGTTGGACTGGGGTGGACAAAATTGAGAGGTCGCACAACACCAGGTTATAGTCCAACAGTTTTATTTGAAATCACAAGCTTTCGGAGCTATCGATTGCTCCTTCCTCAGGTGAAGTAAATTAGATACAGAATCGGCAAAGCATATATAGATAGAAAACAAAGCATGTGTACCTTACAATTGCAGACCACTAAATTAAATCATCCTGACTATCTGCCGAGGTGTGATAAAGTTAATTAAGTCAGCCAGGAAGGTACCACATCAAAGACATAGCAAGATACAACTGAGACAATGAGGTGTAGTCGCAGGGGTTCTAACGTGTCAAAAGCTGCCGTCTGTATGTAAAACGAAAAGCTTTAAAATTTTTACTTTTTTACTGGGAAAATTTTTACTTTTTTACTGGGAATCACATCTGTGAACAAGCTAACGACGACTTGAGTCCGGATCACGTCATGTATCGTGACATAAACCCAAGATCCCGATTGAGACCGTCTTCATGAGTGCGGAACTTGGCTATCAGTTTCTGCTCGATGATTTTGCGTTGTCGTGTGTTTCTAAGGTTGCCTTGGAGAACGCTTACCTGCAGATCCGAGGCTGAATGTCCTTGACTGCTGAAGTGTTCCCCGACTGGGAGGTAACAATCCTGCCTGGCGATTGTTGCGCGGTGCTCGTTCATACGTTGTCTCAGTGTCTGCATGGTCTCGCCGATGTACCATGCCGCGGTGCATTCTTTCCTGCAACGTATGAGGTAGACAACGTTGGCCGAGTCACATGAGTATGTACCATGTACCTGGTGGGTAGTGTCCTCACGTGTGATGGTGGTATCTGTGTTGATGATCTGGCATGTCTTGCAGAGTTTGCCATGGCAGGGTTGTGTGGTGTCGTGGTTGCTGTTATCCTGAATGCTGGGTAATTTGCTGCGAACGATGGTACTTCTGAGGTTAGGCGGCTGTTTGAAGGCAAGTAGTGGAGGCGTGGGGATGGCCTTAGCGAGGTGTTTGTCGTCATCGATGACATGTTGAAGGCTGCGAAGAACATGGCGTAGTTTCTCCACTCCGGGGAAGTACTGGACGACGTAGGGTACCCTGTTGGTTGTGTCCCGTGTTTGCCTTCTGAGGAGGTCTATGCGATTTTTCGCTGTGGCCCGTCGGAACTGTCGATCGATGAGTCGAGCGTCATATCCCGTTCTTACGAGGGCGTTTTTCAGCGTCCGTAGGTGTCCATCGCGTTCCTCCTCGTCTGAGCAGATCCTGTGTATTCGCAGGGCTTGTCCATAGGGGATGGCTTCTTTAACATGGTTAGGGTGGAAGCTGGAGAAGTGGAGCATCGTGAGGTTGTCCGTGGGCTTGCGGTAGAGTGAAGTGCTGAGGTGTCCGTCTTTGATGGAGATTCGTGTGTCCAGGAATGAGACCGATTCTGAGGAGTAGTCCATGGTGAGTTTGATGGTGGGATGGAACTTGTTTATGTTATCGTGTAGTCTTTTCAGTGATCCTTCGCCATGGGTCCAAAGGAAGAAAATGTCGTCGATGTATCTGGTGTACAGCGTTGGCTGGAGGTCCTGTGCAGCGAAGAAGTCTTGCTCGAACTTGTGCATGAAGATGTTGGCGTATTGGGGTGCGAATTTGGTCCCCATGGCTGTTTACCAGAGGACTGGAGGACAGCTAACGTAGTATCATTATTCAAGAAGGGTAGTAGGGATAAACCAGGGAATTACAGGCCAGTGAGCCTAACATCAGTGGTAGGGAAATTATTGGAAAAAATTCTGAGGGACAGAATTAGTCTCCACTTGGAGAGGCAAGGATTAATCAAGGATAGTCAGCATGGCTTTGTCAGGGGGAGATCATGTCTAACCAATTTGATTGAATTTTTCGAGGGGGTGACTAGGTGTGTGGATGAGGGTAGTGCAGTTGATGTAGTCTACATGGGAGACTGGTCAAGAAGGTAAGAGCCCATGGGATCCAGGGCAATTTGGCACATTGGATCCAAAATTGGCTTAGTGGCAGGAGGCAGAGGGTGATGGTCGAAGGTTGTTTTTGTGACTGGAAGCCTGTGTCCAGTGGTGTACCACAGGGATCGGTGCTGGGTCCCTTCCTGTTTGTAGTGTACATTAATGATTTAGATATGAATGTAGGAGGTATGATCAGTAAGTTCGCAGATGACACGAAAATTGGTGGAGTGGTAAATAGCGAGGAGGGAAGCCCCAGGCTACAGGACGATATAGACGGGTTGGTCAGATGGGCAGAACAGTGGCAAATGGAATTTAACCCTGAAAAGTGTGAAGTGATGCATTTTGGGAGGACTAACAAGGCAAGGGAATACACAATGAATGGTAGGACCCTAGGAAGGACAGAGGATCAGAGGGACCTTGGTGTGCATGTACATAGATCCCTGAAGGCAGCAGGACAGGTAGATAAGGTGGTTAAGAGGGCATATGGGATACTTGCCTTCATTAGCCGAGGCATAGAATATAAGAGCAGGGAGGTTATGATGGAGCTGTACAAAATGCTAGTTAGGCCACAGCTGGAATACTGTGTGCAGTTCTGGTCGCCACACTATAGGAAGGATGTGATTGCATTGGAGAGGGTGCAGAGGAGATTCACCAGGATGTTACCTGGGCTGGAGCGTTTTAGCTATGAAGAGAGACTGGACAGGCTGGGGTTATTTTCCTTAGAGCAGAGAAGGCTGAGGGGGGACCTGATTGAGGCGTACAAAATTATATGGGGCATAGATAGGGTAGATAGAAAGGAACTTTTCCCCTTAGTAGAGGGGTCAATAACCAGGGGGCATAGTTTCAAGGTAAGGGGCAGGCGGTTTAGAGGGGATTTGAGGAAAAACTTTTTCACCCAGAGGGTGGTTGGAATCTGGAACTCACTGCCTGAAAGGGCGGTAGAGGCAGGAACCCTCACAACATTCAAGAAGCATTTAGATGAGCACTCGAAACGCCATAGCATACAAGGCTACGGACCAAGTGCTGGAAAATGGGATTAGAATAGACAGGGCTTGATGGCCAGCGCAGACACGATGGACCGAAGGGCCTCTTTCTGTGCTGTATAACTCTATGACATCACATTGTCGCATCTGCTCTCCCGACTCTAATATTTTGAATCAGACAGACTCATCACCACTCTGTAGTAGACTAGATGGGACAGAATGGGCACCTCACAAGGCCACATAAATTCTTCCACACCAGACTGCCAGGGACCCAGACATCACCACCACGAGACCATGTACATCTACTTACTGGGGCACTAAGAATGAAAACCTCATCCCCCCTCCGTTATTACCTTCAGAACGAGGTGATAACAAAATGCTCCTGGCACCATCGCGTAATGGAAAACACGGATTGCTGTTTAAAACCTTGTGAAGTTCAGCGTCTGAATTCGATTTTTGAAATGCTCGCAGACAGTCTGCTCAAAAATTGGCCTGTCCAATCTGTAATGACACCCTGAAACGAAAATATTCAACATATGAACCTGACCCGGCCAACCTTAGGTCAGGGTCAGAATTGAATTGGGATCATCACTGTCCAGTATCCACTGTATAAATAAGAATCAACTGTACTTTCCTACCCCCTGCCCTCTCCAGGGTGGAAACAAAGCAACATTCCCATTTGTCTTTCTATAAAGGCACAGTAATACGCGATTCAGCGACAAGAATTTTGTGTGCATGCAAACTATTTTTGAAATTGCTGCCTGTTTAAAATCTGGCTGCATTTTCTTTGAGACTCCCAAGTAAACTTCAGTCAGATTTTCTTGGTTTATCGTCAATTTAAAATCTCCGAGTTAATTTCTAGTAAGAAAGAAAGACTTGCATTTATATAGCGCCTTTCACGACCACCGGACGTCTCAAAGCGCTTTACAGCCAATGAAGTACTATTTGAAGTGGAATCACTGTTGTAATGTGGGAAACTGCTGCCTATAGATTAGCAGAGCGCTGGGGAGCCTAGCATTCCCTAGGTCGTGGAATTCTGATGTGCAAGTAAAAGGAAAAAACTCCCAGGGCGTATTTCTTTTATGGGTTTCCCATTGGTGCTGCAGTGACCAGTTTCGCCTTTAACATCATCTAATGTAATAATCATGATTGGTTATTTGAAGTTTTTTTTGCAGTCTTTATTTTCCTTGATCTGGTGATGCTGTATTATTAACAGAAAGCTAGTTTAAAACTTGCAATATCTTTAATCACAATGCTTTGGGGCGCTTGAGAAATAAAGCATGCCATTATATATGTGCAAAATCCCATCCCCGACCACCTCTCTCACCCAGAGGCTAGTGCGTAATTTAATTTATTGCAGTTTAACATTTCATGTTAAATGTATGATTCCATAGCTTTGCTCTTTCTCCAAACGTCTACTCATTCAACACAAAAAAGCAACGCAACTATTGAATTCCGTAACACCCTCAGCCTATAAATGTCAAGATGACCGATGAACGATCTGGGTGTGTGTTATCTAATGGCTGTAGTCATCAATTATTTAATGCTAGGTTGACTGGTCTATAGATTATGTGAGAGCACTGCATAAAGATGATAAATGAACTCCTCGGAGCTTCCAGTTGTAAGATAAGAGATGCTCGATAAACTCAAAGGAATATGCCGGCGGATAAAAAGGAGAAGGAGGTAAAGGAGAAGCAAATTATCAATTAAATGAGAAGTATGTTGTGGTGAGAGGTTGCTGGAAATGTCGGATCTTATTGCTGCTCCCATGAGGCTGTGAATTGTAGGATTTCCACCATACAGCAGCATAAGGCAAAGAACAGAGGGTCTGCACTTACAAGTAGGGCTCAGTGGTTCCATACACATGAAACAGAACCATGAAATGTGCTTGAATGCGTTTCCCACACCGATTATTACCTTCCAGCAGCTGTAGCCATTATTCAACCATTTACTGTGAATTGTAGATCAATTTTGCAAACAATCAACCAAGTTGTGGTCGAGGTGCTTCAGTCAATTTGGACGCTGGTCCTTCAGTAAATAGACTGCAAAAACTACTTCAAAATCAAAGAGAAATGACTGGGCGTGTACACTGCAGCATTGTCTGGATACTTGTTACAAGACAGCAACAACACATGAAAGGTTTAAATTGGGGACAATTTCTGTGCCAGGGCATGAGTCAGGTGGAGCCCACCAGAAATGTATTGCACGTGTTTGAGGTTCAGATCACTGCCCTTGTCACAATGCACCCCGGGCCTGAGAGCCTCCACCTCCGACACCTATCCTGCTATCCCTGAAAGTAAAAGGGGTTTCGCTTTTTTTTCAGCCTTAGGAATTTGCTGCTTTTCCGTCTCTGGTCCTCCAGTTGCGGAGGGTTTGAGTGCAGGGCTTAACATCTACTTCATCTGGGTGTCCCTCCATTTGGGCAATCTTCCAAGGAAGAGGAAAATAAGATGGCAGGGTCAGTTATACCCACCTCCCACCTAGTTTGCCTGTCCATCTTGTGGGAGTGTAAATGTTCCATTCCAACCTCTACCCTCGGGATCGGCAGAAAATCTTTGAGCAATGTGAAAGGGTTGGAGAACTGGCGTATTTGATCTGCTCAATTTGGGTCAAATCAGCCCTAAAGATATCTTTGAGATGTTGCTCAACCTGCTCTACAATTTCTCTCTTGGCCTTTAGGAATGTGGGGAAAGATCTCGCCATCTCCAGGAAATATGGCAGCCGCTGTCAACAAGCCAGATTGTCGGGTGGCCGGAAATTTTTAAAGAAAAATGTTCTGTTTACAAGAGGGGCTGGAAGGATTTTGTATTAGATATTCGGGATTGGCAAACAAACCTGGCATTGGTGATTCTGTTCATCTCGGTATGAACTCTGCCCACAATGGGTGTAACAATTCCAGCCGGAAATGTGCGTGCGCTTCCTGCCCACCATATTGGGAGCTTAGTAGGCCAGTTACCGCCTGAAAAAAATGGGCTCTGCATGGCAGAATTTATCGGCTGTGGAGTAGGAAATTTGAGAGGATGGAGCCAAGGAATCTGAAGGCATGGTACAAAGGGAGGGGGGAATGCATGAGGCCAGAGTCAGAGGAACAAAGAGTTTGTGGGGATTTGTAGGGCTGGAGGAGGTTGTAGTGATATGGAGGAATGAGGCCATTAAGGAATTTAATTATGAGGATTAGAACTTTACATTGGAGGCATTGAGGACTGGAAGCCAATGTAGGTCAGTGAGGGCACGTGGGACTTGGTGCTGGCTAGGATACGGGCAACAGAGTTTTGAATGAGCTGAAGTTTGCAGAGGTTAGAGGATGGGTAGGTTGGTCAGGATACCATTGGATTAGTCAAGTCTGGAGGCGTCAAAGGTTTGGATGTAAGTTTGAGCCACAGATGAGCTACAGTAAGGGCGGACGTAAGTGATGTTATAGAAATGGTCGTAGACAGTCTTTACGATGCAAAAGATATGGGGGTAGAAATTAGGTCGCGCCCCATTTGGGGCGCAAATATCGTCTGGACGCAAATATTAGCGCCTGGTGCTAATTATCGGCACTGACTGGAAACTTCACTTTTACCGCCCCGGGAGGTGAGTGGAGCGCTAAAGCAGGCGCTGCACACCTGTCTTAAGGCGCAAAGGCCAAGGAGTGAGGCGCTAACGCAGAGCGCTGGCAAAGCTCATGTAATGTCAGTCAGCAATGGAACACACACACAATGGCACGGGCCAGTTCTTAAAGGGGATGGTTAATCTTGCTTTCCATCCACATCCTGTTCATTGCAGCCTTGAATCTCGGCCTGGAGAGAATTGCACATCAAATGTGCTGGAAAGAACAATGGAGAGTACCAGGCAAAGAGCTCAGAGTGCAGCTCCCACAGTCTCTGCTAAATCGATACAAGGAATGGCAAATCAAAATGAACCTGCAAAGTGCTGCTCAGTACCCAAAACTCCTTCCCACAACGTTGAATCTCTCCTAAGTCTCTCCCTCTCTCTCTCAGAATGCGTAGTTCAAAAATGCCACCAACAATAAAAGACAGGAAGAGGCCCTCTTTAAATAGCGCCCCCCCCAGCCCCACAGCGATTGATAGCGTTCCAGTCTTCTGGTCGTTGGATGCGCCAGGCGGTAAGGCAGGGGGCGCCACTCAATTTCCGCTCCGGGGCGCCACAAGGGCGTTGCACCATGGAATGACATCACAATCTGCGCGCGCAGGTGGTCGCAGCGGTAAGTTTTAGCGCCGCCGCACAATCTCAAGTTAAGTTCTCGAGCGGCGCAAACATCGCTGCGCCCGGGCGTTAGCGGCTTTGCGCCCCATTAGCGCCCTCTTAAGGCGCTAACGGGAGGCGCAACCAACTGAATTTTTACCCCATGGAGTCAAAAGCTCAGTTCGTGATCTAATACGACACCCACGCTGTGAACAGTCCAGTTCAGCATGAGATAGTGGCTGGAGAGTGAGATGAAATCCTTGGCAAGGGTATGGAGTTTCTGGTAGGGGCCAAAGACTATGGCGTTGGTCTTCCCTATGTTTAGATGGAGGAAATTGCGACATATCTAATACTGGATGTCTGACGACACAGAGGCAGTGTGGAGTGGTTGATAGAGGTGATGAAGAGGTAGAGCTGAGTATCATCAGTGCACCCCATGTCTGCTGACAATGTCGCCTAGGGCAACATGTAGACGAGGAAGAAGAGGGGCCAAGGATAGATCCTTGGGGGACTTTGAAGTTCATGGTGTGGGGGTGGGAAGAGATGCCAAGGTGACTCTTTGGTCTCACTTAATTGTAAATCTCCCGCCCTGATGAAGTGTCGCAGTGGAAATGTTAATCTCTCTTTTCTCTTTTAAATGCTGACTGACCCGCTCTGCATTTCCAGAAATTTCTGTTTTTACTACTAAATTTCCATATTGTGGACTAAGGTGAAATTTGGAACTGCTTTAAGCTCAAACCAAAAAAAAGGGCTTCTTTCACACAGCCTGTTTTCACTGAGGAAGTGGTGGTACTTTGCACTTTCTGTCCTCAGGCCACATTGACTAGTAGCAGATTCCAAGCCTCAACACAGTCTCGTATTTTTCACGCTCACAGCAATAAGTACAGCAGCAAATGCTCTCGAAACCCTCCGTCCTCTGTCCTTCCTCCAAACTCCTCAATGAACAACCCTCAACCTCAAAGCTTGTGCAGATGTGTCAACAATACAAATTGATGTTTTTGGAACTAAAGAATTAAAAGTAATGTTTGGCTGCGGCTTTTCCAGGGACACAGAAAGCACATTCTGTCTGGTCCGTGCTGCCTGTGCTGTCACGTACAGGAATGTATCCATTCTGCGCCTCCAACTGATGTACAGGTCTGGGGGGTCGGGGGGTGGGGGGGTTGTCTCAGCCCACATAGTGCCTTGACAGAAGTACAAAGATCTACTGTGCATGTCACAATGAAATGTATTAAGCTGTGGGCAATGTAAGCACAGCATGACACATATATTTGTCAGTCTAGGCTATCATTTACCACCTTGTTGTGTGCCTTTATTTGCTGTAGTGGTCACAGTGTTGAAAGATAACTATGTGCGGCCCAATGTGCCAGGAGCTGTGGCAATTCCCTGCATATATTTCCATGACATTAGCTGTTTTATTGAAGGAATAATGTTGTCAGCCTTGGCTCAGTGGTAGCACTCTCACCTCTGAGCCAGAAGGTTGTGGGTTCAAGCCCCACTCCAGAGACTTAAGCATATAATTTAAGCTGGCACTCCAGTGCAGTACTGTCAGAAGAGACAGGGCCAAGTCCCTGCCTGCCCTCTCAGGTGGACGTAAAAGACCCCATGGCCACTATTTCGAAGAAGAGCAGGGGAGTTCTCCCCGGTGTCCTGGCCAATATTTATCCCTCAACCAACATCACTAAAACAGATTATTTGGTCATTGCTGTTTGTGGGAGCTTGCAGTGCGCAAATTGGCTGCCATATTTCCGACATTACAACAGTTTCTACGTTTCAAAGGTACTTCATTGGCTGTGAAGCACTTGGGGACACCCTAAAGCCATGTTAGACACTATATAAATGCACATCCTTTCTTCACAATTTGAAAGGACAGAGATTGACTGCTTTTGGGCGCGCGTTTCTTTTCTTTATTGGTTCCATAACTCTTTAGAAGCTCCTAGTCGAGTGTACCTCAATCGTAACAAATTAATTTTTCATATTGCAGCTCTTTTCATTTTAACGTTCTTGTAAATCTTTTTAATGGCTTCTTCCTGACTTGGGGGAAAAATGAACCTCTCAGTAAGGCATTTGGAATAGCATTTTGCACAGCTATCCAAGACTCTCAACAATTTGTCACCATTCAATATTTATATATTTTCTTTTGTATAAATTATCAGCAAAAATTCAGGAGTTTTTTTTAAAATAAAGAGTACTTTGGATGGGCAGAGCAGTTTCCTCCTGGCATAACACATCCATCATCTTCCTCGGGGGATTTTTTATTTTTCTTTGTTTTTTTGGATTCAATCTGCCTCAGGTACACAATGCTACGTGCCCCATGACCAGTGGTGAGTGTACTTGTGTTGGCCAGGCTGGCATTTACGGTAGAGTAATAAGAGATATTATTTAACCCTTTGAAAGCGGCGATAAATGTTCCCGTGGCAAGCTTTAAAAAGTGAAACACAATTATAATTTGATTGAAGGAATCTGTGCGAGGGTAAGGGTCACTTCTGAAAGACTAGAAAAGATTATGGGAGGGGAGGGGAGAGCAGTCAGTCATCATGCTCTACGTGTAGGTTTGCCAAGCCGCCAGGATTGCCCCCGGAGCCTCCAGGAATTGAAGATTAATCTCCTGGACACTGCTGCGAGCAGCCCGGAGAGAAAAACGATCTGGGCATTTAAAAAAACGTGTTTTTTTCATTTTCTTTGAACACTTTCTTTATTAGTTACAGAAATATTGGAAATGGGGAAAAAAGGCTGTTTGATTATGCAGGACTGTTGGAGTTGGGAGGTCTTGCGATGGAACCTTCAGGAATACATCCAACCAAAGTTGGCAACCCTATCTACGTGGGAGCCAACGATACATTGCAATTTCTGATATTACAACAGTGACTACACTTCAAAAGCACTGCATTGGCTGTAAAGCGCTTTGGAACGTCCTGAGGTTGTGAAAGGCGCTGGATAAAGGCAATTTCTTTACTTCTTTCTTCATATAGGAAAGAAAAGGCCTAAAGTCCTGCAAAAGTATGGTTCTATGAACAACAGCACTGGCAGAGTGGGTGGCGGGGGAGCAGACATACTGTCATCCTGAGAGAGGAAAGTAGGTGCCTTTCTCATCGACCCAAGGCCACTCTCCTGGGACTGCACCTGAGCACGCCTAGCGCTCTGCGTGAGAACAGAGTTCAGGAATGATGTGACGTTCTGGAACCCCCTGTCAACAGTGGCTTCTCTAGTCTACCCTCTCAAATACGCACGGTGCTGGTCTCTGAGCTGATGCTCGCTAGCCTCAGATCGAGTGACGCTACAGCTTCAGGAAGACTGGCCTCCTCTTTCTGAAATGGCAGAGGGGCCTCGACATTTTCAGCCCCTGAAATGAAAGGGAGGGACATGGGTTAGCTTTTGGTGGGAAGGGAGAGCAGAGAGAGCTGAGTGGCTGCTGAAAACAGCTGCAGTTTGTCCTGAAGAGTGTATCGGGAGAGATAGAAGTAAGAAATGAAAAAGAGGAAAAGGGTGCAAAGAAACTCTGAACGACGTCTCCTCCAGCCTTGTCATTCACCACGGCTGTGACTCTGCCCGTGATGGCCAGCACGTTTTCTTCCACAGGGGAGAGGGTGTGTAGGTGGGCTCGGACTCCTCCGGTCATGAACTCCTGTCACAAGTTGTACACAACCTTCTCCTGCAAGAAACAAGGGAGTGTTACTGGCATCCTTGTGAGGTGTTTAGAGAATGTGCCTGTCGTGGTAGAATAATTTGTATGTTGTGTGGAATATGTCAGGTGTGAGGAAGTGAGGATTGCAATAGTGGTGAGTGTAGGAAGTGCAGAGTGTGTGAGTTGGAGGAGAAGGAGGTGCAGTGACGTGTGGTGCAGTGATTGTAGGAGAATGAAGGGAAGCAGGAGAGGGGGCTACTGTGAGTAGTGAGGTTACAGGTGGTGCAGGTGCGAGGAGAGAGCAGTTGAGCTGAGAGGTAAGATTCTTACCTTGGCAACTCTGGTGAGGTCATTGAACTTCTTTCGACATTGCAGCCATGTCCTGGGAGCTAACCTCCTGGTGTTGACCTCCTCAGCGACATCTTCCCACTGGTGACAGAGGTGTTGCCTGGAGGGCTATCAGCGCTCCTGGGGAAACTCCCAACGCTGCATCAGAGAACCTGGGGACCCTCTTTGGACCTCTTGCAACAATTTCTCTTCTTACAAACATTCCCTGTTGTCGACAGCCAGAGTGCACCTCCCCATTAACAGGTACTGGCTGCCTTTAAATGCCGTTTGTCAAGCCCGATTCTCGGTCCACCCCACCGCCCCCCCAGACAGGTGCACAGCCAATGAATAGTGCGGGAAGCGCTGGCTGCACACCTGGCTCATGATAATGAGCTGTAATCACCAATTTAACCTGGTCCCTGCGACCGTGTGACCAGATGTGTGCAGCGCACGTCTCATCTCCTGCTCGCCCGTTTTCAGGCCCGATTGAACTTCTAGGCCTATATCTCTAACATAAAATCCACTATTTCATTCACTTTTTTATGATTTTATCCACTTGTGGTGCTGCTTTACTGTCTTGTGAACCTAAACCCCCAAATCTATATTATCTGTGGCATGATTGCTTCTAATTTCCTCAGTTTATTTCCCACAATCTAAGAATTGCCATACATGCACTTAATCTTTTTTTTGGTTTGTATTTAACAGTCCTCCATTTCCCTCGATTTCTTTTGTAGGAGCTAACACTCCATTGCTTAATCCCTGCTTATAAATTATTAATTTGATTTTCCTCTTTTGCTCCCTTTATTCCTTCTGCATGCTATTATTTTTGTTAAATTTTAATTTTTATATTTACCTCATCGATTTCTATTTTCTCTGCTTGCTTTCATGTTTTATTTTCCCTGTTCACCTTTCCTTATGTGAATGACTGGGAATCAGGTGGAAAACTCTCCACTGGCTGGAGTCATACTTAGGACAAAGGAAAATGGTTGTAGTTGTTGGAGGTCAATCATCTCAGCCCCAGGACATCGCTGCAGGAGTTCCTCAGGGCAAGTCCCTCATCCTTGGAATCATTCTCGTAAATCTTTTCTGCACCGTCTCTAAGGCCTTGACATCCTTCCTAAAGTGTGGTACCCAGAATTGGACACAATACTCCAGTTGAGGCCGAACCAGTGTTGTATAAAGGTTCATCATAACTTCCATGCTTTTGTACTCTATACCTCTATTCATGAAGCCCAGGATCCCATAAGCTTTTTTAACTGTTTTCTCAACCTGCCCTGCCATCTTCAGTGATTTGTGCACATATACACCCAGGTCTCTCTGTTCATGCACCCAATTTTGGATTGTACCCTTTCGTTTATATTTCCTCTCCTCATTCTTTCTACCAAATTGTATCACTTCGCACTTTTCTGCGTTAAATTACATCTGCCACGTGTCTGCCCATTCCACCAGCCTGTCTATGTCCTCTTGAAATCTATCACTATCTTCCTCACTGTTCACTATTCTTCTAAGTTTTGTGTCATCTGCAAATTTTGAAATTGTGCCCTGTACACCCACGTCTAAGTCATTAATATATATCAAGAAAACCAGTGATCCAAGTACCGACCCCTGGGGAACACCACTGTATACCTTCCTCCAGTCCGAAAAACAACCGTTCACCACTACTCTCTGTTTCCTGTCACTTAGCCAATTTCATATCCATGCAGCCACTGTCCCTTTTATTCCATGGGCTCCAACTTTTCTGGCAAACCTTTTATGTGGCAATTTGTCGAACGCCTTTTGGAAGTCCATGTACACCACGTCAACTGCATTGCCCTCATCAACCCTCTCTGTTACCTCATCAAAAAACTTGATCAAGTTGGTTAAACACGATTTGCCTTTGACAAATCCATGCTGGCTTTCTTTAATTAATTTTGTCCCTGATTATTATTTCTAAAAGCTTCCCCACTACTGAGGTTAAACTGACTGGCCTATAGTTGCTGGGTTTATCCTTACACCCTTTTTTGAACAAGGGTGTAACATTTGCAATTCTCCAGTCCTCTGGCACCACCCCGTTTCTAAGGAGGATTGGAAGATTATGGCCAGTACCTCTGCGATTTCTTCCTTCACTTTCCTGAGCATCCTAGGATGCATCCCATCTGGTCCTGGTGACTTATCTACTTTAAGTACAGACAGCCTTTCTAGTACCTCCTCTTTCTCAATTTTTATCCCATCCAGTATCACCTCTACCTCCTCCTTCACTATGTCTACGGCAGCATCTTATAAGAACATAAGAAATAGGAGCAGGAGTAGGCCAATCGGCCCCTCGAGCCTGCTCCGCCATTCAATAAGATCATGGCTGATCTGATCCTAACCTCAAATCTAAAGAACACAAGAAGTAGGAGCAGGACCCGGCCACTCAGCCCCTGGGCCCGCTCCGCCACCCACAGGGCCCTGACCGATCCGAACTCAGCCTCATGTCCAATTTCCTGCCTGCTCACCGTAACCCCTAATTCCCTTTACCTCTAGGAAACTATCTATTTCTGTTTTAAATTTATTTAATGATGTAGCTTCCACAGCTTCCTGGGGCAGCAAATTCCACAGACCTACTACCCTCTGAGTGAAGAAGTTTCTCCTCATCTCAGTTTTGAAAGAGCAGCCCCTTATTCTAAGATTATGCCCCCTAGTTCTAGTTTCACCCATCCTTGGAACATCCTTACCGCATCCACCCGATCAAGCCCCTTCACAATCTTATATGTTTCAATAAGATCGCCTCTCATTCTTCTGAACTCCGATGAGTAGAGTCCCAATCTACTCAACCTCTCCTCATATGTCCACCACCTCATCCCCGGGATTAACCGAGTAAACCTTCTTTGTACTGCCTCGAGAGCAAGAATGTCTTTTCTTAAGTATGGACACCAAAACTGTATGCAGTATTCCAGGTGCGGTCTCACCAATACCTTATATAACTGCAGCAATACCTCCCTGTTTTTATAATCTATCCCCCTAGCAATAAAGCCAACATTCCGTTGGCCTTCTTGATCACCTGCTGCACCTACATACTAACTTTTTGATTTTCTTGCACTAGGACCCCCAGATCCCTTTGTACTGCAGTACTTTCCAGTTTCTCGCCATTAAGATAATAACTTGCTCTATGATTTTTCCTGCCAAAGTGCATAACCTCACATTTTCCAATATTGTATTGCATCTGCCAAATCTCCGCCCACTCACCCAGCCTGTCTATATCCCCTTGTAGGTTTTTTATGTCCTCCTCACTTTCTACTTTCCCTCCCATCTTTGTATCATCTGCAAACTTTGATATGTTACACTCGGTCCCCTCCTCCTAATCGTTAATATAGATTGTAATGAGTTGGGGACCCAGCACCGACCCCTGCGGAACACCACTGGCTACTGGTTGCCAGTCCGAGAATGAACCATTTATCCCAACTCTCTGCTTCCTGTTAGATAACCAATCCTCCACCCATGCCAGAATATTACCCCCAATCCAGTGATTTTTTATCTTGAGCAATAATCTTTTATGTGGCACCTTGTCGAATGCCTTCTGGAAGTCTAAATACACTACGTCCACTGGTTCCCCTTTATCCACCCTGTACGTTATGTCCTCAAAGAACTCAAGCAAATTTGTCAGACATGACTTCCCCGTCATAAAGCCATGCTGACTTTGTCCTATTAAATTATGTTTATCTAAATGTTCCGTTACTGTCTCCTTAATAATAGACTCCAAAATTTTACCCACCACAGATGTTAGGCTAACTGGTCTATAATTTCCAGCCTTCTGCCTACTACCCTTTTTAAATAAGGGTGTTACATCTTCTTCCTTGGTGAAGACAGATGCAAAGTACTCATTTAGTAGCTCAGCCATAACCTCTGCCTTCATGCCCCACCCCTCCTCTTGCTACCCTTTTACTATTTATATGCCTATAGAAGACTTTTGGATTACCTTTTATGTTGGCTGCTGTTCTATTCTCACACCCTCTCTTTTCCCCTCTTACTTTCTTTTTCATTTCTCCTCTGAACTTTATATATTTAGCCTGATTCTCAGATGTATTTGCAACCTGACATCTGCCATATGTGCTCTTTTTCTGCTTCACCTTACTCTCTATCTCTTTCGTCATCCAGGGTGCTCTGGCTTTGGTTGCCCTAGCTTTCTCCCTCATGGGAATGTACCTTGACTGTACCCGAACTATTTCCTCTTTAAAGGCAGCCCACTATTCCACTACAGTTTTGCCTGCCAATCTTTGATTCCAATTTACCCGGGCCAAATCCAGTCTCATCCCACTGAAATTGGCCTTCCTCCAATTAAGTATTTTTACTCTAGATTTCTCCCTGTCCTTTTCCATAGCTAATCTAAACTTTATGATACTATGATCACTGTTCCCTAAATGTTCACCTACTGACACTTGTGCCACTTGACCTATCTCATTCCCCAGAACCAGATCCAGCAATGCCTCCTTCCTCATTGGGCCAGAAACGTACTAATCAAGAAAATTCTCCTGAGCACACTTCAGAAATTCTTCCCCCTCCCTGCCATTATTACTATCCCAGTCTATATTAGGATAGTTGAAGTCCCCCATTATCAGTACTGTGGTAACACAATACAGCTTCCTGTGACTCCAACTTTATTGCATCACTTCCTGTGATTAGTCCAGGATAAATACTGGACTGATCAGTTGGATCCTGGAGAGGCATAGAGTAAGACCTCTTTTGTAAGTAGCACCTTTTTAGTTGATTAAAGCTTACTTTAAGTTCACCACGCGTAAGGCTCATTCTTACGACAATTTAATCAACTTTGGAAAACTTCGCACTCAAACTTTTTGGACGAACTCGGAACTAAGGATCCAGGGAATCACCCATCGTGGAAAACATCCTTAAACCATCGCGTCTTGACTTGGACCCAAACACCCCAGCAGCCGGTAAGGTGTGGAAACACTGGTATCGCACGTTTGACAATTTTCTTGAATATTGTAAGGCTGATGATAACTCAAAGTTGCGGATACTCATCAACTGTGTCACCCCGAATGTATTTCAGTATGTGGAGAAATGGGACAGTTACGAGGAGGCAATTCGGACGCTTAAGAGACTATATACTAAGACACCGAATGAGGTCTATGCCAGACATCTACTAGCTACAGCCCAACAAGGGCCGGAGGAATCCATTGATAAATTCCTCCAAGAGCTTCGCAGACTTAGTATGGACTGTAACTTTCGGGCGGCCTCAGCTGAGCTGTACCGTGAAGAAATGATCCGTGATGCTTTCATCTGCGGGCTTGCCTCCCCATTTATACGCCAGCGTCTACTGGAAAGTAAGACACTTGAGCTTCAGAAAGCTTATGACATGGCTTGCTCTCTAGATCTGGCAAAAAGAAATGCAGACCTTTATACAGTGCCCAGACCTCTGTCTACTGCCTTAACTACAGTCAGGCAATTTAAGAGGCCACAGGTGAACTCTATTAGGGAGGTCTTTATCCCTGACGATCAATCTGATGACTTCACTGATACATAGATACATAGATACATACATAGAAGATAGGAGCAGGAGTAGGCCATCCGGCCCTTCGAGCCTGCTCCGCCATTTACTGAGATCATGGCTGATCCTCCAATTCAGTATCCCGTCCCCGCCTTCTCTCCGTAACCCTTAACCCCTTTTGCCTGTAGAAATATATCTAATTCCCTCTTAAATATATTTAATGAGCTGGCGTACACTGCCCTCTGTGGCAATGAGTTCCACAGGTTCACCACCCTCTGAGTGAAGAAATTCCCCCTCATTTCTGTCCTAAATGGTTTAGCCCTTATCCTTAAATTATGTCCTCTAGTTCTGTTCTCACCCACCAAGGGAAACATTCCTTCTGCATCTAGACTGTCTAGACCTGTCAGAATTTTATACACTTCTATGAGGTCCCCTCTCAATCTTCTAAACTCCAGTGTGTATATCCCTAAACTACATAGTCTCTCCTCATAGGTCAATCCCGCCATTCCTGGTATCAGCCTGGTGAATCGCCGCTGCACCCCCTCCATGGCAAGACATCTTTCCTCAGATGAGGCGACCAAAACTGTACACAGTACTCGAGGTGTGGTCTCACCAGTGCCCTGTACAGCTGCAGCAAGGTATCCCTGTTCCTGTATTCCAACCCTTTTGCTATGAAGGCCAGCATACCGTTTGCCTTCTTGACCGCCTGTTGCACCTGCATGCTCGCCTTCAGTGACTGGTGTACAAGAACACCCAGGTCTCTCTGTACTTCCCCCTCTCCCAATTTATTGCCATTTAAATAATAATTTGCCCTCCCGTTCCTGCACCCAAGGTGGATAACTTCGCACTTGTCCACATTATAGTGCATCTGCCATTTATCCGCCCAATCACCCAGTCTGTCCAAATCGCTCTGGAGCTTCCTGGTCTCCTCCTCTGAGCCCACCCCCCCTCCTAGTTTAGTGTCGTCTGCAAATTTGGAAATGCTGCATCCGACTCCCTGATCCAGGTCATTAATGTAAATTGTGAACAGCTGGGGACCCAGGACAGATCCCTGCGGTACCCCACTTGTTACTGCCTGCCATTCAGAAAATGAGCCGTTTATTCCAACTCTCTGTTTTCTATCTGACAGCCAGTTCTCTATCCACGTCAACCAGTTCTCTATCCACGTCAAGATGAAGAGGATGATGACCCCACTGTGGCAGCCTCTTGGCAATCTAAGAAATGCTTCTTTTGTGGTGATGAGTTCCACCCTCGGAAATTCTGCCCTGCTCGCAATGCGTTTTGCAGTCATTGCAACAAAAAGGGTCATTTTGCAAAGGTTTGCCTATCAAGAGCCTCTACGAGGGCTTATCAAGCTAAGTCCTACCGAACTGCCCCGGTAAGGGCCTATCAAGATGTTCCGGCTAAAATCTATCGTGCTTCCTCTCGAAGAAACACACCTAGAGTTTCAGCCACTCTTTGTGCAATGACACCAATTTCAGCTGCTTGTCCTCAGAACCTATTCCATGCAGCTACAAAAGCATCAATTAATGGACATACTTTAGATGCCTTAATTGACTCAGGTAGCACTGATAGTTTCATTAGGGAACAGATTGTTGCAGAGTTAAAGCTACATGTTTTCCCATCGGACCAGGCAGTTGCGATGGCTCAGTCATCACTTAATACCAGAATTTCTGGCTTTTGTATGGTTGCTTAATGGTCGCAGGTATCCCTCCACCTGGCTTTCGGTGCTCAAGGACTTATGTAGTGATCTTATCTTAGGGCTGGATTTTCAAAAGCAGCATAAGAAGCTCACCATTGAGTTCGGCGGATCCAAACCTGAACTCACTATTTCTAATATACTACTTCGATTACCGTTCTGTGCATTGTCAGCAGCTTCACTGGATGAACCCTCACTGTTTTCCAGTATCCCTCCTCGATGCAAACCGATTATAACAAAGTCACGACGTTTCAGTCAGGAAGACCAGTCTTTTATTGCGGCTGAGATTTCTCGGCTTTTAGCAGAGGATATCATCGAGCCTTGTTCGTCACCATGGCGCGCCCAGGTCGTTATTGTTAAGAACCCTCTACAACCTCACAAGAAACGGCTGTGCATTGACTATTCACAGACCATCAATCAATATACGGACTTGGACGCATACCCATTGCCGCGCATCGATGATATGGTTAATAAATTGGCTGAGTACACGGTGTTCTCAACATATGATCTAAAAAGTGCCTATCATCAGGTACCCTTGAAGGTCTCAGACAAGCAGTATACGGCCTTTGAAGCCAATGGACGGCTGTATCAATTTCGTCGCGTCCCCTTTGGGGTCACTAATGGAGTGGCTGTCTTCCAGCGAGCAATGGATGACCTGGTCAAACAGGAAGACTTGAAGGATACGTTTCCTTATCTGGACAATATTACTGTTGCAGGTCGCAATCAGCGGGAACATGACGCCAATCTCCAACGATTTTGGGACGCACTCCAGCACCGTAATTTGACATTAAATGCGGCTAAATCCATTGAGTCACAACCAACCATCAACATCCTTGGCTATTGTGTGGGCAATGGCATCATTAAACCTGACCCTGAAAGGCTTCGCCCACTCCAAGAACTCCCGCCACCTAAGAATCCAGCCTCCTTGCGCCGGGCCCTCGGCCTGTTTGCATACTATGCTAAATGGATTCCTAACTTCTCGGACCGAATCCAACCTCTACTGAAGGCCAGCACATTCCCACTAGACACAGCGGCTGTTGCAGCCTTTAACCTCCTGAAAAAACAGTTGGAGAAAGCGACTCTTCACTCCATCGATGAGAGTCTTCCTTTTGTCGTTGAGTGTGATGCCTCGGAGGTGGCGATCTCGGCCACTCTGAATCAGGAAGGTCGTCCGGTGGCATTTTTGTCCAGGACTTTTCAAGGGGCTGAGCTACATTATCCTCCAGTCGAGAAAGAAGCTACAGCCATCATAGAGGCAGTACGGAAGTGGAGTCATCTCCTAGCTCGCCAGCACTTTACCTTAATCACGGACCAGCGATCGGTCGCCTTCATGCTCGATAATCGAAAACGGACCAAAATTAAAAATAATAAAATCCAGCTTTGGCGGCTGGAATTGGCCTCTTTTGGTTACACCATCCACTATCGACCTGGCAAGGAGAATGTGGCTCCGGATACCCTCACACGAGCATTCTGCTCCGCCATGGCACCCTCTACGCTCGTAGACATCCATGATGGGTTGTGTCATCCGGGCGTTACTCGCATGCTACACTTCGTGCGGTCCCGAAATCTCCCATTCTCTACCGGGGATGTAAAGAAGATGTGCTCGGACTGCAGAGTCTGTGCGGAATTGAAACCTCGGTTTTTCCGCCCCTCGGGTGGTATACTCATACATGCGACCCAGCCAATGCAACGGCTTAGCATTGATTTTAAGGGACCGTTGCCCTCTTCAACTCGCAACACTTATCTATTGACCATGCTCGATGAGTATTCCCGTTTTCCGTTTGCCTTTCCCTGCCCCAATATGCTGACGACCACGGTTATCAGCTGCCTTGAGCAGGTATTTGCTTTCTGTGGCATGGCATCCTATGTTCATTCGGATCGGGGCCCTTCTTTTATGTCAGGAGAACTCAAGGCCTATCTCTCGGAACGGGGTATTGCCGCCAGCAAAACGACGCCTTATCACCCGGTCGGGAATGGGCAAGTCGAGCGTTTTAACGCTATCATCTGGAATGCGGTACGTCTGGCTTTGAGATCTCGGGGCCTACCCAACCAGCAATGGGAAGCAGTACTTCCAGACGCATTACACTCCACACGGTCCCTCCTTTCGACCGCCACAAATACGACGCCTCATGAACGGTTCTTCCGATTTCAGCGTCGCTCATCCTATGGGATATCTCTCCCGTCGTGGCTGACTGCACCGGGACCAGTGCTACTCCGAAGATATGTCCGGGCGTCTAAGAATGACCCCCTGGTAGATGAGGTTGAGCTCACTGACGTCAACCCTACCTACGCCTATATTCGGTATCCTGACGGTCGGGAATCTACCGTGTCATTGCGGGATCTGGCTCCCTGCCCGCCGAAACATAGAGGGACACCAGGGGATGATATTGTACCAGGCACATCTCTGGGCTCGCCAGGTGCCTCTCATCACGATCGGGATCTGACGCCGGCTGGTACCTCACTCCAGCGTGCCGACCTGGGGCAGACTGACTATGAGCCCGTTGGGGCTCGCACGCGCAGCCACGATCCACCCTGTACCGTACGCTCAGAAACGGATCTGCCACAGCCCTGCCCGACACCCGTTCGGGCACCAGTACACAGTCAGGATCGTCCTGACCCCTCACAGAGCGGGCTGGATCACTCGGACTCTGGTCCACGGCCCGCGGCGGGTAAAGGGGCTAGGGGCCCTCTACCGCTACGAGAACCCAAACGGGTGTGGCTCTCCCTCGTCCAGCGGCTACGAAATGGAGGGAGAATGTGGTAACACAATACAGCTTCCTGTGACTCGAACTTCATCCCGGCCTCCTAATCTTTTGGGGGGGGAGAATGTGGTAACACAATACAGCTTCCTGTGACTCCAACTTTATTGCATCACTTCCTGTGATTAGTCCAGGATAAATACTGGACTGATCAGTTGGATCCTGGAGAGGCATAGAGTAAGACCTCTTTTGTATGTAGCACCTTTTTAGTTGATTAAAGCTTACTTTAAGTTCACCATGCGTAAGGCTCATTCTTACGACAAGTACTCTATAGTTCTTGCATCTCTCTGTAATTTCTCTGCAAATTTGCTCCTCCATATTTTTCCCATTCGTTGGTGGTCTATAGAATACACCTAGTCGTGTAATGGCACCTCTATTGTTTCTCAACTCTAGCCATATAGATTCTGTCCTTGACCCCTCCAGGGCATCCTTTCTCTCCAGCACTGTAACATTCTCCTTAACCAATACTGCCACACCACCTCCTATCTTTCCTTCCCTATCTTTCCTGAACACCCTATATCCAGGAATATTTAATACCCAATCCTTCCCTTTTTTGAGCCAGGTCTCTGTCATTGCCATGATATCGTATTCCCATGTGGCTATTTGCACCTGCAGCTCACCAACCTCAGTTTCAGGCAATGACCATATCCAAGAAGAGAGAATCTAGCCACCTCCACTTGACATTCAATGGGATTACCATCGCCGAATCCCCCACCATCAACATCCTGGGGGTCACCATTGACCAGAAACTTAACTGGACCAGCCAAGTCCTATGACTACAAGAGCCGGTCAGAAGAAGACGATTCAGCCCATCGTGCCACCCCGTCAGCTGGGGCAGAGATGCTGCAGTCTGCAGCCAGGCCCTCAAGGATGCTCGAGGTTGCCCACCACGGCCATCTGAAGTTTCCTCAATGGAAGCTCTGCAGCCTTCCACCTCCCAAGCTGTAGCTACTGGGGAAATCCACAGGTTCCTATGAAACACTTCGTAGGAGCAATAGGATAGGGAAACGAGCACACAAGACTGGGGCTAAGGGGTTGCACAAGGGTGATTCTTAATTATTCCTGTTAATTAGTATACACAGATTGAATAGAATTTGTGAATTGTTGTTTAAAAAGGGAGAAAGGGATAGACCGAATAATTACAGACCAGTCAGCCTAACCTCGCAAATTATTGGAAAAAATTCTGTGAGACAATATTAATCGTTATTAATTAGGGATGGGCAATAAATGCTGGACTTGCCAGCGATGGCCACATCCCAGGAACGAATAAAAATAAAATTTCAAAAGGCCGGACTAAGCAAGGACAGTCAGCATGGATTTGTTAAGGGAACGTCATGTTTGATTAACTTGATTGAATTTTTTGAGGAGATAACAAGGAGGGTCGATTAGGGTAGCGCATTTGATGTAGTCTGCATAGATTTTAGCAAGGTCTTTGACAAGGTCCCACATGGCAGACTGTTCAGAAAAGTAAAAGCCCATGGCTGTAAAGCGCTTTGAGACGTCCGGTGGTCGTGAAAGGTGCTATATAAATGTAAGTCTTTCTTTCTTTCATGGAATCCAAGGGAAAGTGGCAAGTTGGATCCAAATTTGGCTCAGTGGCAGGAAGCAAAGGGTCAACGGATGTTTTTGTGACCGGAAGGCTGTTTCCAGTGGGGTTCCGCAGGGCTCAGTATTAGGTCCCTTGCTTTTTGTGGTATATATGAATGATTTAGACTTCAATGTAGGGAGCATGATTAAGAAGTTTGCAGATGATACAAAAATTGGCCGTGTGGTTGGTAGTGAGGACAAAAGCTGTAGACTGCAGGAAGATATCAATGGACTGGTCAGGTGGGCAGAAAAGTGGCAAATGGAATTCAATCCAGAGAGTGTGAGGTAATGCATTTGGGGAGGGCTAATAAGGCAAGGGAATACACAATAAATGGTAGGACACTGAGAAGTGCAGAGAGACCTTGGAGTGCATGTCCACAGATCCCTGAAGGTAGCAGGACAGGTAGATAAGGTGGTTAAGAAGGCATATGGGATACTTTCCTTTATTAGCCAAGGCATAGAATATAAGAGCAGGGAGGTTATGCTAGAACAGTATAAAACACTAGTTAGTTCTGGTCATCACATTACAGGAAGGATGTGATTGCACTAGAGAGGGTACAGAGGAGATTTATGAGGATGTTGCCAGGACTGAAATTTTTTAGCTATGATGAAAGATTGAATAGGTTGGGGTTGTTTTCTTTGGAGCAGAGGAGGCTGAGGGGAGATTTAATTGAGGTGTATAAAATTATGAGGGGCCTAGATAAAGTGGATAGGAAGGACGTATTTCCCTTAGCAGAGAGGTCAATAACCAGGGGGCATAGATTTAAAGTAATTGGTAGAAGGATTAGAGGGGAGTTGAGAAGAACTTTTTTCACCCAGAGGGTGGTGGGGGTCTGGAACTCACTGCCTGAAAGGGTGGTAGAGGCAGAAACCCTCATCACATTTAAAAAGTACTTGGATATGCACTCGAAGTGCTGCAGCCTACAAGGCTATGGACCAAGAGCTGGAAAGTGGGATTAGGCTGGATAGCTCTTTTTCGGCCGGCACAGACACGATGGGTCGAATGGCCTCCTTCTGTGCCGTAAATTTCTGTGATTCTTCTATGATTCTATTTTTGGTGTTTTGGTGACCCATAAGGCGGAATGGTGGTTGTAAGGACGGTGGTGATAAGTATTGTGGGACTGTTGGTGTATTGAAGATGGGAGGAATGGTTCACATGAAGCGCTCTTGGATGAGTTCTTCTCCAAGAGATCTGGCAGCGAGGGGCACTGGTGGTCGATGCTGCTCCTGCTCTTCCTCCTCTTTGTGCTGCTCCCCCTCCTCCTGCACCTCCTATTGCCCAGCTGGTGGTAAGAGCTGGTCCCTCATTATCGTAAAGTTATGAAGCATGCAGCAGACAACCACAAATCTGGATGCACGGACAGGGGTGTACTGCCAAAACTCCTCCTGTACCGTCTAGGCAGCAGGAGCATTGCTTGAGCATTCAAATTGTCTATTCAGTAACATTTCTGGTGGCAGCATGGCTCTTGTTGTAGGCTGTGCACGGGTTCTAGCCAGGAGTCAGAAGCCATGTCCGAAGAGAATAGCCCCTTGTCGGCCAGTAGCCAGCAGGTGACCTAATGGTTGGAATAAAGGTAGCACAGAAGAGTGGCGCAGGATGAATAAATCATGACTGCTGCCTGGCAGCCGGGCACAGACCTGCACCATACACTGCCTGTGGTCACAAACAAGCTGGACATTGAAGAAGTGCAATCCCTTTCTATTCAGAAAGATGCCAGGCTAGTGATGGGGAGTACACAAGGCAATGTGGGATGCAGTCTATGGCACCTTGCACCCTGGGGAAGCCTCCCATGTCGGGCTATCCAATACTGCTTCACTCTGTCCATGGGGAAAGTAATGTAGCTGTTCCTCCTGGTGTAGAGAGACCTTGGTGACCTCCCGAATACAGCAGTGGTCTCACAGCTGCTGCAGCCTGAAAGGAGCACGTGGCATAAATGTTAAGGGCCACGGTGACCTTGACAGCCACAGGCAGTGCTGTCCATTCCCTGGGTTGAGGCTCAAGTTGTGGCTGCAGCAGCATAGGTGAAGTCAATGGAAACAAAACTCAGGAGAGGTGTATAATTGACAGCCCCATTTACATTATTGCTGAAAGTTAAAATTACCCCCAGCCCTAATGTGTGAGCATTTGGGCTCCACATTGTACGAAGGATGTAGAACATAAGAACATAAGAACTAGGAGCAGGAGTAGGCCATACGGCCCCTCACGCCTGCTCCGCCATTCAATAAGATCATGGCTGATCTTTGACCTCAACTCCACTTTCCTGCCCGATCCCCATATCCCTTGATTCCCCTAGAGTCCAAAAATCTATCTATCTCAGCCTTGAATATGTTCAACGACTCAGCATCCACAGCCCTTTGGGGCAGAGAATTCCAAAGATTTACAACCCTCTGAGTGAAGAAATTCCTCCTCATCTCAGTCTTAAATGGCCTACCCCTTATCCTGAGTCTCTGACCCCTAGTCTAGACTCTCCAGCCAGGGGAAACAACCGCTCAGCATCTACCCTGTCAATCATCCTCAGAATCACAGAATCCACAGAATCCCCACAGTGCAGATAGAGGCCATTTCGGCCCATCGAGCCTGCACCGACACATATCCCACCCTATCCCCGTAACCCCACGTATTTAATCCCCCCTAACACTAAAGGTCAATTTATCATAGCCAAATCAACCTAACCCGCACATCTTTGGACTGTGGGAGGAAACCGGAGCACCCGGAGGAAACCCACGCAGACACGGAGAGAATGTGCAAACTCCACACAGACAGTCGCCCGAGGCCGGATTCGAACCCGGGTCCCTGGCGCTGTGAGGTAACAGTGCTAACCACTATGCCACCGTGTTGCCCTATATGTTTCAATGAGATCACCTCTCATTCTTCTAAACTCCAGAGAGCATAGGCCCAATCTACTCAATATCTTCTCATAGAACAAGAATTAATCAAGTGAACCTTCATTGCACCACCTCTAAGGCAAGTACATCCTTCCTTAGATAAGGAAACCAACACTGTGCACAGGTGTGGTTGAGGTATTAGAGAGGGTACAGCGCAGATTCACTATGGTGCTGCCTGGTATGAGGAAATACAAATATGAAGAAAAACCTGAATAAATGGGACTGTTGTTATTAGAAGAGAGGAGATTATGGGGTGATTTGCTAGATTTGTTTAAAAGAATGAAGGGATGGAACAGGGTTGATAGAAACAGATTGTTTCCAGTGATTGCATGGTTTAGAAAAGGGGACATAGATATAAGATTGAAGGTAAGAGATTTAGGACAGAGCAAGAGAAACCTTCTTAGAGGTGTGTGAGGCTGTGGAATGCACTACTGGAGTTAGTGATTGAAGCAAATACCATATTAACCTTTAGGAATAGCTTTGTCAGGTGGTTGAAGGAAAAGGGAATAAAGGGATGTGGGAACAGAGCATGTACATGGGATTAGGACTGTTGCTCAAGTGGAGGATAAACACCAACATGATCTAGGGTGACTCTTCAGTGCCATCTTTCAAACAAGATGTTAAACCGAGGCCCCATCTGCCCTCTCAGGTGCATGTAAAAGAGCCCATGACACTATTTGAAGAAGAGCAAGGAAGTTCTTTTGGTATCCTGGCAAACATTTATTCTGCAACCAACATCACTAAAGCAGATTATCTGGTCATTCATCTCATTGCTGTTTGTGGGACCTTGCTGTGCACAATTTGGTTGCCACTTTTCCTACATTACTTCAAAAGAGCTTAATTGGCCACCATGTGCTTTGGAACATCCTGAGGTCAAAACATAAATGTATAAATACAAGGGCCGTGATTTCCCCAACCTGGGCGGGTCCATGGCGGGCGAGGTCGGTGGCGGGTCGCGGCCTCACTGCTGGCCCCATCCCGGCCTAAGACATGACTTTCCCTTGATTGGGCTTGTTAAGCCCGCCCAACGAGTTTCCCGGCCAATTGAAGGAAGCGGGTCTGATGGCGTCATTTGATGATGCGTCATCAGCCGGTTTCATTAAAGGGACTATGCGCAAATTTAGTTTGACAGTTGTGCTGTCAGTGTTCTACAGCATTGAGATGCTGAAAACATTGACAAGCACTGCACAGAGGTGCACAGCTGCAACCCAGCTCTCCCATGACTCCTTCAATATGCTTATGGAGTGAGTCACAGCACACAGGGAGGTTCTCTTCCCTTCCAGTGGGCGGAAGAGACCTCCCCAGAAGACCAACGCTGCCTGGTTGCACATTGCACAGGAGGACACAAGCAGGGATGTGGTCAGGAGGACCGGGCTGCAGTGCCGCAAATGTTTGAATGATCTCAGTAGATCACGAAACGTTACTGCAAAGTCACACTCAACCTCATCCTGCTGTGCCTCTCATCACATCCTCATCATGCTGCCTTCCCTACCCTACTCCTGCACATCCTTACTCACACCAACTTACCATGCACCTCCACCCATCCCTCTCTATCTACATTATCACTTTTCCATCTCACTAGCCACCCCTCACACTCACCCTCACCCTAGTCCAATCATACCAACTAACAACACACAAGGGTAGGGACTTGTGTGTTTTAGCCAATGTTCATGTGAAGTTTCTGTTAATGTGCTGTCAAACATTGAAATCTTTATTTTCAACACTTTCCGTTCTTGGACAGATTTGTGTGCACCTTTGGAAGTGGCTTAGTGAGTTGCAGTGAATGGTGAGACATAAGGGTAGCCCCCTCAATGGTGATGAGTATGAAAGGAATGGCTTGGGCATTGTAGGGATGCTTTATGGTGTTGGTGTACGGTGGTGCCAACCTGGCACATCATGTGGCAGCCAGGGTGTGCAGCGTCAAGTGAAGTAAATCTGGCCATGGTGAGGCCATCCCTGGCGTCCCGGGCAGCAATGTGGTCGGGTGCTGATGCCCTGTGTCCTGTGCAGCATCAGGTGATGGCGGAGAAGGTTGGTGTGGTTGTTGGTGCTGCTGTTGTGCCTGGTGATGCTGGTGTTACAGCTGATCGTGGTCAGATTCTGAGGACCAAGGTGAGAGTGTATAAACCGTACCCGTGCAGATGGAATAGATGGCAGGTGAACTTGAGATGACAGAAGTGATCTGTCAATGGTGAGAGAGGTTGTTCCAATGAGGTGACACTGGATAGACAGTTTGCTCCAAGCACTTGCAACCTGCATAAAGCTCAATTTGTCTTCCAAATGCAGTAAGCAACAGCTTCTGAGCTTGGAAAGTGAACAGCTGTGAGACGGGAGCTTCTATAGCACATTTGTAGCTGTCAAGTAATGAGATGATTCGATGGCCATTCAACTCCCGCCCAGCTTAACAGACGTGTACCCCGAGCAGCGTGGACCCCGTTGATGAGCTGGTAAATTCGAAAAGTGAGCTCAAAATAGTTGTTAATCCTCTGTTAACAAGATCATAATGACCTGAATTGCCTCCCCTGCCACTGCGTATCGGGTCTGCTCAGCGCTGACAGACCCGACATTTGGTAAGGGTGTGTGGCGGTGGGTTGACAGCGGGGTCAGTCAGCACAGTTCTGGTCTCCATATTACAAAAAGGATATAGAAGCACTAGAGAAAGTGCAAAAAATATTTACAAGGATAATCCCAGAAGTGCGAGGGTACAACTATCAGGAAAGGCTGAACTGGCCGGGGCTCTTTTCTCTGGAAAAGAGAAAACTGAGAGGTGACCTGATAGAGGTCTTTAAAATTGTGAAGGGGTTCGATAGGGTAGACGTAGAGAGGATGTTTCCACTTGTGAGGGAATCCAAAACTAGCGGCCATAATTACAAGATAGTCACTAATAAACCCAATATGAATTCAGGAGAAACTTCTTTACTCAGAGTGGCGAGCATGCGGAACTTGCCAACACATGGAGTGGTTGAGGCGAATAGCAGATATGTATTTAAGCGGAAGTTGGATAAGTACATGAGGGAAAAAGGTTGTGTTGATGGGGTTAGATGAAGTAAGGTGGGAGGAGGCTCGTGTGGAGTATAAACACCAGCATGGACTAGTTGGGGCTGAATGGTCTGTTTCTGTGGTGTAAATTCAACGTAATTCTATGCAAAACGGCAACGGCCAGACCATCAGTGTTCACAGGTTGGTAGTTGTACTAACCCTACTTTGTTAACCCCGTGAACGCCGATTCGGCCCCAGTAAGTGTAGGAATTTGTGGGGTTTATTGTCCTGCCATACCAAAACACCGACTTATGAACTGTGCCTGAGAACTGCTCCTAAATCTCTCGCTGCACTGAAGCTAACGAAGCTCGCAACACATAAAGCGAGGAGCTGGCTGATTTTTGATTACATTTGGTTGCAGATGGATCAGCTGCTTCAGCAAGAGTGACAGTCGGGAACTGTGCCGGCAATTTGCTTCCAAATTGCTTTAATAACAGTTTCTATGTCTAGGAGCTCATTGATGAAGGAATGTTCCATTGAAAACATGCTGAAGCATGTCATGTGCTTGCCATGTGGCAGTCAGCACAGCCGTTAGCTATCACTGGGCTGCACCATACATCTCAATGTGGCAGAAGACCAGTGTTTTTACTATGTGAAGATTCCTACTGGCAGCAGAATGACATTGTTTGGACAGAAACAACAGTAGGCCGAGTAAACTCAATGATGATCATGTGACATGGGCTACAAACATTTTCGACTGATTATCCCGCGGGAGCGCTGCCAGGACTGTGGGAGTACCAGGAAAGGAGGTGGGCCGCGTGAGACAATCACTTCAAGAAATATTTGCGACGTGTCAGGTTATGAAGTTTATTTTATCACTTTGTTCTGTGTTCGACGGTTTTGGATGCTGAGTTGGTCACTATTAAAACTCGAGTGAGTTGATATCAGGCGACACAACATCAGCAACAAACCTGTTAGAAACATAGAAACATAGAAGATAGGAGCAGGAGTAGGCCATTCGGCCCCTCGAGCCTGTTCCGCCATTTAATGAGATCATGGCTGATCATCCAAATTCAGTACCCTGTCCCTGCTTTCTCCCCATATCCCTTGATCCCTTTAGCCTTAAGAAATATATCTAACTCCGTCTTGAATATATTTAATGAATTGGCCTCAACTGCCTTCTGTGGTAGAGAATTCCACAGTTCACCACTCTCTGGGTGAAGAAATTCCTCCTCATCTCAGTCCTAAATGGCTTACCCCTTATCCTTAGAATGTGACCCCTGGTTCTGGACTCCCCCGCCATCGGGAACAGTCTTCCTGCATCTAGTCTGTCTAGTCCTGTTAGAATTTTATAAGTTTCAATTAGATCCCCTCCCATTCTTCCAAACTCTAGCGAATATAAGCCTAATCAACCCAATCTCTCTCATACGTCATTCCTGCCATCCCAGGTATCAGTCTGGTGAATCTTCACTGCACTCTCTCCATGGCAAGAACATCCTTCCTCAGATAAGGCGACCAAAATTGCACACAATACTCAAGGTGTGGTCTCACCAAGGCCCTGTACAACTGCAGCAAGACATCCTTGCTCCTGTACTCGAATCCTCTCGCTATGAAGGCCAACATACCATTTGCCTTCTCAACCACCTGCTGCCCCTGCATGCTTACCTTCAGCGACTGGTGCACAAGGACACCCAGGTCTTGTTGTACTTCCCCTTTTACCAATCTATTGCCGTTCAGATAATAATCTGTCTTCCTGTTTTTGCCACCAAAGTGGATAACCTCGCATTTATCCGCATTATACTGCATTTGCCATGCATCTGCCCAATCATCCAACCTGTCCAAATCATACTGGAGTTTCTCTGCATCCTCCTCACAGCACACACGCCCACCCAGCTTTGTGTCGTCTGCAAACTTGGAGATATTACATCTAGTTCCCTCGTCTAGATCATTAATATATATTGTGAATAGCTGGGGTCCTAGCACCGATCCCTGCGGTACCCCACTAGTCACTGCCTGCCACTCGGAAAAAGACACGTTTATTCCAACTCTTTGCTTCCTGTCTGCCAACCAGTTCTCTATCCAAGACAATACCTTACCCCCAATCCCGTGTGTTTTAACTTTGCACGCTAATCTCTTATGCGGGACCTTATCGAAAGCCTTCTGAAAGTCCAAATACACCACATCCACTGGTTCTCCCTTATCTATTCTACCAGTTACATCCTCAAAAAATTCCAGTAGATTAGTCAAGCATGATTTACCTTTTGTAAATCCATGTTGACTTTGTCCGATCCTGTCACTGTTTTCCAAGTGCTCTGCTATTACATCTTTCATAATGGACTCTAGCATTTTCCCCACTACCGATGTCAGACTTACCCATCTATAATTCCCCGTTTTCTCTCTACCACCTTTTTTAAATAGTGGGGTTACATTAGCTATCCTCCAATCCATGGGAACTGTTCCAGAGCCTATAGAATTTTGGAAGATGACCAGCAATGCATCTACTATTTCTAGGGCCACTTCCTTAAGTACCCTAGGATGTAGATTATCAGGCCCTGGGGATTTATCGGCCTTCAATCCCGTCAATTTCCCTAACACCATTTCCCTACAAATACTGATTTCATTCAATTCCTCCCTCTCATTAGACCCTATGTTCCCCGACATCTCTGGGAGGTTATTTGTGTCCTCCTTTGTGAAGACAGAACCAAAGTATGTATTTAATTGGTCTGCCATTTCTTTGTTCCCCATTATAAATTCCCTGATTCTGACTGCAAGGGACCTACGCTTGACTTCACCAATCTTTTTCTCTTCACATATCCATAGAAGCTTTTACAGTCAGTTTTTATGTTCCCTGCAAGCTTACTCTCATAATCTATTTCCCCCTCTTAATTAATCCCTTTGTCCTCCTTTGCTGAATCCTAAACTGCTCCCAATCCTCAGGTTTGCTGCTTTTTCTGGCCAAATTATATGTCCTCTCCTTGGATCTTATGCTATCCCTAATTTCCCTTGTTAGCCACGGTTGAGTCACCTTTTTTGTTTTATTTTTATGCCAAACAGGGATGAACAAATTCTGTAGTTCATCCATGCGATCTTTAAATGTTTGCCATTGCCTATCCACCATCAACCCTTTAAGTAACGTTCCCCAATCCATCCTAGCCAACCATCGTACCATCGTAGTTTCCTTTATTTAAATTCAGGACCCTAGTCTCTGAGTCAACTACTTCACTCTCCATTTTAATCAAGAATTCTATCATATTATGATCGCTCCGACCCAAGGGGCCTCGCACAACAAGATTGCTAATTAATCCTTTCTCATTACATAATACCCAGTCTAAGATGGCCTGATCTCTCGTTGATTCCTCGACATATTGGTCCAGGAAACCATCCCGTATACACTCTAGGAATTCCTCCTCCACAGTATTGTTACTAATTTGGTTAGCCAAATCTATATGCAGATTAAAGTCACCCATGATAACTGCTGTGCCCTTATTGCACGCGTCTCTAATTTCCAGTTTAATGCCATCCCCAACCTCAGCATTACTGTTTGGGGGTCGGTATACAACTCCCACTAACGTTTTCTGCCCCTTGGTATTTCTCAGCTCTGCCCATACAGATTCCACATCATCAGAGCTAATATCCTTCCTTACAATTGTGTTAATCTCCTCTTTAACCAGCAATGCTACCCCACCTCCTTTTCCCTTTTTCCTGACCTTCCTGAATATTGAATACCCCTGGATGTTGAATTCCCAGACTTGGTCATCCTGGAGCCAAGTCTCCGTAATCTGTTGAAGCCCATATGAACAAAGATGGACAGGTGAAGACCCTCTGGTCCATCGAGCCTGTCCCACACAATTGCGAAACCTTGTGTATCACAATATATACGCTCCATCCCACCCGAAACCATGTGATCTCCTGGGAGAGGCAAAAATCCAGTAAAAAACCCAGGCCAATTTGGTGAGAAAAAATCAGGGAAATTCCTCTCCGACCCATCTAGGCAATCGAAACTAGTCCAGGAGATCACTCTGGCCCTAAATTCCCTGCAGCACCTACTTTATGTAAGAGGTGATCTCCGCCCCAGGCAGAAACAGGTCCAGCTCTCACTTGAAGGAATTCAGCGAATCAGCATCCACCGCACGAGATGGCAGCCTGTTCCAGAGGTTCACTATTCTCTGGGAAAAGAACCACCTCCTGGCATCTAACCTAGATCTGGCCTTATACAACTTAAATTGGTGGTCCCTGGTCCTGTCTAACCCGGTTAATTGAAACAATATGAAACTCTTTTCTTCACTATTTTAACAAAGGCATTAACAATTGTGTTTAAAATGGGTTATTGCCTTTGTTAAAATATGAAAGAGTGATTTCATAGTGAACGTGTAAATGCATTTGGAGAAAGAGCTGGGCAGTGGGATTATTTTTGGATTGTTCTAGCATAGAGCTGGCACAGACACAGTATGGGCCGAACGATCTCCTTCTGTGCCGCAAACATCTCTGGTGTATTTGTAACGAACATTGCACGGCACAATTTCAATCGCAGGCCGATTTTCCATTTGCCCGCTCCTGCTGTGGAGCCCAGAGAAATCACAAGGGTGCTCTGCATGATTATCTATTCATTAAAATTAATCTCTTGCCTGTGACGCAAACCAGAAAAGCATTAAATATAGAAGTGCTTATCACATCAAGGTGGCTGCTGTGGTAAGTTTACACTGAAGCAGGCTCAATACATGCTTCACGGCAAACCTTTACAGAACATGCTTTTTCTTAATCTTAGTTTATTTTATTATCTGATAGTTTAAAGGATCTTGCATGAAATTCATTGTGGCAGTGTTATTCCAACTGATAACAAAGATCACAAAAGTACAGACAGATGAGGGAGGCCATTCAGCCCACCGAACTCATTCTTTCATAGAAGCCGATAATCCTCATCCATTTATCGCCTCAATGATTCCAGAGTATCTGCCTCCACTGCCCTATCCGTCAATGGGAATAAAAATCAGACGGGCTCTATAACGGGCAGGTGATCTATTCCATCAGTTTACCGACCAAGGGCGATGGTGAAAATGACCCCCAGTATCTCTGTTAAAGGGTGGGGAGTTGGATGGGGTACAATGTCTCTGTAACCTGGCTTCAGAGAAGGGTAGAGTGCCTGTGTGAGCTGGGTGGGGGGTGGAGGGGGGCGGGGGGATGGATGGTGGCGGGCTGGATGTGGACATGTGAGAGTTATTGTTGAAGAAAATTTAGCAGAAATTATAGTTTGGTTAGTCAAGTGAAAATCTAAATTTCACTTTGTTTTACCTTTTCTACATTACAACAGTGACTACACTTCAAAAGTAACTAATTGGCTTTAAAGCGCCTTGGGACATCCTGTGGTTGTGAAAGGCGCTATATAAATGCAAATTCTTCTTTCTTAGAGTTAAAAAAAATCAATTGTGAAGTATAAAGGTATTTAAAATCAACCTGTATACATATGGAATTAATGTAAAATAGCATAACATTCTGGGGAGCATGCCCACAGATCCCTTTCCCCCCTAGTAATTCACCACCAATTTTGTACCTTCAACATTTGGATTTCCCATTCAGACTTTTGTGTGCTTAGTTTTCTTCCCTCCATACAAGTGATGGAATGTTGGGTATTCCTACAGCTTAAGGTGCAAACCCCATATAATGCCCTTCTTGTGCTATCATATTTTGGGATCATGTCTGTCCCTGTGCTTTGCAGACCAGAACCGAGTGCAATATTCAAACTATACAGCTTCAGTACGATAGCCTCATATAGGGGCCAAGAATGCAATCTGTGATGTTTAAAGTGCTGCAGTGCATTGAGCATGGATGCATGATCAGGTAGACCCCTGAGACTATTGACAATCCGAATCTGTGCTTGCACTATATGGGCCCTATTCCCTGTGCAAATTAGGGACCAGCCCTATAATGTGTCCAGGGTGCCTGGGCAAGCATTCGATGCTCAACGGCTCTTTGCAACAGATGCATCAAGGGAGGTCTGCAGCAAAATTAATCTTCAGCCTTACCGATTGGCCCCCTCCTCCCGATGGAGACACTGCTCATTTCCCCACGGTCGAACAGCCTGCCAATTCTTGCTGTTTAGCTCCATGTATAAAGAATAGTCAGTTAGGTGAAATACTTGAAGAGCAGCCAGTAACCATGGAACTGCATCTATAGACAAAAGGTTGTTGGTTTAACCCCTAACCTGGGAGACTGCAGCTATTATCTAATCCACAACAACTTGCATTTCTATAACCCCTTTAATGTAGTAAAACATCCCAAGGTGCTTCACAGGAGTATAATAAGACCAAAATTGGCACCGAGCCAAAGAAGGAGATATTAGCACAGGCGACTAAAAGCTTGGTTAAAGAGGTAGGTTTTAAGAAGGGTCTAAGGAGCAAGAGTAGTGGAGAGACAGAGGTATAGGGAAGGAATTCCAGAGCTTAGGGCCTAGACCGCCGAAGGTACGGCCGTCAATGGTGGGGCGATAGAAATCAGAGATGCACAAGAGTCCAGAGTTGGAAGAATGCAGAGTTTTTGGTGGGTTGTAGGGCTGGAGGAGGTTACAGAGATAGGGAGGGGTGAGGCCAGGGGCAAATATAAACATGAGGATGAAAATTTTAAAGTTGGGGAGTTAGTGGATTGAGAACCACTTTAGTTAGCGAGCACAGGGGTGTTGGGACTTAGTGCAGCAGAATTTTGGATGAGCTAAAGTTTACGGAGGGTGGACGATAGGAGGCCGGCCAGATGAGCATTGGAATAGTAGAGTCCGGAGGTAACCAAAGCATTGATGAAGGCTTCAGCAGCAGATAAGTGCAGGGGCAGAGACGAATGATATTACAGAGGTGGAAGTAGGTGGTCTTTATGCATTGTAACGTAATGTCAGGGGCACTAGCTTCTATGTCTCATGGCTTCTTTAAGTTTCGTCAATTCATTGACATATTCTGCCAACATTATGAGACGTCCAGGCACAAGGAGATTTGATTGTGTTTATTGTGACAGTTTCAAACCTGAATGCTGCCATTTGGTGTTACCCTGGGTTGGTACTCCAAAGTGCTGAGCTGCCAGATCTCTGTAAAACTATTAGCAAACCATCAGGGAGAGTCAGAGAATTAGCAAACATTACTGACACATTTAAACTGGGTAAATAGTTGATAAAGGCTGAATGATCAGATTTGCCAATATATCAATCATTGGCAAAGTCCTGATTGAGAGGGTGGTAAATATGGTCACCCCTCAAAGTGATGTCCAGCAGCAGTACTTTCTTCTGTCTGTTATCATTGTACATCAGAGAGCATCACTGTGGGACTTACGCACATGTACTGTATAGGGTGTAAAAGGTGCCAGCCATTTCTGAACAAATCTAGTAACAGGTGATCTGTGACATTTAATAAAGGGGCTTTAGAGAGGAAATATATGAAACTGAAGGAATTAACTATAAAGTCCTGAATGTACAATTGTAAAAATATAGTCATAAGGAGGTTCAAAGCGTTTCAGTAAGAATTAAAAGATTTTTTTTATATTGGTTATCAGGATATGGGCAACCCTGCATTTATTGCCCATCCCAAGTCACCCTGAGAGCATTAAGAGTCATCTATGCAGTGTGGGACTGGAGTCACATATAGTCTAGACCAGTTGGTAGGTTTCTTTCCCAGAAGGTCATTAGTAACCCAGTTGGGTTTTTACAACAATCGGGCAATTTTCCTGGTCGTTTGATTTGATGCCAGCCCACAAATCACCAAATTTTAAGAGGGAGAAATTCCCTACTTTATCGACACCCGTTAGTGCGGTGTAATGCGGAGAAAGTGGCGGCTGCCGCTCTTCAACCAGCTGGTGGCGGGTCCCATGCATCTTCCATTTCCGTGATAATGTCTTAACACAGCGAACTTTACCCTAGTGCTGAGTTCATTGCTAGGTCCTAAGCACGCCAGGTAAGCTCAGTTTGCAAGCAGACTGACCGAGGCGCTTTCAGCATCTCTTAAAGGGACATACACATCCTTGCATTTAAGCTTTTGGACTGAGTTTTATTGATTTTATTGAAGTAGTGGCTTGCTGCAATACATGTTAAAGTTTTTATGTGTGTAGAGAGCGCTGCTGGACACTTGCAAGGCTTTAGATGGTAAAGGAAGGCATCCGAGAAGACAGAAAATGCTGAAAATACTCAGCAGGTCAGGCAACATCCATGGAGAGAGAAACAGAGTTCATATCTCAGGTTGAGATGCTGCCTGACCTGCTGAGTATTTCCAGCATTTTATGCTGTCATTTCAGATTTACAGCAGAGGGAAGAGGAAGACACAGAAGAGGAAGAAGCCGAGGAGGGGGAAGCTGCAGAGATGGAAGCAGAAGAGGAAGAAGCAGAAGGAAGGATGCAACCCAGACAGCCCCTTTCTGGCCGGGATATCCGGGATAGAATTATCCACCTGCGGTACCAGTGACCACAACCCCAATTCCCCTTTCAACATTTGTCCCACACCTTACCTTCCCTCTGTTACTGACCATCACAGCGGCCTCTTGGCCACGATGCTGAAATAAAAGCCACCAGAAAGCAAACTTTCCACTCCAACTTTATACATCTATCCATCCAATATGACATCAAGAAATAAACTCATCACCCTTATGCATTCCCTTAGTGACTGTCTTGTGTGTGCCTTTGCCTATCCTAGTGATATCATGCAGTGTTTCTCCAGTGGTTGCAGCATGGCTGGTGGAAGGCTGCTGACTTTCAGTGGGGGACACTGCAAATGGCCTTGCTGGTCGACCTTGAGGAGCTGGTGACTGGGAGTGTGAAATTGAGTGACGGTGTTTCTTCTTCTTCTTCTTCTCTCTCCTTTCCCACTTCTTGGTCAACCACTGGCTGGGCAGGCTGGATTTCTTGGGTGTGTGAAATGAGGAAGGCACAAGGGTGAAGTTGTGGTGAGGGGAGGGCGGGAAAGCAAGATGTGCACTCAGAAAGAGGATAACGTATGAGGATACCAGCATCTTGTATCCTTTCAGCCCCTGCCAAGAATTGCCTGCACCGTCTCCTCCAAGGGGTTGAGGTGAGGCTAGGAATGGGAGATGTGCCTCGTGATTGGTACAGATTGTTGGTAGGTGAGTCATTGGGTGGGGCGTGAGTCATGCATTGTGTGAGGCTAGTGATTCAGTTGGTAGGAGACGGCTTTTGAAGATGCATTCACTGACCTTGATCAGTGGTCTGAGGTCACGAAGCTTCTTTAGGCACTGGAGACAAATGGGGTGGGCGACACTGCTGGCAGTGATGGCCTCAGTGATGTGGTCCCACATCTTTCTTTCTGGAGGGTCTCCTGGCCCCTGTGGGTAGAGGACCTCTCTTGCAGTGTTGACCCCCTGCACAAAGCTGGAGTGCTGCGTGCGAGACCCTGGGTGCCCCTTCCCTGGCTTGCTGAGCCATTTGTGTTAGTGCTGTAGCACTTTTCCCATTATTTGTGTTTTGGAAGGGAATTCAGCTTTAAGTGCTGAAGACTCCTATTTAGGACTTCTTTTTAATGTTAATGTTTTTTTGAAAGGCAGTAAGGGCTAAAAAATGCATTTTTTCACTTGATTTCAATATATATTAGTTCTGAATGCATTGCCCCTTTAATTCCTAGCCCTTTTAATTGCCCAGAATTCATTGCAAACTCCACAGCCTCGCTTCCAGAGGCTGTAAGAAGCTACAACGCCGCTCCTGGATGGGAACTTCGGGTCGGATGTCTCCACTAACGCCACCAGGAGGGAGTTACACTGTAAGTTAGCGCTGGGCTAAAAATCCAGCGTGAATTTTTGCCTGGTAGCGCTGCGGTCAGTGATCCATCAGCAACAGCTTACTGTGTTCCTGGCATGATGACAGTGCCCCTTTAAATGGTAATGGTTCTCGTTCAGAACACTAACAGCTTTCAAATCATAGCACGGCATTAGTTTAAACCTGTTGTTCCCTCAACAGGCAGAATTCTGTTTTCCTTCTCTTCATTCCTTGCGTATCTCTGAACTGCTGTTTTGCCCAGTGCACTGGTTCATGAATACATTCATTATTGTGTTACTCTTCTACATTCACTCAATGACCCCGCTTTAGTTTCACTGGGTGATTTGGAAATGTGTCTCTATTAGACAATGAAAGAATCTGGTTACCAGTCAAGGAGGACAGCTAGTGGCCATCGGCAGGACTTAGAAATGTTCCTTAAATTTCACCTTCAAAAAGAAAGAGTTCTTGGTTGCTACTGTGCAAACAAAATATTAAATCGACATCAGTGTTTCAGTGGGTCCTTCACTGATCCACTGATTTCTGTAGCAGTATCGAAAAGAATAACCTTCACCTTGAATAATTTGGGAATAATCCTCACCAATAAACATATGCTGAGATTCAATACAAAAGCAAAATACTGCGGATGCTGGAAATCTGAAATAAAAATAGAAAATGCTGGAAATACTCAGCAGGTCAGGCAGCATCCGTGGAGAGAGAAACAGAGTTAACGTTTCAGGTCGATGACCCTTCGTCAGAACTGGAACTTCGTCAGTTCTGAAGAAAGGTCATCGACCTGAAACGTTAACTCTGTTTCTCTCTCCATAGATGCTGCCTGACCTGCTAAGTATTTCCAGCATTTTCTGTTTTTATTGCTGAGAGTCAATGTCTCCCTGGAAATGTCCCTAACAATTCCCACCATGTCAGGCTTGATATGATTCTACATTATTTTATACAGGATGTCATGATTTTCAACCACCAATCCTTTATCTCTTAGCAATTCAAGAACCAAATTACCAGCACATAGACTGAAAGGACAGTAAGTCCTTCATTCTGACACTGCACCATTGGGGTAGATCTTGACTTTGTGCGATAGGGTAAAATGGGTGATAGCGAGTCGTTGGCCCATCTTACATCTCTCCTGATTTGTATTTCCAGTGACTTCCATGGAAATAAAAATCGGGAGAGATGTAAAACGGGCAGCCAACTCGCTATCACCCATTTTACACTATCGTCCAAAGTCAAAATCTACTCCATTGTGTCTATTGTCTATATTGAGCCATCAGTCAATTTCTTCTACCCCACTGGTAAGATTTTCAACTTGCTGCCCAGATGTGAAGGTGACATTGTGAATGGGCCGCCCGTTATAGAAACCACCCGATTTTGATTTCCATTGTTTCCCCTTGGTTCTATTTGGTTACTTCTACTTCTGTTATTCATCAAGCATTTTATGCAAGACTTTCTCCCCAGATTGCTTCATTGGTTGTAAAGCGCTTTGGGACATCCTGAGGTTGTGAAAGGCACTATGACCCCTAATCATATTCCACCAACAAATCCTACACAATCGCATTCCATCAAAAAAAATACAAATGCCATGTCAAGTCCTCTCTCAATCCATTATATACCCAGCAAGATAAAATTTCTCATATGACACATGAAAAATTCGCAGAAAACATTACAATCTGGGCCATAAATTTGGCTTCAACAAAGCCACCCACCCTCCCCCGCCCTTCCAGGAACAGCACGGAGATCCTGTGAGACTTCTGGACATCCTGGACTTTGAGAACATCGTCACCCCACCAAAAGACTCAATCCCGTCCGGCCAGCTGACTCTTCACTTTCAGAGATCTTCCAACAAGCTCATTTGCGCATCCCCTGAGACTACAATCCTAGTGGGACACCATGTGGCGAGGGCTCGAAGCCGTGTGCAAACCAGTGAGCTAACCCCTCACGTTTACATTCCCATTGCCTCCAGTCACATGCGCAAAC